>CM053771.1:125897494-125924830 GCA_028658325.1 Potorous gilbertii | reverse complement strand
AATGATCTTTTAAGGCAAAATGCTTTCCACATCCAGAGAAAGAACTATGGAATTCAATTTCAGAATGTACCAGATCATTTTCTTTTTTATTATGTCTTGGTTTGTTATATGATTTCTCCCATTCATTTTAATTCTTCTATGCAACATGACTATGGTGAAAATGTATTTAATAGGAATGTATGTGTAGGACCCATATAAAATTGTATGCCATCTTGGGGAGGGAGAGGGAAAGTAGTAAGAAGGAGGGGCCGGGAGGGAAAAAAATCTAAGTTATATGGTAGTGATTGTAGAATATTGAAAATAAATAAAAAACAAATTGCTCCAAAAAAATATTTTTAGTCGTCAACATTCACTTTTAAAAAGATTTTGAGTTCTAAATTTTTCTCCCGCCCTCCCCAAGATGGCATGCAACCTGATACAGCCTATACATGTACAATCATATTAAACATATTTCCACATTAGTCATGTTGTGAAACAGAATCAGAACAAAAGGGAAACACCATGAGAAAAGGAAAAAAAGACAGATAATAGTATGCTTGAATCAGCATTCAGACTCCATAGTCCTTTCTCTACATGTGAATGGCATTTTTGATCATGAGTCTTTTGGAATTATCTTAGATCAGCGTCTTGCTGGAGAAGAGGAAAATCTGTCAAAGTTGGTCATCATACAATATTGCTATTACTGTGTACAATGATCACCTGGTTCTGCTCATTTCACTCAGCATCAGTTCACGTAAGTCCAGATTTTTCTGAAATCCATCTGTTCATCATTTCTTATGGAACAACAATATTCGATTATATTCATATACCACAACTTGTTCAGTCATTCCTCAATTGAAGGGTATCCTTTCAATTTCCAATTCTTTGCCATCACAAAAAGTGCTGCTATAAATATTTTTGTATATGTGGGTCCTTTTCCCCTTTTTTATGATCTCTTTGGGATACAGGCCTAGTAGTGTTATTGTTGGATCAAAGGGTATGCACAGTTCTATGCACTTTGGGCACAGCTCCAAATTTATTCCCTCCATTTCAAGATGCAATTCATGGCGCCAACTTTTTGAAACAGTTCATGGATACTATTATTTCTTCTCCTATAGTTCTTCATATTACAGCTTAAAATCTGAAAACTGTATGAAACTAAGAGATTTTGTACTTGTGAAGCTTTACCAAGATCTGCCTTACTTTTAACCAGACAAGTTAATGCAAGGATTCAGTTAAATTATGGTGACAGAGGCACAACAGAAGATCAAAATAAACAAGCAACATGATAGGTGAGTTTATGAAATTCTTTGATTATGTGTGACTGGAATGAGTGATGCTGAACAATCTTGAGGTTATACACTGGACATAAAAAGAGAAAATTAATTGGTTCATGAAAGAAAAAGCAGAGAGATCTTGCCAAGATGAGCAGATGTCTCAGACATGAAGGGTTGACAAATCAGATGAATCAAACAGATATAAGCATATAACTTGAAGAGTTGGAGGAAAGCTTCAAGCCACTTGTTTCAGGCTACAGGAGGATAACAGAATGACTTGCCTAAGCATAAAGAATCGACCTTTCTATATAGGAAATTTGAATACTTCTATATATGGTCCTGTAAAACACTTGTAATGGTTTCTTAATTAAGAAACCTTACGTAACACTTCTATTTACATTAAAGGCTATTTTTTTCTCTTAAAAAAGCTAGACGGTGCAGTGGATAGAGTACTGGGCCTGGAGTCAGGAAGACTAACCTCCCTGCATTCAAATTTGGCCTTTGACACTTTCTACCTTAGTGACCTACACAAGTCACTCAACCCTGTTTCCTTCGGTTCTCATCTTTAGAATGAGCTGGGGAAGGAAATGGCAAAGCACTCCATTATCTCTACCAAGAAAACCAAATGGAGTCGGGGGTGTTGGACATGACTGAAAAATGACTTAATTACAAAAGCTATTATTATTAACAATGATGACATTGGCAACTAACATTTCACGCGCCTAATTTATATCAAGGTAATCTTGGTGAGAAAGGTCTATGCACATAGTATATGTGCACTGCTCCCTCTCCTTACTTATCAGTGTGCTTATTAGGTCCTCTGGAGGAAAGTAGGGGAGTATGGCAGAAAGAGCTCCTAGTTAGGTTCATATCCCATTTCTGACTCTTAAAACCTGTGTGATTATGGGCAAGTCACTTAATCTCCCTTGGCTCCAATTTCCTCAAGAGTGAAATAAAGGGGCTGATCTGAAAGCCCTCTGAAATCCTTTGTAGCTCTAGCTCTGTGACACTAGGAAGCACATGGTTGCGTTGAGATGGCTATGTGTAGTTCAGTTCTAAAGGGCTTGGGTATTCTGGGGATGATAAAGTAATCCCCTTACAAGCTACTGAATATGAAGAACGGATGACTGTGAGGGCCTTTAAAAGGAGAATTACTTTTTCTTTGCTTTATTCCCTATAACCCTCCAGGAGGCACGTAGCTTTGGGCAGCAACAGGAAAGCTGACTTCTGCGTGGCAGCCAAAATTTGAGGACTCAGTTGAAGAGATCAAGCCTGGGTCATTAGCTGCCTCTCCTACTTTGTTTTTGCTTGATTTTGGCTACCAAATATAAATCTCAGGAAAAATGTATCCAGGCTTGGAGGTAGATTTGTAAGTTTTAGAGGTCTGGAGATCCTGGGCTCCTCTCCTTAGCACTGGTTACATTTGGGAAAGGTCCCCAGAAATCATTCCAGTGCTTCTTGGAGAAGATGACCACTAGTGGAGAATACCATACCTTGGCCTAGCTTTCCAAAACACACTTTTTTTTTAAAACCTCAAACAACAATGCAGAAGCAAGGTCTGCAAACTGCTTCAAATTCTGATGTTTAGGTTTCAATTTTGTGGCATAGCATAATGACAGTTAAACATTGACACATTCTGTTTTAAGTATTTTTTGTCACCAAAAGTGACCTTTGGTGTTAAGTACTTCTCTTATGTGGAGGAAATAAACACCTGTCACTTCCATGACTGTGGAATCAGAAGACATGAGTTCCACTCCCACCTGATGCTTACTAACTATACGATTTTGGGATAGTCACTGAATATTTCTGAGCCCCAGTTTCTTCATATATAAAATAAAGAGGGGTTGGATTAGATAGCTTCAGAAGTAGCTCCCTGCTCTAAATGTGTGATTCTATGATATGGTTAAACAAAATTAAAATGGAAAAATGATTTTGCTTTTTATAAGGCTTTGTAGAAAGAAGGTGGGACAGAAAATACCAGGGTCTCCAAATTTCTTCACAAACAAGAAAAAATATTACCTCAAAGTAAATTTACAATGACAGAAATAATTAAAAGTTGGGGTAATGCAGTTGTCTTCTTAAGACAACTTGTGAGGTCCTTAGGAAAGACCCAACCTGCAGGGGGGTGGAGGTTTGGCCTCACTGAAGTGCAAAAGCCTCCTGATAGAGGTCTGTGAATTATCAAACAAGTCCTGAGGGCAGCTGAGTAAGTCAGCAGCCTCCACTTCAGGAAATTTCACCTCATGGACAATAAAAGGGTCAGACAGTTGATCAGGAGAAAACTGAAGGACCCCCACTGTTGTGGGACACTGGGCCCAGTTGTGCTGACTGGATGCCACCTTGGACTTTGGCTCTGGCTGAGGAGGAGCAAGCCCATGCTTGATGAGTGTGATAGCAAAAGGGAAGGGACATGGCTGGCTGTGGACCCTTTCAGGAGAGTAGAGTCCCTGGTTTCAGTTGCAGGGCAGAGGAGTAGGCTGCAGTTTGAACCATGGGAGGGACTACAGGGAGCAAGAAAATTTGTAGTGACAGTGTGATGGGTATCCTAGCCATGGCACAGGGGCAGAGAAATATGTAAAGGATCAGGCCTTTAGAAAGTGCTTAGAAAACAACAGGATGAAAAATTTGAAGCCTGAGGCACCACCCTTCACAACTCAACACTAGAATCTGACTACAGTAAAAAACTGTTAAAAATATAATAAAGAAAAAGCAAAGGAGAAAGAACCTGACCACAGATAGCTACTATGGGGATAGAGAAGATCTGGGTTCATACTCAGAATTGGATAGAGGAGTTTAAAAAGCCACTCTTACTAATGGGGTGATGGAATCTGCACCCCTAAAGGAAAAGACCATGTCTCTGGAAGCAACTCAGTTACAAGTTGACCTTGCACTTCTTCAGATAAAAGCTATCAGTGTAAGTACAGGGTGCCTTACCCAGGACCATGTCTCTATCAAACCTTTGTATAAACAGAACTACCTTGTCCCTTTAACAAAGCTATTTCTGCTGATTCCCTTAATTTTCCCATATATTCCAGCAGTCCAGACCACTGGCACCTCCACCCAAAGCACCTGGCTCACCCAGACTACTTAACACTCCTTAATTCCACCCAGATCCTTTCACTGTCCCTCATTAGCATCATCTTCATTAGTTTACAAGTTTCCTAGGAATCTCGCACTTATTGGCCTTATAATAAATTTTGCCACTTAACAGGAAGACCTTTCCAGAGTGGGAATTAATTCCAGGAAACAGTCTTGTAGTACTCTGACATTCTGGGGTCCTCAGCATCCCTAACCTGTGTCACTACTTTAAAGAAAAATGTTAAATGGTCCAAAAAAAGCTCTTAGAAGAGTTTAAAAAGGACTTTAAAAATCAAATAAGAAAGATTGAGGAGAAATTAAGGAAAAAAAGACAGCAATCCAAGATGAATCAACTGGAAAAAAATTCAAAAACTTAAGGAAGAAAATAACTCCTTAAAAACCAGAATTGGGCAAGGGGAAGAATGCTTAGAAGTCCTCTATTTCATTGAAATTCCATTTTTCCCCTAAAATATTATACTCAGTTTTGCTGGGTAGATGATTCGTGGTTGTAATTCTAGCTTCTTTGACCTCTGGAATATCATATTCCAAGCCTTTCAATCCCTTACTGTAGAAGCTGCTAGATCTTGTGTTATCTTGATTGTATTTCCACAATACTTCAATTGTTTCTTTTTGGTTGCTTGTAATGTTTTCTCCTTGACCTGGGAACTCTGGAATTTGGCTATAATATTCCTAGGAGTTTTCTTTTTGGGATCTCTTTTAGGAAGTGATTAGTGAAATCCTTCCATTTCTATTTGGCCCTCTGGTTCTAGAATATCAGGGCAGTTTTGCTTGATAATTTCTTGGAAGATGATGTCTAATCTCTTTTTTTTTTTGATCATGGTTTTCAGGTAGACCAATAATTTTTAAATTATCTTTGCTGGATCTATTTTCCAGGTCAGTTATTTTTCCAATGAGATATTTCACACTGTTTTCTATTTTTTTCATTCTTTTGGTTTTTTCTTAGTTTCCTATAAAGTCATTAGCTTTCAACTGCTCTATTCTAATTTTTAAAGAATTATTTTCTTCAGTGAGATTTTTGAATCTCCTTTTCCATTTGTCCAATTCTGCTTTTTAAAGCATTCTCCTCATTGGTTTTTTTTGTACCTCCTTTGCCATTTGAGTTAGCCTATTTTTAAAGGTGTCATTTTCTTCAGCACTTTTTTGGTCTCCTTTGGCTAGCTGTTGACTCACTTTTCATGATTTTCTTGCACCACTCTCATTTCTCTTCCCAATTTTTCCTCCAGCTGTCTTACTTAATTTTCAAAATCCTTTTTGAGCTCTTTCATGGGCTGAGATCATTGCATATGTTTTGAGGGGTTTGGATGCAGAAGTCTTGACACTGATGTCTTCCCCTGATGGTATGCTTTGTTCTTACTCATCCAAAAGGATGGAGGAGAATACCTTTTCAACAATAAAGTAATCTTTCATAGTCTTATTTTTTCCCTTTTTTGGGCATTTCCCCAACCAGTTACTTGGCTTTTGACTTCTTTGTCAAGTGTAGGGTATGCTACCCTAGGTTTCAGAGATTTTGTACAGTTGTTCTCTGAGATACCTCTAGGGACCTATAAGTTCCTTTTTCCTCCAACATGGCACAATCAAGAGAGAGGAGTTTACTCCTCTCCTGGCCTGTGCTCTGGTCTGTGAGAAACCACAAGCACTCTTTTCTGCCCTGGAACTGTGAGTAGGAGTCCCTCTCCACAGCCACCATCAGCTCTACCACACCAATGTCAATGCTCCTCCTCACCCTAAGACCGCCACGCAGAACTGAGACCCAGATTAACTGCTCAATTTTTCCAGGGCCTTTAGGGCAAAGGGATCGAAAAAAGGCTGGGGCCAGACTCTGCTCCCCTCTTACCCAGGAGAAAGAGCTTTCTTACTGACCTTTGAAGCTATCTTCATTTGTGGGTTGAGAATAGCAGCTGCTATCCATGATTCTGCACCCTGAAGCCTGCTCCAGTCTCATCCATGCTATGGGCCCCAGGCTCTGCTGAGCTGTGCTCTGAGCCCAGTGTGATCAACCTTTCCTGTCAGCCAATCATACTGTCTTGGGCTACAAATCTCTTTCACTCTGGCATTTTGTGGCTTCTGCTGCTCTAAAATTTGGTAAGTCATTTTTTACAGTATTTTATGGGCTGTCAAGGAGGAGCTAGAGTAGGCCAGTTCTTCTACTCTGTCATCTTGGCTCTGTCCCCCTCAAAATCAAGAAATTATAAAACAAAACTGAAAGAATGAAAAAACAGAAGACAATGTGAAGGATCTCACTGGAAAAACAAATGACCTTGAAAATGCATCCAGGAGAGATAATATAAAAATTACTGCACTACCTGAAAGACATGAGCACAAAAAGAGCCTAGACATCATCTTTCAAGAAATTATCAAGACAAACTGCCCTGATATTCTAGAACCAGAGGGCAAAACAGAAATGGAAAGAATCCATCAGTCACATCCTGAAAGAGATCCCAAAAGGAAAATGCCCAGGAATATTATAGTCAAATTTCAGAGTTCCCAGGTCAAGAAGAAAATATTAAAAGCAGCCAGAAAGAAACAATTCAAGTACTGTGGAAACACAAACAAGGTAACACAAGATTTAGCAGCTTCTACAGTAAGGGATCGGGGGCTTGGAATATGATATTCCAGAGGTCAAAGGAGATAGGATTAAAACCAAGAATCACCTACCCAACAAAACCGAGTATAATACTTCAGGGGCAAAAATGAAACTTCATTGAAACAGAGGACTTTCAAGCATTCTTGTTGAAAAGATCAGAGTTGAACAGAAAATTTGACTTTCAAATACAAGAATCAAGAGAAGTAGAAGAAGTAAACAGGAAAGAGAAACCATAAGGGACTTAACTTGAACTGTTGTTGAACTGTTTACATTCCTACATGGAAAAATGATATTTGTAACTCCTGAGACCTTTCTCAGTATTAGGGTAGTTAGAGAGAATATAAATATGCAGGTGTGTATGGGTATGTATATGTATGTGTGTATATACATATGTATACATGTGTGTATATGTGTATATACATAAATATACATATATACACATACCTATATACACACATATGGGGGGGAGCACAGGGTGAGCTGCATATGAAGGGATGACATCTAAAACAGAAAATTAAGTGTTGAGAGGAATATACCAGGAAAAAGAGAAAGGGAAAATTAGAATGTAGTAAATCATCTCACATAAAAGAAGAAAGAGTTTTTACAATGAAGGGGAAGAAAGGGAGAAAGGGGAAGGTGACAGGGAATAAATGAGCCTTCCTTTCATCAGATTTGGCTTCAGGAAGGAATAATATACACACTCAAATGTATATGGAAGTTTATCTTACCCTACAGGAAAGCAGTGGGGGGAAGGGGATAAGAGAAGGGAGATAATGGAAGAGATAGCAGATTGGCAGATGGGGTATTCAGAAGCAAACTCTTTGGTAGAGAGACAAGTCAAAGGAGACAAGAGAATAAATGCAGGGAGGGACAGGTTAGAGGGAAATATAGTTAGTCTTTTACGAGATAACTGTTATGGAAGTGTTTTGCATGACTATACATTTATAACCTATATCGAATCGCTAGCCTTCTCAATGAAGGGGTGGAGGGAGGGGAAGGGGGAGAATGTGGAACTCAGAGCTTTAAAAATTTTTTTTACATGCAACTGGGAAATATGATATCAAGGCAATGGGGTTTAGAAATCTAGCTTGCCCTACAGGAAAATAGAAGGGAAGGGGATAAAAGGGAGGGGTTATAGAAGGGAGGGCAAATTGGAGGAAAGGGTAATTACAATAAATGCTCTCTTGGGGTGGGGGGAGGGGGCAGATGGAGAGAAAATTTGAAATTCAAAATTTTGTTGAAGTGAATGTTGAAAACTGAAAATAAATAATTTATAAAAAACATAAAAAAAGAATAAAAGGAAAATGACTGATTTAGAGGATTGAGGAAGAGACTGAGGAAAGACAATACAAGAATTGTTGGACTATCGGAAAGTTACGACCAAAAAAGAATCTTGATATAATATTACAAGAAATTATTAAGGAAAACTACCCTGAAATCTTAGAATGAGAGAAAGTAGAAATAGAAAACATTACTGAACTAATGTTATGATAAAAAAGTCTAGCTATGATATTACAAGAAATCATTAAAGAAAATTGTTCTCAATTTCTAGAATGAGAAGGTAAAATAGAAATAGAAAAAAATCCACTAATCACCACCTGAGAGATTTCTCAAGATGAAAATTTACAGGAACATGTTAGCCAAATTTCAAAATTCTCAGGTTAAGTAGGAAATGCTACAAGCAACAAGAAAAAATAATTAAATACTATAGAGCTAAAATCAGAATAAGAGAAACTCTGCCAGCTTCTACATTAAAAGACCAAAGGGTTTAGAATATCATATTTAGAAGAACAAAGGACCTGGGTTTGCAACAAATAATAACTTATCCAGCAAAGTTGAGTATAATCCTAAATGAAAAAAAATTGATATTTAATTAACTGAAACACTTTCAGATATATGTGACAAAAAGATCAAAATTCAATGGAAAATTTGATGTATAAGATCTAGGAGAAATGTTAAGTAAACATTAAAGACCAATTATAAGTGACTCAATAAGGCCAAAGTGTTGACTTCTTATATGGGAAAATGTTATCTGCACTCTTAAGAATGTTGTCACTACTTGGATAGTTTGAAAGAGTGAATATAGATAGAAGACTTGAGGTTTAATTGAATGTGATAGGATGATGCTAAAAAATAAAATTGAGAAGAAAGAGGTAAAATGGAGGAATTATCTCATACAAAAGAGGCATGAATGGAAGAGTGGAAACAGGTGGAGAGCAGGTAGTGGGACCTTATTCTCATCTGAACTGGGTTAAAGAGGGAATAATATTTACATTTATAAGAGTTTTAAAATCCTCTAAATTTATAAAGAAATAGGCAGGTGAGTGGACAGGATAAGGGAGGGACTCTTAGGAGGGGGTGTAGATCAAGTAGTAGGAGGGCAGGGGAAGAGGAAAAGGGAAGGATTCTTTAAAAGGGTGTGTATTAGGGAGGTAGTGGTTAAAAGTAAATCAGATTAGTGAGGTAGGATACAGCAAAAAGAGAGGATGAGAAGGATAATAGTGAGGAAAAATAGGATGGAGGGAAATACACAACTTTCACTCTGAATGGGATGAAATGATCCATAAAATAGAAATGGATAAATGGATTAAAAATCACAGTTCAACAATATGTTGTTTACAAGAAATACATTTAAAAATGAGAGATATACAGAGTTAAAATAAAGGGCTGGACTAGAATTTATTATGCTTCAGTAAAGGTAGAAAAAAGCAAGAGTAGCAATCATGGTCTCAGACAAAATTAAAGCTAAAATAGATTTAAATAAAAGAAAAACAGGGAAACTACACTATGACAAAAGGTACCATAGAAAATGAAGTAATATCAATACTAAACATATATGTACTAAATGCTATAGCATCTAAATTTTTAAAGGAAAAAAATAAATTACAGGTGGAAATACATAGTAATACTACAATCGTGGGGGAGCGATTTTAGAATTAGATAAATCCAACCAAAAAATAAATAAGAAAGAAGTTAAGGAGGTGAATAGAATCTTAGAAAAGCTATATATGATATATATCTGGAAAGAAATGAATAAGAATAGAAACGAATACACCTTTTTCTCAACACTACATAGTACTTTACAAAAACTGACCATATATTAGGGCATAAAAACTTTAATATTGGTAGGAAAATTTTTATAGATTGGTTCTCAGATAAAAGTTTCATAGTTGAAATATACAAAGAACTTTGTCAAAGTTATAAGAATATGAGTCAAAGGATATGAATAGTTTTCCAATGAAGAAATCAAAACTCTATAATAATCCCATTAAAATGCTCTAAATCTCTATTGATTAGAGAAATGCAAATTAAAACAACTCTGAGGTATCTTACACCTATCAGATTGGCTAAAATGATAGAAGGGGAAAGCAACAAATGTTGGAGGGGATGTGGAAAAACTGGGACACTATTGTCGGTGGAACAGGAATTTAACTAACCATTCTGGAAAACAATCTAAAAGGTTATAAAACTGTGTATATCCTTTGACTCAGTAATACCACTATAAGGTCTATTTTCCAAGGGGTTTAAGGAAAAAGGAAAAGAACCTACAGCTTCTAAAATATTTATAGCAGCACTTTTTGTGGTGGCAAAGAACTGGAAATTGAGAGAATGCCCCTCAATGGATAAACAAGTTGTGGTATATGATTGATGAAATACCACTGTGTTATATGAAAGGATGAACTAGTTGATTTAAGCAAAAGATAGAAAGACTCTAAACGAAAAGTGCTATGCACATGGAAATATTCTTTTTTTTGGTCTTTTTGTATTTAAGTTCAAAATGAATAAAAATAAAAATTTGAAAAGACTTTGTAGAGAGACAGTAAGAGAGTACTAATGGTCTTTAATGAGTTGAAGTCTCCAAGCCTAGAAGAACTTCATACTTCCTTCAGTGTATTGCAGTTTATCTTTTGGGTGTTTATATACATAAAGTACAAAATACCTAGATGTTGATTTTAAACATTGATTCTCTTGTAAGTATCATTACTGTACATACAGATCTTTCAAAATGATTTTTTAAAAAAAAATTTGACCTGAAAGTGAATACTTCCATATATACAAAAGAACAAATAAAGAAGATTGCACACAAGACTATAAATTTCTATTATTTACAGTTCGCTTTTCTTTTTAAGTATGTAACAAATTCAGCATGTAAACTTTCAAAGCAGTCTTGTTTGTGATTCCATTATCATCTGTGAATTAAAAAGAAAATACTTCAATGACTTTCCCTTTCCTTTCTTCGGTATTAGCTTTCAAATGTATTTGTGATATCTTGGAAATAGGTTATGATGGATCTTGATTTATGATGATTTATTTTCACAGTTATTTGTTATTCTACTTAATACGCAGGCTTTAAACACTAAAAATATAATATACCTGTGTAGTTGATTGTTTTTGGCCCAGGAAATTTGAATACTCTTGTAGCAAGCAACTACATATATTAGACTATATTTCATTTGTTGGAGTAGCATGTAAAAATTACCATAACATCTGGGATTACATGTATAAAAAAATTCAATTTGAAAGGTTGTTTCAATTTGGTTAAAAATAAGAACCTTAATGAACATAATTACAACCTCTGGTGGAGATAATCACTAAGTGTTTAGTAAGTGCCTATCATGTGCTGGGCACTAGTTACATATGTACAAAGAAGTCCTAGTTTCAAGGTGCTTATAAGTGACAGAACAGTGACCCTCTTACCTGACAAATAAACCCCACTACATGTGCTTAGACTACAGTCCAGGTTCTTTCCTAAACACTAGGAGTATGAAGGAAGGCAAAAATAGGCCTTGATCTCAAAAAGTTCAAATTCTAATTAGGGAAATAATATGCAGATAACTAGGTAAATATAAGACATACACAGAGTAAATGAAAGGTAATTTCAGAAGGTGAATCCCCTAGAAGCTGAGGGGACTGTACGAAAGGCCTTCTGAAGAATGTAGAGTTTCAGCTGGGTCTTAAAGCAAGCTAGGGAAATTACAAGTGGAGATGAGGACATAGAATATACAGCATGAGGGACAGCCTGTGCAAAGCATGAAGGTGGGAGATGAGTCATGTTCCACAAAGAACAAATACATCAGTATAGCTAAATTGTTGTGTTCGTCCTCTGTTGACGAAGAAGACCATGACATCAGAGGAATGATGACTTGACTTGGTTTTAAGTGAGGGAAGGCTGTGCAAGGTCACCAGGCTCATTTCTCTCCAGAGTCATCTGAATCCAGTGACCAGATATTCATCAGGATGACTGGAGATGACTCGGGATGACTGGATGCACTTCATTCGTTGAAAAAGCCTGTTTAAGGAGGAGCCAGGGCATGGCCCCTTTAATGAGGCAAAGAAAAAGAAACACATCAGGCTGGGAGGGAAACAGCAACAATTATTCTTGGTAATTACTGTAAAGGCAGAAGCATCCAGAAGAACCCTTCGGCAGGGGCCCATTCAGAGTGCAGTAGGTTTACGGGGAAGGGAAGGGAAGAGAAGGGAAGGGAACAAAACTAGCCGGTAAAACCCAACTGTGGTCAACTATGTAGTGAACAGAACATTGGGATTGGTGTGAAAAGATTTGCCTTTTAATTCCTGTTTCTACTCAGTAAACCATGTGAAAAAAGGCAAACCATTTCAACCCTTGGTTGCCTCATTATTCCTCTCCCTACTTAGTGAGGAAAGCACTTTAACACTTAAATTGCTATACAAAGATAAGTTACTATTATTTTTATCCTCATTAATCCATCTTCTTCATTCTACCCCAGTCACCTAATATATTATATTTAGTTTTCTTTGCTTTGTCTACACTTGCTTCATTGGCAAAACTATGTAGACACAGAACCAAAGAATTGGAAGGGACAGGAAAAGTCACCTAGTCCAACTTACAATCAATAAGAAAGCAAACTACTTTGCTTAAATATCTTCAGTGAGAGGGGAACATTATTGCCCAATTAAACTCATTCTACTTTTGGATAACTCTCATTGCTAGGAAGTTTTTCCTCATATTAAACTAAAATTTGCCTCTGTAATCTGTGCCATTTTCTCCAAGTTCTACTCTGTAGGTTAAAATGAACAAGCTTAATACTTCTTTGAAGCAAAATATGATTAATCTTTGTGAAAACTGAAACAAATTAAGTGTGTTGCTGCCCAAGTGTAGAAGGATGGATTGGATGTACTCTTCAATGTGACAGCCTTTCAAAAACTTGGAAAGCATTTTCTTTTCCTGGATAAAATCTCTAGTTTCTTCAAATGATTCTCATATAGAATAATCTTGAAACAATTCAGTATGATCTCCTTTGGATACTCTGTAGCTCTTCAATGTTATTTCTAAAATGCATAGATATCCCTCTCAACACTTCATCCTAGTACCCTTTTCTTTGTGGACTATTGGGGAAAAACAGACCTTTAATGAAACAGAAGATGGCCAAGCATTCCTGATAAGAAGAAACTCTAGAGATATACAGGAACTTTCAAGTTCAAATACAGGAGTTAAAAGAAATATAAAAAAGTAAACTAGAATGAACAACGATAAAGGGCTAAACAATGATAAACTGCTTGTATTTGAATAAAGGGAAATCATGTCCGTTCTTGAACCCTATCATTACTTGAGGTCATATTTGGGACCTAACCAGACAAGGATTGGAAATGGTTCTTCTATGTCTTGATGATCCTAAGACAAGAGTGGAAAGGCGAAGAGAAATATACTAATGGGGAGTGAAAAGGAAGGTTAAGGAAAATTACTTCACTCACGGTGAACAAGGGAGATTTGAGGAAGTAGCTGACCCCTGCACCTCATTCTCATCTAAAATAGACAAGGAAGAGAAGGATACATACAGAGTTGGGTACAGAAATATATTTCACTGGATAGGAAAATGAGCAGAAAGGAGAAGGAAAAAGGGGGAATTAGAGGGTAGGTTAAAAGATGGATTTCCAAGTTCTAAGCAGAATAAACTCTAAGATTAAACAAAAATAGTTATAACTCTTTCAGAGATGTCAAAGAATGGGAATTTGGGAGTATCCATAAATTGGAGAATAGCTGAACAAGTTATGGTGTTTAAATGTGGAAGAGTATTTGGAATAATATTATGCTCTAAGAAACGATGAAGAGGATGATTTCAGAGAAAACTGGTAAAATTTATATGAAATGACACAGAGTGAATAGAAGTAGAAAAACAATTTGTAGAATGACAACATGAGGTAATGACTAACTTTGATAGACTTAACTCCTCACAGCAATGCAAGGACCTAAGATAACTCCAAAAGACTCATGATGGAAAACGCTATCCACATCCAGAAAAAGAACTATGGAGTCTGTATGCAGATCAAAGCATACAATTTGCTCTTTTTCTTTTTTTTTGTTTTGTTTCTTCTTTCTCGTGGTTCCTCCCATTGTTTATAATTCTTCTTTACAATATGAATAATGTGAAATATGTTTCATATGAATGTATATATACAGCCTATATCAGACTGCATGCTGTCTTGGGGTTGGGGGAGGGGAGAAAATTTGGAACTCAAAATTTTGTGAAAGTGAATGCTGAAAACTAAAAATAAATAAATTTAAAAATAACTTAAAAATCTCTGCAGCTAAGCAAAGAAGATATTATGAGATGCTTGATACTAACAAATATGTGATATGTTATAATTTAATATTAAATAATGTTACAAAAAGAATAACAACAATATGGTGAAGACAGACAACTTTGAAAGACTTAGGAATTCTGATCGGTAAAATGACCAATTACAACTAAAGTTATGTTAAATGATTATCAGAAAAATTGCAGAATATAAAATAATTCCACTTAATACACCAGTGTTTCTGTACAAAAAGCCCAGTAGGAAGAGACAGAAAGAGAAATACTACTTAAAATAACTACAAAATATATGAAATATGTGGGAAACACAGAAGAATTAGATGAATACAATTCAAAACACTTTTTATGTAAGCAGCTAGACATAAATAACTGGAGAAATATTAATTGCTTATAAGTATCCTGTATCCTACTTACAAAATGCATTTTATAAAATAAAATGATAGTATTATCTAAATTAATTTACTTATTAAAATACTGGCTCTATTTTTCCTTTCTTAAAATTTATAAGGGAAAGCTTTCTGGGAAGAGGAATATGGAGTAAATATAACTGATATAAAAACAAAAGATAACACTAAAATCTATTTTAAAAGATTACTTCTTTCTGTTGTATACTTAATATGTACCATCAGATTGATAAAAAAGCAAAGTTGAAAAAAAGAAAAAATGACAAATGTCGAGTGGGCGGCAGGGAAATAAGCACATTATTGCACTGTAGTAGTTCTATGAACTAGACTAGCTATTGTAAACAGCAATTAGGGACTATGTCCCTAAAGTCATTATACTATGTAGTCTTTGACCCACCAATACCACCACTAACCCTGTACCTCAAAAATAGTTCAAAGAAAGAGGAAAGTAGCTTCTGCGTACAAAAATATTTAAAGCAAAACTCTTTGATGTGGCAAAGAACTTGAAGTAAATGGAATATCTTTCAACCAGGAAATGGCTGAACATATGAATGTAATAGATTATTATTATATTATGAGAAATGACTAAACAGATGGTTTCAGAGAAACTAGGGAAGACTTATATGAAGTGACACAAAGAGCAGGACCATGAGAACTATTTGTATAATAACACCACGACTGTAAAGACAAACAGCTTTGAAAGCTGTTAAGAACTCTGATTATGCAATGACCAATTATGATGTCAGGACCGATGATGAACCATGCTACCCACCTCCTCACAGATATATGATGGACCTAAAATGCAGAATGAAGCATATAGTTTTGGCTATGGTCAATGTGGAAATCTGTTTTGCTTGCTTCTCTGTATTTGTTACTTAGGGTTTTCTTTTTCTTTTTTCTTTTCAATGGGTAGGGAGAAAAAACAAATTATTTTTTAACAGAAAAAAAGTAAAATAAAATTTATAAAAAAAGAAAAGTGAAAGAAGAGAAAAATATGTCAATAAAAAGAAAGGAACCCAAAAGAAGGTTCTGTATTTAATGATATATGTATATGTAGTAAATGTGTATGTATGTATGTATATATATATATACATATATATATATATATATATACATATATATGTATATATATATATATATATGTATATATATATAGTAAATGATCCTACAAAGGATCCATTTTAAAAATAAAATTTTTCTCCAGGAATGATGAGTTTATGTTTAAACATCCATCTTCCCATTACATGAATTACATGATTCCTCCTTGGGAACTGATGTTATGCTTCTCTGCATCATGTATGAAAGTATTACAATAATATTATTATTACTGATTATAGTGATATTATTCAGAAATTCAGATTTCATACCCGCACATTGCTTAGATGGAGTTCTTCTAAGAGGTTCTGAGTTTCTTCCAGGCTAAGTTGGAAGTTGTCTTCCTGGCCAATAACCCAGTTTATTTTGTTAGTTTCCTGTATTTCTTTGTCACAGTTGATTCTGGATGAGAGATGTTTCTGATACATAGGTTCTATTCTTGTCATTGTAGAAGCCACAGCAGAATCTATAGTTCTTGAAATAAGAAAAAAATGTTGTCCTCTTAATTTTAGAGGCTGTTTATAGTTTCCTTCACTTCGCTGCTTGCCCCCCACTGCCACAAGTCAACTGGCATGAATCAGTCTTCTAATCATAGGTCTCTTTACATTTAACTAATCTGGCATTTGGCACTCAAATAGCACATACATAGTCTACAGCTCATACCTGAATTCTTTTCAGCTTGGCAGAACTGGCTAAAATGTGTCTTTTACTACCTTGGATACCCTAGGCACAGAGGTAGGGAAACTGTGGCCTTGAGGCCACATGTGCCCTAGGCCCTAGGGTGCAGCCTTTTGACTGGGTCCAAGAAGAAATCCTTTTATAAAGAGAACCTGTTCTGTGAAGTTTGAATTCACTTGCCCTAGGGGAATCTTTATACCTTGATGAGGCAAGAGAATAGGGCTTTTTGTAATATTAATAACAACCATAAATTCAATTTGTTTACTTTTAAAGTTGTCTCAAACTATACACATTATATAGTAAATTTTCAAATATTCACAGATAAGGATATAAGAAAAACATATGTTGGTGACTTTTTGGTACAAGAGAGTAGTTATATTAAAAATGATTATGCAAATGTCTTATGGTGAAAATGAAGAACTAACTCACTTTCAACACAGGGTCATTTTTTTTCCCCAATTAGTGTAGGAATTTCTAATTATCTACAGATTCAGTTCTTAGGTGCTACACCACTGTATATCTTGCTAAAATCTGGGGAATTCTCATTGTTCCTATGAGTCAGCAGCCAATTCCTTACCAACATTTCTATAAAGCAGAGGTACTTAACTAATTTTTATATCATGGACCCTTTTGGCAGTCTGGTGAAGCCTATGCACCCCTTCTCAGAATAATTATTTTTTCAGAATAATTTTAAGTGCATAAAATATATAGTATGATGAAAGAAACCATTTATACTGAAAACAGTAATGAAAAAGCTAAAAATCACGAATCCAAGGCTAAAAACCATTCATATAAAGGATAAGAAGTAACTCCATTGCTCCTTGATTTATGCTGAATGTACGGGCAATGTTGATCCTGTTGACTCTCAAGGAACTGTAGTCCAGGCAGGCTCAAGATATGGAAAGTATGTCCAAGGAAAAAGAATGGACAGTAATTCCCATTCTCTTTTGTGATTACGAAGCCCAAATATTGCTACCAGAGACCTACACATAGGATATACTGCTATTTTTATGTAAACAAAGCAATCAAAAAGTCATCATGACTGACTCACACTCTTTTTCCATACCATATTGTTAGAAGTTGCACAAACTTTTGGTTACAGATACAAATTCCAAAGATGTATGTAGTGAATTCTAAGAAGTCTGTTACGATCTCTATCTACTTTTCTCCAATCTTTGTAGTATGGAGGTATGAGGAGAAGGAAAATCATCAGGTATAATATAATACTTCTGAAGAGTCCCATGTTGTGCTGAGTTTTAGAAATGTTCACAGGTTTTAGGATAAAGTGCAAACCTCAGCACAAAGTTTTGGAAAGTAAGAGATGCAGTAGTGGTGACAGCACCTTTTGTAGTAGGTCTTGAAATGTGATTCTCAAGAATAGTCATACAAGACTTAGATGATATGGAAATGCTTTGAGGACCATATATGTATATACCCATCTCCAATACTTATATCTATATTTACACCATTAAATAATAGATAACTAACTCCTAACTTTTTCTCTGTGGCTATAGGCCACAGGGGCAACAAGAATACAAACAAGGGATACAATTTGCAACAAATATCACCTTGGCTCCTGAAGTACTAACTTAGAACACTTTTTCCTTTCTTCTCATAATCCTTTCCCTTCTATCCTCCCCCATTTCCCCTCCCACTTTAGGTCACCCTCCCCATAACAAATATTACTAAGTCTACTGATTATCTAATAACTCAATTTGTTTACCTTTAAAGTTGTTGTTTCAAATTTTTCTTCTCTATTCCTTTCTTCTCTACTCCACTTTCTTCTCTTTTCTTCTCTACTTTCTTCCCCCAGGGAGAAGAGATGAAGGGTTGGACAGAGATAGAAGTAGAAGGGCGCAGAGAAATAGAAGGCCAAGGCATGGAGGAAGATGAAGATATGTATGAAGAAGAAAGTGGGATAGATAAAGAGGATGGAATAAAAGAAGGAGGAGGCAAGCAGGGAGAGAGATTTGAAGGTAAAGGAGAGGAAAAAGGAGCAGCAGCAGAACGAAGTATGGATGGAGCAGCAGAAATAGAAAGGGAATGAGAAATAAGTGGTGTAGGAGAAGGAACAACAGATGAAGAGGAAGAGGAGCATACAGGAGGAGATAGAGAAGAAGCACAAGTGGAAGGAGAAGAAGTGGAAGTAGATGGGGAACAACAGGGAGGTGGGCGAGGGGCAAATGAGGTATGGGATTGAGGTGGATAGGATAGCATTTTGGTTTGTAGAGGAGATGGTGGTACTGACTGAACAATGTCTGGGTTAACAGGACGCTGAGGTAATTGAGAGAGATAGCCAGGAACACGAGTGTGAATGGGAGCTGGTGTGCAGGAAAGAGGCTTTGATGAATAGGAAGGCATCAAGACAGGAAGGACAGCTTCTGAATGAACAGGAGAAACAACTAGTCGAGTTGGAAGGGAACGGCGTACAAGGGCAGGCTTTGGAACAGATGGAGTTGAGAACTGAATAGGATGGAAAGGACTGGGTCTGGAAGATTTATAAAATAGCTTGTTATGTGGGACAGGATCAGAGATGGTAGATCTTTGGGGTGGATGGGGAAGGTATCTAGGAGGTTCAGAAAGCATTGGGGCTGGAAGATGAGGGAGACAGCCTGAAAAGCGAGATGTGAATGTGTTTGGAGGATGGGGGAGATAGATGGTTTGAGAAGAAGGGGCTGAGACAGGTAAAAAGGAATCAGGAAGTTTAGGGGAGGCAGATGGACAGATAGGAACCGTTTGTAGCTGATGGATGGGAGAAAGAACTGGGCAGGCTGCAAGGGTTTGGGAGACGTGGTAAGGTATAGGAGCCAGTGGAGGAGACAGCTGATCAGGGCTGGAAGGTGTGGACACAGCTGGGCAGGCAGGAAGGGATCTGGATGGCAGGAAGGCATTTTGGATAGGCAGGTAGACAGCCTTATTAAGTTGTTCTGTTAGATCATCAACCTGTCTCTGATCTCTGATTGATATTATTTTCCTTAGGGTCTAAGACTTTTCATTAATCAGTGAGTGCCTCCTTTCCCAAGTGGGGCAGCTAGGTGGCATAATAAGCAGAGTGCCAGGTGTGGAATTAGGAAGGCTCATTTTCTTGAGTTCAAGACAGGCTGCGGACACTTAGTGATGTGACCCTGGGCCAGTCACTTAATTTTGTTTACCACAGTTTCCTCATCTGTAAAATGAGCTGGGGAAGGAAATGGAGAACCACTCCAAGTATCTTTGCCAAGAAAATCTCAAATGGGGTAATAACTGAAATAAATGAATAACCTTTCACAAGGGGTCAGATCTACATATGGAGAGGAAAACAGAAATTTCCCCTCCTCCTAGCTTTTATTCTCAGCAATTCAGAGAATGTTGGCCATGGAGATAAGGAGTGGAGTAGGCAATAAAACTTGGATCAAAGGAGACCAGCTATGTTCCACTGGAGAATAGCTAATAAGGTTCTCAAAATCCTTTTTATTAGTGGACAGAACTCCCTTTCATGAGTTATGCATAATAACTTACTATGTTTTTTAAAAAAATGTAAATACATATATATTGGAGATAGGTATATGATAACATTTTGTAATCTACAGATTTAAAATGAGATGGGCTTATATCCTTTCTGTTACGAGAAGGAAAGTCGATTCAATTTTTTTTTGAATTGAGATAAAGGGTTTAGTTAAAAAGAAAGACAGATTATCTGCCTTCTACTTCCTCTGGGGAATGGAAAGCTGGAACTATTACCATCATTTCTCTTTACAGTTTCTATAAAAGGGGAAAAATAAAAGCATAATTCTTGGATTTAACATTGACTAATGATTAATTTTTAACATAATAATTTTGTAAAATATACCTTAAGATTTTTATGTAGATAAGAACTGTATACTTCACATGGAGATCACATGATTATAGTAGTAAACAGAAAATGAAAGGGCATTCTTACAAATTTTACAAAATGAAATTCAAAGTTGTCTTTTATTCTTAAAATTTAAATTTACCAAATTTTCTCCCAACTTTTTTTCCCTTAGTTTCCTGAGTTACTTTCTTTGGGGTTAATGTGACCTATCTTCTAACACAAGATTATTTTCTTTGATTTTTTTTCCTTAAGAGTATAGGAAACACTGGTTATTCTCTGGCTTTTTTTCTTGTTTGCTCTTCAGTTGTGACTTTAAAAACATCTTATATTACTTTATATCATTTACTATTGATATTTTCCTTCCTATATGAGTCTTCACTCAATTTTGAAACTATCATTGGTATCTAGATCATTTAACACTATATACCTTCCTAATACTGTAATAAATAGCTAAAACCTATAGCATCAATCATATCTAAAATAACCAGAATTATTTAAAGATTTCCAATATATTACCATTCCACATGATTCTTAATATATCTTATATTTGTATAAAGCCTTACATTTTGTAAGATATTCTTACCTACACTGTGAAATAGGTTAGAAATGTTGTAAAGAAAGTGAGTTTACCTCCTCAATTCACTATTCTATACTGTTTCTA
Source organism: Potorous gilbertii (assembly GCA_028658325.1). Classification (NCBI taxonomy): domain Eukaryota; kingdom Metazoa; phylum Chordata; class Mammalia; order Diprotodontia; family Potoroidae; genus Potorous; species Potorous gilbertii. Next base: position 125,903,647 of record CM053771.1, on the reverse strand, counting down.
TCTACAAATAGAATATATTTTATTTTTCTTTTATCTAGTACTATATTGTGAGCTTCTTAAGGACATAGGTTGTGCATTATTTATGTTTACACCTTTCCAAAGACATACTATATATGCTAAATAGTAAATACTTGTAGAAGGAGTGAATTAATAAACCAATATACAGAAAGTTATACAATTAATGAGTGTGTGTGTGTGTGTGTGTGTGTGTGTGTGTGTGGTGGTGGTTAAAGTCAAGAACTCTAGGGTCTTTTGTCATTCATTTATTTTATTTATATATTTTATTTCAATTAATTGATTTTTTAATTTATTTATTTTAATTATATATTATTTATATTCTATATTTACATTATACATTCAACTATTGAAAATCAGATTTTGGTACTTTCCCTCTTCTAAGACCTAAAAAGAATTCATGAAGTTAAGCAAGAAAAAGGTCTATATATTTTCAGTGATAGCACATAAAAATCTCATTACTGATAATGGCTGCTAATATGAAAGATACGAAGTTCCAAACTGTTAGAAGCTTAGAGTGAAGGGAATATATTTTTTATTAAATTAAGTGGTTTGAATCCTTGTTTTGGACAAGGATAATAATCCTTTTATTGTTTAGAATTACTCAATACTAATTAAAAGACATATGAAAAAACTGAATATATTAATAGTTTGTTTCCCTTCTTCAGAGACAAAGATGATACTATTAGTAAATAAGGTCTATCTATTATCTATTTAGCCATTTTTCTAGTTGTGTATTACTATTGATAGATCTTTACTCTTGCCTACTTTCTTTTGAACAATGCCACACAACTGTGAAACAAATCAATAACAACAACTAGCATTATACTTCACACATTACAAAGCTTCTTCAAAATAAGGCTGTGAAGTACTCAGTATGTTTACCCCAATTTAACTGATGGAGAATGGAGGCTCAGAGGGATTGCCCCCTATGGCAATACAGATGGCAAAGTAAGGATTCAAACCCAGGTTCTTTTGACTCCAAGTCCAATGCTCTTCCACTTACAGAAATGGCTAGCTAAGTCTGAATCTATGGGATAGGAATAATTAGTGAACAAAATGCAGAGAGAGAAGAGGAAGGGGACAAAAGCTGACTACCTACTCCTTCACTATTATTGCTCCTAATTACTTCAGCAATGACTCTCAAATTTATTTCCTTTAACCCCAGGGTGGGAAACCTATGGCCTTGAGGTCACATGTGGCCCTCAAGTTCCTCAATTGCAGCCCTGATTCAATCCAAACTTGATAGAACAAATCCTAAGGTTTAACCTATGACTTGAGTTTCATTCCAAATGCTTAATGCTACCTAGTTATCCTGTTAATGCAAATTTAACTCATTTCAAACTCAATACATTAAAAACTAAATTCCTAAATTCTCCCAAGGAAACAACTGTTAATTATCTCCTATTCATCATCTACATAGCTTGCTTCGTATATATGTGTTTGCTTGTTGTCTCTCCCATTAGATTGTAGTTATAGTTCCTTAAGGGCAGGAACTATCTTTTGCCTCTTTTTGTATGCCCAGCCCTTAGCACAGTGTCTGACACATAGTAGATGCTTAATAAATGTTAATTGATTAATTAGATGTCTGAATGAACCAGCCTCCCTTCCGAAATTTTTTTTAAGGCACTCCCATTTTCCTAGATATTTAGGTCTGAAGTCTGTCCTTCCATTACAACCCTACTAGTAATTATAGCCTTGTCCATTCCCTTAGTTCTGGATATTTGCAACTAACCTGATGATGGAACTCACTGACATTACTGTGCTCTAATTTATCCAACATGATTCTATTAGGTTAATGTTTCTAGGACATCATTTTGTCATATTACTCATTGGCTCAAGAACTTGTATAGTTCCCTACTGAAACACAAACTCTCAAGCCTGGTATTCAAGGTCTTCTAATACTTATCAACAACTTTTTAACCTAATTTCTCCATTACCTGACAATGTGACTCCTCTGCTTCAGAAGTCCTATCTCTATGAGCATTTCCAATTCATGCCATTCTTCCTGTTTGGGATACGATTCCTTCTGCCTATTCAAATCACACCCATCCTTTTGGGCGGATATCCCATATTCTCCAAAAACTCTTCCTGAACACTCCATGTTAATTTCCCTTTTCTCTAAACCAATACAACACAATGAATGTATCGCTTGTTTTCACACTGAATCTTTTGACACTGTTATTTAAGTTTTCAGAAAAGAGTTGAAACTAAAAATTGAAAGGGACCTCAAAGTGAGGTATAGTGGAAAGAGCACTGATCAGGAGGCAGAACGGTGGGTATGAGTCACGCTTCTGACCAAGACCTTAGGCAATTTTTAAATTTAAAGATAAAAGGATCCTTAGCAACTACAGAATTTCTCTGTAGGAAGAATCTTAAGATATCATCTAAGTTTAATTCATTTTATAGATGAGGAACTTGAGACCCATGGAGATTAAAAGATTTAGACTAGAACGTTGGTGTTTAGTAAATGCTTGCTGAACTGAACTGTATCAATCAAAGTTATATAGATAGTCAATAGCAGAGTTGAGATATGAACTCAGGTCCTCTGAATTCAAGACCAAATCCTTACCATTAGTGACCAAGTCATTTGATTTTTTTCAAAATCAGGCTCCCCATATATAAAATGAGGGTGCTAACTAGATTTCTCTAAGTTCATGTGCAGTTTTAAAATCTAGTCCAACCAATATTTGAAACAACAATCCTTTCATATGTATGTCTCATTTCTCCAACTTAATTGTGAGTTTCTTATAGGTAGGGAATATTAGGCTTATAGAATTTAATTATGGAATTATTAAGCATGGAATGTAATACTTTCCATGAACATTAATAGTAGGCATGTAATAAATGTTCACTGAATAAATGAAAAAGATAGAATTAGAAAGGTCATAAAGAGCTTACCTACCCATCCTTTGGCAGGCTTCATTTAAACCACTCTGTACAGAAGTACATCATGGCGTTTCCAAGAGCTCTTGGTTAAAATCTGCAGAGGCTAATAACCCTTTACCATGAGAAAACTTCTTTATATCCTATTTAAATTTCTTAGGCTATAATTTAACTCAGTTTTTCTTTTTTTATTCTTAGTGGAGATTGATAGAATTTGGTTTTATTTTTCTAACACTAGCTTTTGATAACTAATATTGCCATAAGAAGAAATAATTTCCTTTAGAAAGTATTTTTTAAAACCAAGTACTTTAAAATTTTGAATTCTAACTTTATTGCAGCAGCTGCACAAATCATATTCCATTATATTTAAATTTGATTTGCAAAAAAGAAACACTGCTTAGCTCCATAATACCGATATTGAAGAAATACAGTGACAGCAAAAATATCATAAATAAGATATAACCTAATCAAGTTACATTAAGTGAATATAAATAATAATACTAAAAATACTTACTTCCAGTTTACTGTAGGTCTATTGGAAGAGTAAAAGTTAGACTCCTGTTTCAAGTCGAATCCCTGAATCTGTTCAAGGGCCTCTTCCAATCGGGGAACTGGCTTTTGATAAACTTGTGTGGATAACAAAAAACATGAAATGGCATAGAATCAATTAATCATAAAATAATCTCTGGCCATTTATATTTACAGTATCATGTAGTTCATAAGTAATAACACAGATGTGAGTTTTAATCATCAAGCAGGAATATTTTTTCAAGTTTTTTTGCTAGAAATTTTTTATTTTAAAAAATTAATAAGTTATTACCTCAAATTTTTTTGTGGAAAATTTCAGGAAGAGATGTAATAAAGAATTTTGATCATAGCACTTGAATGTCTTCTCTCCATTCAAAAATATTTTGGAAACACTTTGGCTACAATATCCTTGGCCCTTCTTAGTCCCTACTTCTTGCATAGATGTTGATATATTTTATCTCCCCAGCAGAATGTAACTTACTCGAGAGCAAGTACAGTAATTTCCATAGTAATAATTATAATGTATGACATTTATAGAATACTTTAAGGTTTGCAAAGTACTTTATAAACATTATCTGACGTGATTCTCACAACTCTGTGAGCTAAGAACTGTCATAATCTCCTTTATGTAGAAGAGGAATTAAGAGAGGTGACTTGCTTGTGATTACAAAATTAATACCACAGAAGGCAGGATTTGAAACCAGGTCTCTCCTGAATCTAAATCCATTTATTTATTTTCCTTCTATCACATTTGCTTCTCTATCTCCAAACTGCTCAGTGTAGCATACGTTCAATTGTTGCAAACTGGTTGTTGTCCTTCGTTTTTGAAGAGGACCAAAATGACATCCTCATGATAAAGCGAAGTTTCAGTGTGTCCAACTGTGGCTGATCAAACCAATATGAACTCGGAATGCTCTACCACAGGATGAGCACAGACAGTCTGTATGAAATTTGCATATCCTATGTTTATTTTGTGCTGTCTCAATTCTGCTTTTCTTATAGAGCACAGCACCCTTTCTGATGTGGGTATATTATGCTGAGTGGACCTGTGCCAGCGTCTCCCATGTTGCACAGTCAAATCCAAAGTTCTTGAGAGAGACCTTGAGAGTGTAAGGATGTAGTGTAGAGTGAATCCTATGTACCTTATGCATTTTCTGTGAGGATAAAATAAAGGTTGTCCTGTGCACAATTTGAACTTCTTATCTTAAATGCTTGTCTGGGAACTGGGGAACCCTTTTATCTATATCTGGGGATACCTAGACATAAAACTGTATTTAAACTTTATTTTGAATATTTTTTTTGGAATAGCTCTAGTTGGGGGAAAAACAAATCAAAGTAAGATAATAACTCTTAAGGATCAAGTTCCAATGTCATTGTAAGCAAAGAGGCTTTGTATGTATTGGAAGAAGGAGAGGCTAGGCTACACTTTACATATATAAAGTACTGTGCAAACCTTAAAATCTTTTATGTTAGCTATTACTTGATTCAACATGCTCATTTAACAGATGAAGAAACTAAGGCCTAGAGAAGTTATGTGACTTGTACAAGTTCAGAAAACTAGCTAGTCAGAGATGGAACTGGTTCCTGGTTTCCTGATTTCCAGTTTAGTATGCCATATTGTTTCTCATCAAATCAAGTATTTATCTAGCACAGTGCCTGGTACATAATAAATGCTTATTCCCTCCTTTTTTCCCTTCATTAACACTAACCTTCCACTCTAGTCTGGCTAGCTTTCTTTTCTTCTACACATACCAAAACTCAGCCTCTGAACCTCTTTGCTCATATGCTAGCATAGATTGTGCTCTCCCATACTGGTTCTATGTAGTTAAATCCTTCCTATTGTTACAAGGTTCCTTCTCATGCTTTCTCTGCTTTTTTCTGAAAGCCTTAGCATATCCATGTTGGTGATTATCTTGCCATTTAAATTTCAAAGTTGAAAAAAAAAAACCAAAAAACACAAGAACAAACAAAAAGTTCCTATCCCAGTACCCAACACTAGGAAATAATTTTGAACCACTTGCAAACTGGTTGTTGTCCTTCGTTTTTGAAGAGGACCAAAATGACATCATCATGATAACACGAAGTTTCAGTGTGTCCAACTGTGGCTGATCAAACCAGTATGAGATCGGAATGCTCTATCACAGAATGAGCATAGACAGTCTGTATGAAATTTGCATATCCTATGTTTATTTTGTGCTGTCTCAATTCTGCTTTTCTTATAGAGCACAGCACCCTTTCTGATGTGGGTACACTATGCTGAGTGGACCTGTGCCAGCATCTACCATGTTGCACAGTCAAATCCAAAGTTTCTTGAGAGAGACCTTGAGAGTGTCCTTGCATCCCTTCTTCTGACCACCATGTACTCATCCTGCCCCATGTGAGTTCTCCACAAAATAGTCTTTTTGGCAAGCATATATTTTGCATTCAGACAATGTGATCAGCCGAACAGAACTGCACTCTCTGAAGCATAGTTTGAATACTTGGAAGTGCAGCTTGAGCAAGGACTTCAGTGTCTGGTACCTTATCCTGCCAGGTGATCTTCAGAATCTTCCTAAGACAGTTCAGATGGAAGTGATTCAGTTTCCTGGCATGGCTCTGGTAGACTGTCCATGTTTCACAGGCATACAACAATGAGGTCAGCACAAAGGCTGACCTTCAGTTTGGTAGTCAGTCTAATACCTCTTCTCTCCCGAACTTTTCTTCGGAGCCTCCCAAACACTGAGC
>CM053771.1:125810385-125896994 GCA_028658325.1 Potorous gilbertii | reverse complement strand
GTCTTAGTTTTTTTCCCTTTTCTCAGCATTTTCCCAGCCGGTTACTTGACTTATGAGAGTCCTCTCCACCCCAGCCTAGGTCTGCCCGAACTAGTGCTTGGGGTCTGAGATTCAAATGCTGCTCCCCAGCCTCAGGGCTTTTGGCAGCAGGCCTGACTGCTCTTTAATGGGAGCTTATCTGCTGGTTCTCAGGTTGGGGCAGGGCCACCTCCCAGGCTCAGTTCCCTCTGGGGGTTTATGCAGAGATCTCTTGCAATGGAGACTCCACGGAGCCCCTGCCCACCCTGGGAGTCTCCGGCGGAGCTGCCTCCGCCTCGCCTCTGCCGCGGCCGCTGGGGGTCCGAGTCCCGGAGATACCCCGCTCCCCTCTCAGCCCGTCTCTCTCACTGACCTGTGAGTCTGTGGGTGGAGGGACCTTCGCAGCTGCCAGAGATTCAGGTCCCTGACACCTGCTTGGGTCTGCTCGCTCCTCTCAGTGCCACGTGGCCGGGGCGGGGGAGGACTCCGCTCCCGTCCAGAGTACCTTTGTGGTGGGTTTTCCAGGGCTCTCTGCAATGGAAATCTCCTTCACTGTGTTTCTGCGCGGCTTCCACTGTTCCAGAATTTGTCAGGAGTTCTTTTTAGAGGGAATCCATGGGCTGTGGGTTCGGAGCTAGCAAATGTGAGTCTTTCTACTCCGCCATCTTGGTTCCGCCCCCCTGGAGATTTTTTTCTAGGGAGTTCATTGATGGCTTGTTCAATTTCTTTTTCTGAGATGGGGTTATTTAAGTATTCAGATTCCTCTTCTGTTAATCTGGGCAAGTTACATTTTTTAAAATCCTTCACATTTAGATTGTCAAATTTATGGGCATAAATTTGGGCAAAGTAATTTCTGATTATTGTTTTAATTTCCTCCTCATTGGAGGTGAGTTTACTCCTTTCATTTTTGATATTGGTATTTTGGTTTGCTTTTTTTTAATCAAATTGACCAAAGATTATCAATTTTATTGTTTTTTTCATAAAACCAACTCTTTTATTTATTAGTTCAACTTAATTTCAATTTTGTTAATCTCTCCTTTGGTTTTCAGTATTTCTAATTTGGTATTTACTTGGGGATTTTCAGTTTGTTCTTTTTCGAGCTTTATCAGCTGCATGACCAATTCATTGATCTCCTCTTCCTCTATTTCATTCATGTAGGCATTCAAAGATATGAAGCATTCCCTAAGTCTTGCTTTTGCAGCATCCCATAATATTTGGTAGGTTGTCTCATTTTTGTCATTCTCTTGAGTGAAGTTGTTGATTGTTTCTATGATTTGTTGTTTAACCCACTCCTTCTTTAGGGTTAGATTATTTAGTTTCCTATTAATTTTTGGTCTATCTTTCCATGGCCTTTTATTACATATAGTTTTTATTGCACTATGATCTGCAAAGGGTACATTGACTATCTCTGCCTTTCTGCACTGTATTATGAGGTTTTATGCCCTAGTGTATGGTCAGTTTTTTATATGCCATGTACCGTTGAGAAAATGGTATATTCCTTTCTATCCTCATTCAGTTTTCTCCAGAGATCTATCATATCTGCCTTATCCAGAGTTTTATTCACCTCCTTAACTTCCTTCTTACTTATTTTAAGGTTAGATTTATCTTGTTCATATAGGGGGAAGTTGAGGTTCCCTCTAGTATAGCTTTGCTGTCTATTTCTTCCTGTAACTCCCTTAACTTCTTCTCTAAGAATTTGGATGCTATACCATTTGGAGCATATATGTTTAGTAATATTTCTTCATTGTCTGTGGTGCCTTTTTTCAGGATATAGTTTCCTTCCTTATCTCTTTTGATTAGAACTGTTTCTGCTTTTGCTTTGTCTGAGATTAAGATTGCTACCCCTGCTTTTCTTACATCAGCTGAAGCACAATATATGCCTCTCTTGAGACCTGCATTGAAGATCAAATTTTCTATTGAATTCTGGCCTTTTTTTCAAGAAGGTCTGGAAATCCCTTATTTTATTAAATGTCCATCTCCTTGCCTAAAGTGTTATGCTGAACTTCGCTGGGTAATTGATCCTTGGTTATAGTCCCAGCTCCTTTGCCTTACAAAATACCATATTCCAATTCCTTCTGTCTTTTAATGTAAAAGCTGCAAGGTCCTGTATGATCCTGATTGTAGCTCCTCGATATTTAAATGGTTTCTTTCTGGATGCCTGTAGTATTTTCTTCTTCATTTGATAGCTCTGGAATTTGGCAACAATATTTCTTGGTGTTTTTAGTTTGAGATCCCTTTTTGGAGGTGAACCGTGGCTTCTTTCCGTGACTATTTTGCCTTCTGGATCTAGCACTTATGGGCAGTTTTCTTTGATGATTTCTTGGAAGATATTTTTCAGGCTCTTTTTTTCATCATGGCTTTCTGGTAGGCCAATAATTCTTAAATTTTCTCTCCTAGATCCATTTTCCAGGTCTGTTGTTTTTCCAATTAGATATTATTTTACATTTTCTTCTGTCTTTTCATTCTTTAGATTTTATTTGACTGATCCTTGATGTCTCATAGAGTCATTAGCTTCTACTTGCCCCCATTCTGATTTTTATGAAATTGTTTTCTTCAGTTAACTTTTGCATTTCCTTTTCCATCTGTCCAGTTATTCTTTTTAAGGAATTATTTTCTCCAGTGTACTTCCTTTTCCATTTGTTCAGTTTTCCTTTTTAAAGAGCTATTCTCTTCAGTGAATTTCTTTTTCATACTTTTAAAATCATTGGCCAGTTTTGCTTCTTTTTCCTTCTTCAGCTCTTCCAAGAGTGCTCTTTATGCATGCAAGCAGTTCATAGTCCCTTCTGAAGTTTCAGATGGGAGTACAGTCTCAATACTGACCTGTTCAGTATTCGTGTTTTGGTCTTTGTCCACATAGAAAGATTCTATGGTCTTTTCCTTCATGCTTTGGTTTTTACTTATGATGATGGCACTTTGTGTATTGTGGCCTCTGGTTCTTTCAACTAGAAGCTAAAGAACCTGGTTCTGAGCTGGTTGGTGTGAAAAAGCAGAGGCCAGGTGAATTCTTTCTTTTTGTGTTTCCTCCAGATTAGCCCTGGAGCTAGCTTGTTAAGTGTGGGGGAGGGGTGGTCTGGTCATGGGAGATCTCCTCAGCTGAGATACAGCAAAGGCAGGCTCAGTGGTTGGTGATCCTGGCTGCCTTAATGTCTTCCCATTTCCCCTGGGGTGCTGAGATATTCCTGGGGTCCTGGTGTTGGTGGTTGCAAGGCTCCACCCCCTGGAGCTCTAGATCTTCTCCTGATTTGCTGAGATGGGACTCTCTGGTACAGCTCTGTTCCTCTTTCTCAGTAAGAGGAATACTCCTTAGCACTTTTCCTAGTCTCATGTGGTATGAGACTGTTTGCTCCTTCTACTGATTCCACTGATCCAGGATTTTTCTGGGGAAATATGGTTCCTTCAAGGTCAACAAGGGGAAGAAGAGAGAGCATTTACTGATCACTATGCCATTTTGGCTCCTGCAGTTTCAAGTAGGTGACTATAACCATTTAATTTGTGGGCTGATAGTCTCAGGAGCAGCTGCTGCTGGGGCACCGTGTCTCTTGCTCAGTTCTGCTGGACTCCTGCCCTGGGCTGCTCTTCCGCCTTGCTGCCACTGCCTCAGATTTCCCTGGGACTTTCCTGCTCAGCCCTGTCACAGCGGGAACATGCTGTTGACCTTCCAGTCTTTCCTGGTCTGTGAATGTGCCACAGTCTGTCTCCTATTGGATTCTGTACCTCCAAAATTTGATGAGATTCTCTTTTTAGAGGTATCTGAAGGAGTTTGTCTTAAGAGCTTAGGTGAATAATTGCTCTCTGCCATCTTGTCTCAGCCCCCTCTAAATTTTTTTTTAAATGAAGGTAATATCTGGCTTACATGTGGCCAGGTTTTATGGGTACACATAGTGATTACTGCTGGACCATCAGGTTTTTCACACTTCTGCTTTGCCCACTTCTATATATTCTTGAACATATCAATATCTTTCCTACAATATGGCATCTCAAACTGACACAGTATTCCAGAGTGGGTCTGACCATGGTATAGTAAGGCTGTCACCTCCCCTACCCATTCATTCTCTCAGGACAACCTACTATTGCATCAGCTTTCTTGGTTACCATATCACACTTGATATTTAACTTCATAATATTGAATTTTCAGTCCACTAAATCCCAGATATTTTTTCAAATTAACTGCTATGCATCTATACCTCCCCCACCTTGTACTTATGAGGTAATATTCTTTAAATCCAGATATAATACTTTAACTTATTCCTATTTCATGTTGTTCTGTTTGGTATAATGTTCTAGCTCAGGGATGTCAAACTCAGGTAGAAACAGGACCACTAAACTATATGTAAGATCCCTACAGACTGCATTTTTTTTGCTTTGTTTTGTTTTTTAAATAATACTCTATTTTTTTCCCAGTTAGATGTAAAGATAATTTTTAATGGTTTGGGTTTTGTTGTTGTTGTTGTTGTTTGGTGAGGCAGGTGGGCTTAAGTGATTTGCCCAGGGTCACACAGCTAGTAAGTGTCAAGTGTCTGAGACTGAACTTGAACTCATGTACTCCTGTTTCCAGGGCCAGTGCTCTATCTACTGTGCCACCTAGCTACCCCAACATTCATTTTTTTATTTTTATTTTCAAATTTTCTCTGTCCCTCCCTCCTACTTCCTTCTCTAAGACAGTAAGAAATTTGATATAGGTTATCATGTAAAACATATTTTCATATTAGTCATGTTGTGAAAGAAGAAACAGGCCAAAAGAAAAAAAGTTGAAAAAATAAAGGATACAGAATAGTATGCTTTGATCTGCATTTGGACTTCATCAGTTCTTTCTCTGGACATGGATAGCATTTTTCGTCTTGAGTTGTCCAAAAGTGAAGTCTTGTTTCTCGTTACTAGATATCTTCAGTTCAGTGCTATATGACCACTGTTGAGGATTTTGTTGACAGTATTCCTTTCTAGGTACAGGTTGGATTAAAGGATCTCTGAGGCCACTTCCAACTCAGAGGCCCTTAATTCTGTGCATCTACCATGTTTTGTTTTATATTACTTACTTTAGGGTCTTGCAGTATCATCTTCATGTAAATTAATACCAAACAACATGCGAATGAACCAACTAACCACTATCTGGAGTCATTAGCTTCCACCTGTCCAATTCTAATTTATAAGGAATTTTCTGCAGTTAGTTTTTTTAATTCCTTTTCCATTTGGCCAATTCTAATTTTTAAGGAGTTGTTTTCAGTGAATTTGTCTTTTCCCTATTTTTGTAATCCCTTTACCAAGCTGTTGACTTTTTTTATGTCACTCTCTTGCATTGTTCTCATTTCTTGTCTTAATTTTTCTTCTACCTCTCTTACTTGATTTTTTAAATCCTTTTTGAGCTCTTCCAGAAGTTTTTTTTGGACCTGACCAGTGTACATTTTTCTTTGAGGCTTTGGATGTAGGCATTTTGACATTGTTGCCTTCTTCTTAGTTTGTGTTTTGATCTTTCCTGCCACCACAGTAACTTTCTATGCTCAGGGTCTTTTTTTGAGACAGGTTGCTCATTTTTTCAACCTACTTCAGGACTTCTAAAGTTGAGCTCTGCTCCTCAGATGGAGGGGGTAGTGTCTCAAACTTGCATCAGAAGCTGTGGTCCCTGTCCACTTTGCCTGTTACTCTAGGGTCATGCGACCAGGTCACTTACCTGATATGCCAGGGCAGCAGGACCTCATTCTCTGACATGCTCTGGGGCTCAGGAATTCTCTCTGGCTTGCCATGACACCACGTGTACTAGACTGTGCTTCTCTTTTACTTAAGTGAGACAAACTTTTTCTGCTGACCTTCTAAATTGTCCTTGGCTGGAAAATTGTTCCACCCTGTCTTTTTTTTTTTATTTCACTGCTACAGAATTCATTCTGAGGCATTATTTTATAGTTGTTTAAAGGTGAATTTAGAAGAGTTCAGACAAGTTCCTGCCTTATCCCTCCATCTTGCCTCCACATCTCTGCAGATTACATATTGACTTAGTTTTAAAAGTTAATTTATCTACATTTTATTGTATTTTTATTTATTTTGTCAAATATATCCTAGTTACATTTTAATCTGTTTCAGGCCACATGTTTGATATCTCTGTTCTAACCTACCCAGATCTTTTTGTATCCTGACTGCCATTCAGTGTGCAAGCTATCCCAGCAATGTGTCATCTGCAAATTTGATAAGCATGTTATCTGTTACTTTAAGTCATTGTTAAAATTATTAAACAGTATAATTCTAATGACAGAACTATGGGGTATGTAATTAGAGACAACTTGCCAAACTTACATTGAACCCATTAATCACTTCTTAATTGTGATTAAAGCATATAAGTAGTTTTAAATACACTGAGCTATACTGTCATCTCGACTGCATATCTTCATCTTATCCACAGCAGCCACTGGTGACTTTCTTAAATGCTTTAATAAAATCTAAGTAAACTATATGTACATAATTCTCCTGTCCTATTAGTTTAGTAATCCCCTCAAAAAAAAATTAAGATTAGTCAGTCATGGTCTGTTCTTCGTGAATTCATATTGACTGATCACTGCTTCTTTTTCTTAAATGTTTATTAACCATAATTTTTTCCAGGAATCAAAGCTAGGTTCACTGAGCTACAGTTTGCAGGCTCTATTTTCTTTTATGAAAATTAGTACATTTGCCTTTTCCCAGTCCTGTAGTACCTTTCCTTGTTTTCTGTGGTAGTGCACAGATTACAATTACATCTTCTACTGTCTTCAGTATCTGTGAATGCTATTCATCTGTGCCAAATGATTTTTAACTCATTTTTGTGGCTTTTAGTGTCTTCTTACTAGGAATCAACTCATTATAAATATTGGTTATTTCTTTTATTCCAAAGATGATTCTCCTTTACAAAAAATAAATAAATAATCTAAGGCAAAATAATTGAACCTGTTCAGTTACTACCCTGAAAAGCAATCTTATTTCTTCTTGAATCCTACTCTTATTTTCCTAATATTCAGAATTCCTTTTATTTCCCTGACCTTGCCTCACCAGCCTTAGCTCAATCTGAATTTTCACCTTCCTGAAACTGTTCTCAACAGATGTATACCACATTTTTGTATTTTGTATTGTCCTTTCTTAAATCTTCTGTATATGTCTTTTTTTTTTAATCTAAGTTTGTTAATAAGTCCCTGGATATCTACCTTGGTTTGTTTAGGCCAGTCTTTTCTGATAAGGAAAATTCTCCAGGATTCTTTAGAGCTCTGCATCTTTCCTGGATTGACTACTGGCCTCTTGGGTTGTATTGTATATTAAGCCATGATATCCAATCTATGCTTCCTCCAAGCCCTTTGAAATCTGTTCTTTCAAAATCCATATTCCCTGTCATACCATTCTCATCTTTCCTCACATCCATCACAGATTCCAAAATGGAATGTTCTAAATTCCTTGAATTTTTTTCTCAACTAGCTTCTTATTGAAAACCAGGTCTGTCATGATGAAAAATGCTATCCAAATTCAGAGAAGGAACTATGGAGTTTGAGTACTTACCAAAGCATACTATTCTCACTTTGTTTTTTGTTTTTCAAGACTTTTCCCTTTTGTCCTGTTTCTTCTTTCACAATATGACTAATGTGGAAGTATGTTTGACGTGATTGCACATCTGTCACCTATATTGGATTACTTACCATCATGGGGAGAGGAGATGAAAGAGAGAAAAATTTGAAACTCAAAATCTTATAAAAAATTAACATTGAAAACCATCTTTTCACGTAATTGGAAAAAATAAAATACAATTTATTTTTTAAAAGATAAAAAAAAGAAAATCAGGTCTAGCAGTGATTTACTTTACCTTTTTAAAGATAAAATTATCATTAAAATACATCACAATTATTAGCTGTTCTGCTTTTGGCAAAAGCTTTTCTAATTATATAGAATTAAAATAATAAGATTTAAATGGAGTAATTGAAAGTTTACTTGAAACACTGTATTTTTTTGGTTGAAAATCAGCTTAGATGAGCTTCTCATACAATATTTCAAAATATATTCAAAAATAATTAAATGGTACAGTGATACTACAATTTATATCATTGGAAAGTTATAGACGTTATTGACCTCTTTCAGTTTTAACACAGTTGATCCAAGATAATTTATAACCAGCTGCAATAGAGAGAATATCAGGAGAAGCAAAATAGACAATTTTGAATATTTGAAAACGTTTAAAGAGCTTTAAAATACACAAAATAAATGCAGTTTGGATAAGAAGAAAGGATATGATCTGGGGAAAAATGCACATGAAATATTTCTGATAAAAATTTGACATTCAGAATTTATAAGACAATGACACAAATCAAACATTAAATAGAAAGTTTAAATGAAAAAATAGATGAAATGCTGCATAGCAGATCTTAAAATTTGATCAGATATGAATTCCAGGCATGAAGATTTTCAAAATTATAGCTCCAATCTTCCTTTAGAGATATTATAATAGACTATCTGGCCCCTTCAAGCCTTTGGTTCAGTTTTCTTTCTCTGATTAGGTCAAAATTTCTATCATTGTTTTCATTATGTTAATGGACCATGACATTGAATCATGTATGGAGCTCTGTTGTAAAAGTATGATCTTTTGATATTTTGTGTTTCATAGATGTTATCCAGATTTAGCTATATTTTTCTTCCCTTACATGCCTTCCAGTCACATTCCTGACTGTGCCTATATATCCTTAGCTGGTTGTAACTATTTTTCAACCCAAATGGAAACATTTAAACGTCTGAGTAGAATACAAGTGTAATTCAGAGTCAGAGTTTTCTCTTTGTCAAGAGGGACTGTCAAGACTTCTTGCTTCTTTATCTGCCCTTTACCCCCGCCTTTGTGATACACACTAGGTTATAATGATAAAGGAAGATAAATATCTATCACCAAAGCAAGTATCAGGCTTTACAGATTTTATAAAAATAGTACCTTAGAATATGGAGTCAGTTTGCTCAGTAAGTAGGAAATCCATTTTGAAAAAATCTGCCAGACTACTTTATTCTTTTTTCTCAAAAATTAGCACTGCCTCAGTAATAAGAGACTTCTGTTAAAAACCTACTGTGTTTGGCAATGTATGCTCAGCACTGGGAGAATTAGAAAATTTGAAAAACCTTAGTACTGACATCACGCAGACCTTTCAGTCTAATAGAGGAAAAGACATGCTACAGTGAAAAATGTAATACATACCTTTGCACATATAACTGTGCTACATAATACATAAGAGAGGTATAAAATCAAGTGCTATATGTGGTTCAAGAGACAGTAGTTTATAAGTGGTTGATCTGGAAATGTTATGTGAAAAAGATAGCATTTTAATAATATTTTAAAGGATGAATAAGAGTTTGGTCAACAGGGGAACAGGAAGGATATTCTCTTCTTATAGAAACATAATCAAAGGCATAAAGATAGGAAAGCATGTGAGACATTCAAAGAATGGAAAATAGTCCAATTTGCCTCGATATGTAATCATGAACAACTATTACACACCTATTATATGCTGGGCACAGTGTTTTTCAGACAGTACTTCAAGATCACGTTAGTAAAACCAGCATTAATCACACTGATCTGAGCCTTTTTTGTTTTTTGACCAAATCTAGTTCTTCAGTCTCTGTTGCCTCCTAATGAGGGCAATGCATAGTCAAAACCTCAAAAATTTGTTGAAGAATAAATAAATTATGGAGCCAAAATTCAGTTCTTATGAAAACCTTCAATTCAGTTTTAATTCATCATCCTCAGAGGGATTTCCCTCCTTGCTTTTTTTCTTGTATTTAATATTTTATTTTTTTCCCAATTACATGTAAAAACAATTTTAACATTCTTCTTTTTTCATCAGTTCCAAATTCTTTCCCTCTTCTCCCGCTCATTGAGAAGGCAAGCAATTTGGCATAGGTTATACATGTATAGACATGCAAAACACATTTAGATATGCCATTCTGTGAAAGAAAACTGGCAAAAAAAATCAAAAAAATAATAAAGAAAAACTATCTTTGATCTGCCTTTAGTCTCTACCAGTTCTTTCTCTGGATATGGACAGCACAGTTCAATCTAAGTCCTATGGAGTTGTCTTGGATCATTGTATTGCTGATTTTCTGAGAATATCTAAGTTACTCAAAGTAGATCATCATACAGTATTACTGTTACTGTATACAGTGTTCTCCTGGAGATGCTCATTTCACCTCACATCAGTTCATGTGAGTCTTTCCATGTTTTTTCTGAAAGCATCTTATCATTTCTTAAAGCACAATAGAATTCCATCACAATCTTATACAACAACTTTTTCAACTATTCCCCTCAATTTACAATTCTTTTCCACCACTGAAAGAACTGCTATAAATATTCTTATATACATAGATCTTTTTCCTTTTTGTTTTTGTCTCTTTGGGATACAGACCTAATAGTGATATTGCTTGATCATACAAGAGTATACATAGTTTTATAGTCCTTTGAGTGTGGTTCCAATTTGCTCTCCAGAATGATTGAATCAATATACAGCTTTACCAGTAGTACATTACTGTTTTAATTTTCCCACATCCACTCCAACATTTGTCATTTTCCTTTTCTGTCATATTAGCCAATCTGACAGGTGTGAGGTAATAGCTGAGTTGTTTTAATTTGCATCTCTCATCAAGAGTGATTTAGAGCATTTTAAATGACTATAGATAGCTTTGATTACTTTGTCTGAAACTACCTGTCCATATTGCTTAACCATTTATCGATCGTATTTCTTGTCAATTTGAGTCAGTTTTTTATATGTTTGAGAAATAAAGTCTTTATCAGAGAAATTCACTGTGAAAATTTTTTTCACGGTAATGCATATCAACTATGTATTTCCCTTCATCCTGTTTTTCCCTTGTTTATCCTACTCTTTCCTTTTACCCTGTACATTCTCAGAAATGTTTTGCTTCTTACTCTTTCTCCAAAACACCCTTCCTTGTCTGTTCCTCTCCCCTTCCCTTCCTACTCTTATGTATAGTAAGATAGACTTCTATACCAAACTCTGTATTGTATTATTCCCTCTTTGAGCCAGTTTCAAGGAGAGTAAAGTTTATGTGCTTCCCTCCCTGCTTCCCCAATTTTCCCTTCCACTATAAGAATCTCTTTCAGGCCTTTTTTTATATTAGATAATTTATTGCATTCCACCTCTCCCTTTCCCCTTCTCCCAGTGCATTCTTCTTTCTTACTCCTTAATTTAATTCTTTTAATAATCACACCACCACATTCAACTCTATACTCCTTTCTAACTTCCCTAATGAGAAAGTTTTTAAGAGTTATAAATATCTTTCCATGTAGGAATATAAATAGTTTAATTATCAAATCCCTTATGATTTCTCTTGTTTGCCTTTTTCATCTTGTATTTCAAAATCAAATTTTCTATTCCACTCTGGACTTTACATCAGGAATGCTTGAAAGTCCTGTACTTCACTGAATATTCATTTTTTTCCCTGAAGGATTATACTCAGTTTTGCTGGGTAGGTGATTCTTGATTGTAAGCTTAGCTCCTTTGACCTTCAGTAATATCTCAAGCCCCTCTGATCCTTCAATGTAGAAGCAGCTAAATCTTTTGTTATGAATTGTTTCTTTTGGGCTATTTGCAGTATTTTATCCTTGCTCTGGGAGGTATAAAATCTGGCAACTCCTTTGAGTTTTCATTTTGGGACCTCTTTCAGGAGGTGATTGGTAAATTCTTTTCATTTCTGTTTTACTTTTTGGTCTAGAATATCAGGGCAGTTTTCTTTGATAATTTCTGGAAAGATGATGTCTAGGCTCCTTTCTTTGATCATGACTTTAAGGTAGTCTAATAATTCTTAAATTATCTCTCCTGGATCTGTTTTCGAGGTCAGTAGTTTTTCCAAAGGGATATTTCACATTTTCTTCTATTTTTTGTTCTTTTGATTTTGTTTGATTGTTTCTTGATGTCTCATAAAGTCATTACCTTCCACTTGCCCAATTCTAATTTAAGGAATTATTTTCTTCAGGGAGCTTTTGTAACTCCTTTGCTACTTGACCAATTCTACTATTTAAGGAGTTCTTCTCTTCAATAAATTTTTGGTCCCTCTTTTTCCATTTGGCCAATTCTGATTTTTAAGACATTTTTCTCTTCATTGAATTTTTGTGTCTCTTACATTTGGTCTATTCTGTTTTTTAAGTTGTTATTTTCTTGAGTATTTTTTGTGCCTCCTTTACCAAGTTTTTGACTCCTTTTTTTCCTGCTTTTCTTGCATCACTGTCATTTCTCTTCCCAATTTTTCTTCTACCTCTCTTACTGGATTTTCAAAATCTTTTTGATCTCTCCCATGGCCTGAGACCAATTCGTATTTTTCTTTGAGGCTTTGGATGCAGGTATTTTGACTTTGTTATTTTCTTTGGTATATGTATTTTGATCTTCCTTGTCACCATAGTAACTTTCTAGGTCATAATTTTTCCTGTTGTCTTCTCATTTACCAGCCTATTTCTTAACTTTTAATTCTGTGCTCAAGTGTGGCTCTGCTTTCAGGATGGTGGGGGCACTGTCTCAAGCCTCAGGGTTTTGTGCAGCTTTTATAAGAGGTAATTCTGAGGACCTGTAAGTTTTTGATTCTTCCAAAATGGTATGATCTAAGTAAACACACTCCAAAGAGGTGTGTTTACTACTCCCTTGTACTATGCACTGGTTTGTGAGTGACCACAAGCACTCTTTTTTGCCCTGGAACTGTGACTGTCCCCATTCCACTGTAGCCACAAACTCTGCTGTGCTATTGCTCTTCTTTGCACTGAGACTAAGACCCAAGACTGTAACCCAGATCCAACCAAGTATAGGCAATGCAACAGGGTGTTGCCTCTGGTGCCAGTAAAGGGACCCCTTAAAATCTCCTTTTGTCCAATCCCTTTACAATCTCTGTGATGAGAGGTCTGGAAACTACCACTACTGCCATTGATTCAGGTGCCCCAAGCCTGCTCCTGGTTTGCTGGGGCCAGTCTGCACTGGCATGCCTTGCACTGAACTGTGCTCCTCTCTCCCTCTGGTGCAACAGATCTTCTCTTCCAACTTCTAGGTTGTCTTGGCCTCAAAAATTATTTCACTCCATCTTTTTTTGGGGGTCTTCTGTTCTAGAATTTGTTTAGAGTCATTATTTAAAAGTTTTTGGAGAGGTTTGGGGGAGAGTTCAGATGAGTACCTGCCTTTACTCTGCTGTCTTGGTTCTGCCCTAACCTTCTTGATGATAACCTCAATGATCCTAAGTAAGTTTGTATTTAGCTGCTATTCCCCACTGTGTTCCACTGAGTCAGGAACTTCATAGAATCAGAAATTTAGAGGTTGAAGAGAATTAGTAGTCATCTAATCAAACTCCTGATTTTAGAGTGAGATCCACAAAGGTTAAATGAATTTACCAGTCATATACAGATAGTGACAGAATTGAGATTAAAATTCAAATCTTCTCACTCCAAATTCATTGCTATTTTATTTCCCTATAAAGCTTATAACCTGCCCTAATAAACTCCTATGTGTCCAGGAAGATGAGCCTTAGTAAAAATTGAGATGTTATGGTGCTTCATTAATTTTGACATTAAAAATTAAGACATTTTAAAGGTAAATTTACATTCTTTTTTTCAGGATCTTCAAGAAGAAGTTAATCAACTAACAAATTCTGAAACTCTGTCAAGTATAGACAGTCTTGAAGCTGGAGACCATGAAGAAATCTATTCAACACTTAGTAAAGCTGTATCTTCAGTAGCCCAGCAGAACTCTGTATCTCACAATTTACCGAGCCCACAGCCAACAAAGCGTGTTTATTTTGATGCAGGTGAATTGCATCTCTCTAAAACTCAACATATAAATAATTGGCTAACAAACATAAATGATCAAAATATACAGACATCCTCTCCTTTTCCAGACTTTATAAATAAACATAATGACCATTTTAATAATCCAAAACTAAGATCATTTGCTCTTAACAGAATTGGCGAAAGAAGTACAGATGCTTCTGATAATACAGTAGCCATTATACAGAACCCATGTACTTTTGCACAAGACAAAAAGGCTGAAAAGACTTCAGAAGCTTTCAGTATATGGAAAGTCGACTCTCTGTCTTCTAGAATGCTTAAAAGAGAGAGACCTTTAGTTGCTGAGAGCCCATCATTTAAATTCAGCAAAACTTGGACTGTTTCATCTCCCACTACAAGAGAAATGGTTCAGTCTTCAGAACATGAGAAATATCCTGAAGTAACTCAACCAAACAGAGCAACTTCAATACTTGCTTCAAATATACCTATGGCAACACCTGTAGTACTACCTTCTAGTCAATGGACTAACTATAAAAATACTTATAGTAATATACATTCAGCTAGTTTTTTGCAAAAAAATAATATGCACTTAGGAGAAATTTACCCAGTACAGTGTACTGATGGGCTAGACAGTTTGAAAGATATAAAAGATGAAAAGATGAAAAACTTTGGGAGTGATAATCAGGCATTGCCTTTTTTATTTCCAGATGCACTTAGTGCTTCTTTTATGTGTAACAACCCTGATCAAATGTCAGTGAAAGATAAAAATGAGAAAACAGTTGGAACCACACCATCATTTTCTAATAATTCTGACTTAATTGGACAGCCAAAAAAATCCAAACATAATAATCATGAGAGAAATGGAGTAAAATTACTCAAAAGTATATTAAAGAAAGAATCTAAATATGAAAATGATTGTTTCAAGGCATTAATTATAAACCGAGGCTTCAACTTGGGAAATCAAACTGCAGCAGCAATCAGAGATAGTGTGGAGTTGACAAAAATAAAGGGAAAGGGATCAGAAATTCAAAAGACCATTAAAAAACTGAGGTGGTTTGATGAAATTGGCCAAAAAGAAAAAGAAGATGGAGAAACTTCATTGAAAACTGGACTTGGTTCATGTCAAGAATCATCACAGTCAACTTATGTTCAAACCAAAGTCAGTACTACTAGCAATATTAACGTTCATAATTCTTCTAGTTATGAAAACCACAAGGGCATATTGGGAGTAATGAAGTGTGAAAACGCCAGGAATAACTCCCTTATCACAAAAAATGCTGCTACACAAATGTCTGGAACAGATAATGTGCCTTTACACTCTTTTGTACCTTCAGGTAAAAGCTTTGCAAAACAAGCCTGGATAACCTCGAAAAAGGAGGAAGGTAAATTCCCTGTTCCAAATAATGATTCTAAATCCCAGAAGACTGTTTCTCGGAGTGGGATAATAAAGGTAATTCGAAGATCAAGGGCTTCCAAGGTTCAATCAGGTATTGCATCTAAAAACAAAAAAGGCACTGGCATTAGACCGCAGGCTACGAATGAAGCTAACAAGACTGTACCAACTCAGGGCAAATTAATTGCACCTCATCCTCCTCATAAGCCTGTAACAAATAATAGGATTAGTAAGACTGTAAAAGACTCTCAGTGTCAACAAGTGATGCCTACAAAATCTCAAAGCAGTACTATAAATAATAGGAACCTAGGCTCAAGGCATGTTTTTCCAACAGAGAACACTTTTAGTCACATTTCTCAAGAAAGTAGTCCTTCACCTTGGAATACTAATAGCTCTGAGTTAGTAACTCCAATGCCATCGTTACCTTCGTATCGCACCTCTGAACGCCAAACGTCAGCAAAGATAAATAACAGTATGAAAGGTACTCAAGTGATTGTCCAGCAAGATGGTTCATCAATTTGTGCACAAAGAAGTCCTCTTTATGAAGAAAATAGTCACTCTTTGAAGCCTGTTGAAGAAACAGTTGGTATTCAGTGGAAAGGAGAGCATAGTACCCTTGGACAAAATGAGAAGGCTGCTGGTAAGACTGTGCTGACTTTTAAAAAAAATTAAGTAGAATGTTTCTGCATTACTTTGTATGTGAAATTTCCTCACTTGTGGCAATAGTGCATTAAGCATTGCCCTAAAAGAATTAGATTACTTCTCTCAGTATGTGATTTGAAGTGCTAATTATGTGCCTAGTAGTTTATTTATGTATTTAATACTAAGAGTTATAGAGCTTCCAACCTAGGATGGAAATGATACAAGTATAGCCACATATCACGTGCATTATCACCTGATAAGTGAATCGTAGAGGTGAGAAACAAGATGCTGTGTGAAGTGAGGCCTAAGAGGGAAGTCATTACCAACTGGAAATTGCAGAAAAAAGTCAGTCAGCGAGCATTAATTCCCTGTTATGGCCAGACACCCTGGGGACATGAGGCCAAAAAAGAAACAGGCAGTACTCTCAAGGACCTTATATTATGGAAACTGGATTGTAGAGTGGATGTCATGTATGTGGGTGTATGCACACAAAATGAATACAAGGTATTTTTGTAGGAATGATACTAGCAGCCGAGGGAACCAGGAAGGCTTTGTGAAGATGGTAGTTCTGGAGCTGAGATGTTTTTTTAACAAGTCAGAAATGAGAAGGGAGTGCATTTCAAACAAAAAGGGTAGTCAGTGCAAAGGTATGAAGATGGAATATAAAATGTACAGAAAAGCATAGGGTCACTTTGGCTGGATGAGATAGTATGTGAATAAGAGTAATGTATAATTAAAAAAAGATTGGAACCAATTCATAAAGGACTTTAAAATCCAGAACATTTTATAGTTGATCCTACAAGCATTAGGAAGCCATTGAAATGTATTGAGTAAGCAGATGGTGAGGGTTATGGGAAACAGTAACATGTTCAGACCTGCACTCTAGGAAAATCATTTTAGCAACAATATAAAGGATGAATTGTTTTCAGGAGAGATTTGAAGCAAGGAAGTTAAGTCAAAGGTCATTGCAGTAATCTGGAAAAGAGGTGATTGTTGCCTGAATCAAGATAGTGGCTGTGTGAGTAGAGAAAAGAAGACAAATGTGAGAGATAATAAGCTAGAAATGGCAGAATTTGGCAACTAATTGGGATGTATAGACTGAAGAATAGTGAAAAGTCACTAACATCAACAATTTTTTTTTGTCACAGGCATCAGTAATGCAATTAGAAGGAAAATTAGGTTTAAGGAGAAAAATAATGCACTTTTGAATATATTGAATTTGATGTTGCGGGGTCAACCAGTAGAGATGTCAAGTAGGCAGGTGGAGATGTCCAGCTAGAACTCAGAGGAAAGCAGGATTAGCGATGTTAAGGGAATAATTTATACTTATCTGTGTTGACACTAGTTAATGAGTGACCTGGATAAGAGTCAGCAAAGGAAACTGGACAGTGGTCAGAACTAAGAGAAAGCAGTGTTCACAAAAAACCTAGAGAGAAAAAGGGTATCAAGGAGAGGAGGGTATTCTAGGGTCAAAAGCTGCAGAGAGGTCAAGGATGAAGACTGAGAAAAGGCTTTAGATTTGGTAATTAAGAGATCATTGGTAACTTTGAAGAGAGCAGTTTCACAGTTGAATGATTAGAAGAAATTGGGGTTTCAGCATTAGAGAGTGGAAGAAATAGAAGTGGAGGTATCAACTGTAGATAGCCTTCTGAAGAATTTGAACCACAAAAGGGAGACCACCACTAATTTACTGTCATTGCTGACATGTCTACCTCAAATTAAACTTAGAGTCCACCAAAAACTCCTATGTCTTTTTCAGATGAACTCCTATATAGCCACATATCAACACCCAATCACATACTTAAGAAATTAATTTTTTAAAAATATGTTAGTGAAGCATTTTATCTTTACATTGTAGTCATTTCTGGGAAAGGAAAAAAGACCACCTCCCCTCTCCAGGCTAAAGTGTGTTTTGTGCCATATGGAGACTATTATCTGCCAGTGTATATAACTTTCTCTCATAATAACTGTTCTTCTCTATCATAAGGAAGGAGATGCTCCTGGATCTTCACCAGTTTTTTAGTTACTTGACAGCTTCCTTTTGGTGACATTTTCAGCTATACTGGTGTAGTCAATGTGCACATTGTTCTTTTAGTGCTGGTTATTTTGTTTATTCTGCATCAGTTCATACAGATTTTCTCATTTCTCAGATTTACTCATCTTTATCCTTACTGCATAGTATTATTCCACGACATTCATACGTCATCATTGTTGGGGTTTTTATGCCATTTCTCAGCTGATGGGCATCCAGTTTTTTTTCTTGTTCTTTGTTGTTATTACTCATTTAAGTGTTTGTGACCCAATGGATCATAACTCACCAGGTCCAATAATGTCTGTTGGATTTTCTTGGCAAAGATACTGAAGTGGTTTTCCATTTCCTTCTCCAGTGGATCATCATCTTTTGTCAGAACTCTACTCTGATCTGTCCATCTTGGGTAACACTACTCAGCATAGCTCATAGCCTCAATGAGCTATGCAAGCCCCTCCACCATGACAAGGCGGTGATAGTTCTTTGCTGCCATCAAGAGTGTTGCTATGAATATTTTGTTATATGTTTTGGAATTTTGTTTCTGTCCTTGACTTCCTTTGACTATCCACAGTAGTAGGATTTTGGAGTCAAAAGGTATGAAAACTTTGGTCACTCTTCTTGAGTAATGCCAAATTGTTATCCAGAACAGTTGGACCAATTCCCACCTGTACTGAAATTCCCCCTGCCTATCTTTCCATAGCCCCTCTAATATCAACTATTCCTATTTTTTAATCATATTTTTCTTTTGGCATGGAGCAAGGTGAATTATCTGAACTGTTTTAATTTGTGTTTTTCTACTGTTAATGATTTGAAAATGCATTTATGTGGTCTTTTGTAATCTGTAGTTCTCCTTTGGAAAATTGTTTCTGTCCTCTTCATATATATTTTTGTCGGTTCTCTATTTACCTTGAATATCAGACATTTAGTAATTTTGACACAAATATTTTCTCATGCCACAGTTTTAATTTTTATTCTGTTTTCATTATTTTAAATATGTAACATCACTTTAATTTTTTTTTACTTTTTTTATCTTTTGTGATTTCCTCTGTTCTTTGTTTTAGTTATGGAATTGCCAATTAAAAATTTTAGCTAAATGATGGATTAAGTCAATTGCATAAGATAAAATAATTACATGAAATTAAAAGACTTATACAAATAAAATCAACAATGCAAGGATATGAAGGGAAAGTGGAAATTGGGTTAAAAAATCTGTCATATTTCTCTAACAAGGCTCTGATATGCAGTATATATGTAGGAATCACAAACATTTAAGACCAAAAGCCATTCCCCCAAAGGATCTTGTGTTCTTTGTCCAAAAGTATAGTAGACTTGCTAGTTACTGATAACTTTCTGTTCACTCTTTTTTTGGTAATAATTCAGACTGTGAATTTTGTCACTTTTTTACTTTTTTTCTTTGAGATAACTTGAAAAAATCAATCCATGAGTATCTTTAAAATTATGACCCCGTCAATCTTGATTTCCACATTGTTTTGGTCAAATGCAGACTCTCTTCATTACTTTATTTTTTGGACTATTACCCCACATAGTACTTTGGGTACTGAAGCAATGGTGAGGTGATACTGCTGTCAACAATTATTAAAATAAATCAGTATAAAAGTACTGGGAAATGTATTTGTTTTCACATCTTTTTGTTACCATATTTTCATCTATAAATGCTCTTAGGATGATTTGACTTAGTTTGGTCTCTTGCCAAGTTTTCCTTATGGAGGCTAATTTTCCTTCCACTGCTTCTCACTGTTTTGGGGAGGTGATTTTGGCCTACTGCTCATAGAATTACAGAATCACTGACTTGAAAGGTTTCTCAGAGGTCATTTATCTAGTACAAAGTGAACTTGAAAAAGAATACCCTCCATAACATACCCAATAAACGATAGTCTAGTCTTTGATGGAGTGAGGAGCATCCCAAAGCACCCCTTTTCAATTTTTAATAGCTCTAGTCATTTGGATGTTGTTTTCTTACATTGAGCTTAAATATACTTCTCTTTACCTATATCCTATTGCTCATACTTATGCCCTCTGAGGCCAAGTAGAACAAAACATCTCTTCCATCTTAAAGACTTTCGGATACTTGAAGAAAGGTCTTATGGGCTGCCTGAGTCTTCTCTTTTCTAAAAAGTTATCTTTCTTAAAAGTTTCTTCAAACAATATTCATAGGCCATGGTTTTCTATTCCCCTTATCATTTGTGTTATTTTCTTCTGGATGTGCTCTAGCTTGTTAATTTCTTTCTTCCTAACAGGTGATATTGTTAGAACTGAAAACTATTCTATCTGTTGTCTGTCAAGAGGCTAGTTACCCAGCCTAGTGCAGCCTAAAATTGCACAGACATTTGAATCCAACAAGTTTCACTTTTTATTCACATTAAACTTATGAGACACTAGCCGTTACCTCCCTTAGCTTATACTTCTGAGAATGATTTTTTTGAATCTGTAAGATGACATTTTGTTGTTCATTTATTTGTCATATCCAGCTCTTCATGACCACATTTAGGGTTTTCTTGGCAAGATACTGAAATGATTTGCCATTTCCTTTACCAACTCATTTTACAGATGAGGAAATTGAGGCAAATAGAATTAAGTGAATTGCCAGGATCACACAGCTAGTTAAGTGTCTAAGACCATATTTGAACTCACAAAGATGAGCGTTCCTGACTCCAGACGTGGCACTCTATCCACTGCATCATTTAGCTGCCCAGATGATATTTATCCCTATTAAATTTAATCCTACTCAATTTGGTCCACTATTCTAGTCCGTTAAGATCTTTTTTTGAGTCATATCCAGTGTGTCGGCTGAATATGACTTATAACCTCATGTCAACTGTAAATTTGTTAAATATCTATGCATCATCCAGAGCATTGGTTAAAATGCAAACAAAGTGCAGAGTATAGAATAAATCCTTATTATACTCCATTGAAGACCTCATTTCAAGTTGATATGAAAACGTTAATGACTACTCTTTGGGTCTTGCTCTCCAACTAGTTTTTAATCCACCCTATTATATTTTCATCTTGCTCATATCCCTTCATTTTGTGTACAAGAATAATGTGAAATTTTGTCAAATACTTTACTAAAATCTAGGTAAACTATATATATATAGCATTCTTCTGTCCAAAGAAAGCAACATGGCACAATGGAAGTATCACTGGCTCTGAAGTCAAAGGACCTGGATTGGATTCAAATATTACTTATGTTCACTACCTATATGACTTTAAACAAAACACTTAATCATTGTGAGCCTTACTTTCATCATCAGTAAAATGAGGAGACTGGAATAGATAATCTCTGAGGTTTTTTTCAGTTCTGAATCTATGATCTTATTACCTACTGATGTAGTGACCCTATCAAGAAAGAAAATGAAATGAGTCAGGTATGATGAAGCCATCCTGGCTCTTTGTGATCCCTTCTTCCTTTTGATTAAAGAAAAAGTAATCATCCTGTTATTAATATGTTCTAAAATTTTTGTAGTAACCAAAATAAAGCTTACTTGGTTTTTGTGTACTTACCTCCTTGCCCTATTTAAAAAAAACTGAGGCAGCATTTGTCTATCTCTAATAAATGTGTTTATATGTTATTATTGGTAGATAAACAGAGGCCAGAGGCAGAGAAGACATGGTAGTCATTTACAGCTATTGAAGACCTATATTGTGGAAGAAAGAATAGACTTGTTCTTGTTGATCAAAAAGACAGAATATAGGGCCAGTGGATATAAGTTATAGGTAGATTATAAAGCAAGATTATTCTGCATTTAAATTGTCCAAAATTGAGAAAAGGCTTTCTCATGAAGTTATGAGACCTCTGTCCCAAGAAATATTAAGCGGATGCTAAGTAACCATCTGTCATTGATAAAGAAATAATTCCTGCATGGAGGGGAAGTTTAACCAAAGGACCTCTAAAACCTCTTCCATTTCTAAGATTCTATAGATATCACTAGTGGGTTTTTTTCCCCATTTAAGTTTAAATAATATGACTATACAGTGTAAGAAACACAACATTTTATAGGAATTCAGGAGTCATATGTGAAGTACATGGATCAATAACAATTCATATGAAAAATTTCTTGTGTTATAAGTCTAGTTGTTTTTAAACAGTTGACATTATTGAAACCTTCAGATAGCAACTAATTTTAAATGTATAAATGGCTGCTATACAATTTGGGGAAGAAAAGAGACATTTTATTCATTGATATATGGAGCTCCAGATAAGGAAATTTCCTCTACCAGTGTAGATTAGCCCTGCTATGTAATTTACAGTCTTAGAGAGTTGCCTGAGACGCTGAAAGAGGAAGTAACTTGCCCAGGGTATAATAACTAGTATGTGTCAGAGGTCGGATTTGAACCCAGATCTTTAACTCTGAGGCCAACTAGCACTCTATCCACTATGTCTCACTGCCTCTCTAATAATGGAGCTGATTTTAGTAGACACAGATTCTGCCATATGAAATTTTCTATCTAAAACCAGTATGGATTAATGAATAGAGGAAGAGAAAAGCCAATAAGGTAGTTTAAAAAAAATCAAAAGGATTCGGAGCATTTTGTCCCAAAGTAAAATGAGAGGTTAAAAAAAATGGATTGCTACTTCATGTTTACTTCATCTAGGAAGTTTTTGAGAGGATGTAGAATTTTTAACTTTTCCCTAAAGAAAGAAAATACTTTTAAAAGATTAAGCTGTTCTTTTACCTAAAATTTTTCACACAGGAAATTGCATGAAATTTAGAGTATCTTTCCTCAGAATACAAAGTGTTAATTAAATCACTTGTTTTTCCTTATGCTTAGAAAGTACTTATTTTTATTTGTATTATCATTTTAAATATGAGGATGTTTGAAAATTTCCCTTTGATGTTTTCACTTTCATGAAATAAACTATTATGCCATAAAATTAACTGTCCTATTTGAAAATGCTTTGCTGTATAAAACAGTAAAAATAGATTATCCTGCTTTGCATAATTGATGACTTTTTTCTGGCATTTGTCTTAAGATTCTACCAGTGCAAAAAGAAAAATAAATCTTGCAAGTAATGAAAATAAACCAAGAACTCTCTTAGAGGAAAGCAGACAGCTCTCCAGTTTTACAAGGCAGAAGTGCCTTGAACAGCCACAGGTAAATGTAAATATAAATATCCATTTGATATTGAGATATTATGTTAATGAGATAAAACATTGCTTTCATGGTTCTCTCATTATATATCAGAAGTCATGAAGAAAAATTAGATTTAACCTAACCAGATACCAAGCCTCATATTGCTATCCTGCTTGCTTAATTTTCAAAGCCCCATACTGTACTGATTGTTCTGTTCTCATCTTCAGAAATTATTTTTGTTTAACAGCAGTTTCTTCTGTTTAACAACTTCTTCATAAGTGGTAACATGGTACAGAGGAAAGAGCACTGACTGGAGCCCTGGAGGACCTTGCTTGGTTCAGACCAGCATTTTAGAAAGATCATGACAACTGAGAAGAGAATAGCAACAACAAAAATAATAATATTGATATACCATTTTAAGGTGTGCAAGCACTTTAAAAACATCTCATTTTATCTTCACAATAACCCAGGGATTTAGGTGCTATTATTGTATCTATTTTACCCAAGAAAATTGAGGCAGAGGTTAAGAAACATGTCCAGGGTCACACAGCTGAGGCCACATATAAATTTAGGTCTGACTCAGTTCCAGTGTTCTATCCAGAGCTTAAGGCAGGGAGACCAATCAAATACTATTGCAGTAGTCTAGTCTCCAGCGTGGTAGCATTGTCAGAGTAAAGAATGGGGACAGATGTATATTAACCTATATGACTCCTAGTATCACCCTCCACAGTAATAAGAAAGTTACAAGGAGGGAAGGACTTGGTGGGAAAGATGAGTTCAGTTTTGGACATGGTGAGTTTAAATTGTTTATATCTCTGTTTAAGATGTCCACTCAACAGTTGGAAATGTAGGCATAGAGTAGGGCTGGACAGGTAGATTTGAAAGTTATTGGCACAGAAATGGTAGTTCAGTCAGTCCATGGAAGCTGAGCTTTTCATCAAGTAAAAATAAAGATAAGTAAAGAGGGCTCAGCCTTAGGGGTACATCTACAATTTTGTGAGCATAGCATGGATGAATATCCAGCAGAAGTAAATGAAGAGTGGTCAGACAGGTAGGAGAATTAGAAGAGTTCCTCTCTCTCTCTCTCTCTCTCTCTCTCTCTCTCTCTCTCTCTCTCTCTCTCTCTCCACCTCTCTCGCTCTAGAAAGAGGAGAATATTGAAGAAAGAATTTTCAGTAGTACCAAACTACATAAAGGTCAAAAAGGATAAGGACTAAGAAAAACCGTTAGGTTTGGTGATTAAGAGATCATTGGCACCTTTGAAGAGAGCACTTTCAGTTGAATGATGAGGTCAGAAGCCAGATTGAAGAGAGGAAGAAGAAATTGTCAGTGGACTTTCTAAGTTTAGCTACAAAAGTGAGGAAATATATAGAATGGTACTTTGGAAAGATAGATCAAGTAAAGATTTTTTTTTGACAATGGTGTTGGGGTACATGAGCATGTTTCATAGTAAGCAAGGAAACAGCTTTATACAGTGCTTGAAGAATAGTGCAAGGGTAGGAATGATAATGGGTCAGTGTTCTGGAGAAGATAGACCGGAATAGGATCAAGGGTACAGGTCTTGGCAAGCCTTGGAGCTTCCTCTCTGTGAAAACAGGACTGATGGAGGAGCTAGTGACAAAAAGACAACTGAGTGATATTTGATGAAGAAGAGAATAAGAGGGAGATTCTCAGGAAATTACCTCAGCTTTTCAGTAAAATACAAGGCAAAGTTCTTAGCTGAGAAGTTAAGGAGAATGATGAGAGATTTGAGAAAGAATGAAAAAACACCGTAATAAATCTGACAGTGAGATGATTAGGGATATGTAAGAGAATTGCCTTACCATAGTGAAGGCCTAATTGACATTATTTAATATAAATTTGTAGTTGACCTAGTTAGTAAAGCTTCATAATTTATTTACAGTTATGAATGGATTATCAGTCAACTAGTAGAAGAGGTTCTAGCAACAAGAATTTCCCCCAGGATAAAACCACACATTTTTCTCATATTAACATTATTCTTACTTGAATCTTCTAAAGTTTTCATTGCCAGCGTATCATCATTATGAATATCAATTGTGATAGAATTCTAGTTCAAAGATTGCCAGCTGACAGAGGTTTATGTCTAATTCATGAAATGATACTAAATTTGTATGTTTTAGTCTCTTCACCTGGAAGAAAAAAAATCACGTAAATTGCCTAGTTAACCAACAAATAAATTCATGCAGCTGGATTTTAATCCATGTCCCCAACATCTATACCACATTTCCATTCATATTCCTTTCATAGTCTCTTATTTTGACCAGATCATAATTGAAGTTATACCTGAATTTCTCTTTCATTCAAGCCATTTTTTAAAAATTATTACTCCTGTTCTTGTACTTAGTTTATATGCCAAGTATTTAACCATTACAATGGTTGACTGTCAGCACAGTTTCATAGACCATATAGGTCATTATTCTGGAGTTTCTTCTACCATCACCACCATAGCCCCTGGGACATGTACAGAAAATAAACTCTTTCCTCATGGATAACTGAACAAAGAAGAATCACAGTCATCTGTAGATCTTCTTTTCCTTAGACTCTACTGACTTGCCAAAAAATATACACAGCTCTCTTGTGTCTGGAGTGTTTGGAGGGGAAGGAGGAAAAGCAAACAAAGAGGGGAGGACAACAAGGAACGCAAATGATAATCCAGTAACAGTCAGTGAAATGGGAGTATACATGGTGGTAATAGCAATCAGAATGGTGTTATATAGGAAGTCAAACAACAGTAGGTGCCTTAGAAGCTTGTTCCCAGTTCTCCTGACTGAAGAGAGAAGATAAGGATCTGCAGATCAAGCCACTCACATTCATGATTGCTTAGTATGTGATAAGATGGTGTCTAAACCAACCAGTCAATCGTTTTTCTGTTTCTTAGTCATTTTTCTCCATTTTCTTCTAGATTCATCGTTTTCCCCTTTGGAGGGTTCAGTCGACTCTTGCAAGCTGGGTTGTTTGAAACTATTTCTGCAGTCCCAAACATTATAAAATGCATAGCACATATTTCTGCAGAAGACCAAAATGACAGCCTCACAGGCATCATTCTTCAGATAAACCCAAATCCATGTAAACATTGGCTGTAGTGAGGACAACTACATGTAGCTCTCTGAGTTGTAATGTCAGCTATGAATGCCTCATCCCTTGGAACGATCCTCCTATTTCACATAACATTATCCTGATTCTTAATTTCTTTGGTATTAGCCAAACACTTCATATACCATAAAAGTATCACCATAAAATTCTTAATTTTTAATAGAAATACCTGTTCTAGTTGAAAGAAGAGAGCTTGGAAAATATGTAAATTAAAAGAGTTAAAATACAACTGAAACAAAAAATGAAGAGAAATCACAAAAATCTTCCTACAGAGAAATCACAGGTCATATGAACATAGATGTAGAGTCGAGTGGATCCTTTGCATTTATCTAGTATTCTCCTAACTTCAGGAAGTTTACATGCCTCTCCAAGGACACATTTAGCAAGTGACAGGACCAGAATTGGAAGCTAAGACCTCTGATTCCAAATCCAACACTCTTTCCACTATAAACATGTAAAAATGTCACAACTATTAAGAATCATTTCAAAAATTTTGTATAAAATACTTTAAGCATATAATGTCATATACAATTCAGTTAATTCTTAACACTGAAAAATATTGGTCTTGAAAATGCTGAACTCTGAAATGCTCATTTCAATTAAATACTGAAAAGATTTATTAATGTATAATTTATGTTTTAAAAATTCAGAATAATGGTTATTTTTTTTCAATTTTTACAGAATAAAATACAAGCTATACAACTAAGTTCAACTGAGCCAGTACAAAGTCTGAATGGTATTTCTCATTCTGAGGAAGGTATGCTTGAGTTTTCATATTTTCCTTCCTGGTCTATTCACAGACCTTTCATTTGTTCCTTTACATTTTTTCATTGTTAATTCTCATTTTCTAATCATGCTGCTACATTGACAGGTTATTTTTAAATCTGTTTCTTACTACTTCTTACTACTTGACTTTTCTTTATTCAAGTTATTCTTACAAATTTAATTGTATCTCTGACATATCTTCCTGCATGTTTGCTGCTACCTCAAACTAATTGTAGTAAAAATCATTCAAAAGACAGAATATTTTTTATTCTTTTTTTATTCTATCCATATCCTTCCATATATTGTAGGAAAGAGTATCGTATTCATCTTCTTTATGTGCAATCTCAAGATCAATGGGTAAAATAAAATGTATTTTAACCCAACTATACTGAACATAATTTTTATTTTGTTTGAGAAGCGCTTCAAAAGCTTTAATAGCCTTGGTATCATTATAATGACTATCAATTATGTTAAAATTCTAGTTAAAAGATTGCAAACTGACAGGGGTTTGTGCCTAATTCATGAAATAACACAGTCTATATATGTTGTAGTCTTTTTAACTGGAAGAAAAATATGCTGTTAATGCTTTGCATAACTTCTCAAGTTTCAGAAAGTACTGCTCAGTTTTTGATGGCTGAAAAATTAGTGAATTCATCAGTTCCTGAGGATAAAATCCTAACTGCCATGAAACCCATGCAGCCATACAAACCAACCCTTCCTTTACATAAGACACAGCGATTAAACATTGGGACACTGTCTTTTGAAGAACAGAAGATCATAGAATCACTTAATCACCTTAATCAAAGATTGCATTGTAAGCATTTGAATAGTTTTGCTATAATGAACATAATACTGAATATTTTTATAATTTCAATAACCTTTTACTGAAAAATCCTAATTTGATTCTATATTGTGGCATGTTGAAAACACTGTACTCTCGAAAAAAAAAAAGGCTATGTCATTAGAGTGTTAAATGCTGACAATTCCTACCAGTCTCTAAAGGCATCAAGGACTGGCCTGAAAGCAGACTAATGCATCTGTTGCCCTCAGACTAGCCTAGCTAAGTTCAGTGACAGGGAGACTTTTTACCAGGAGGTTGGTCATCAGGCAATGCATTTTTTGGCCAGAGAAAAGAGGTTAAGAAAGGGTTGGGATCTGCATCAGTGGAAGGAGAACCTACTCAATGAAATCACAGATCTTTTGAAGTTATTTTATTAGCCTAAAAATATACATTTTTATAAGGAATATACATTTTAATAAGGAATTATCATGTCCTTAAATGTATTTTGGGACTGATCATTTAATTGACTTTAAGAGACTATTTCAAGTTTACCACACTATCCCTTTTATTTTAAGAGTATAGTTATTAGAATTTTAGTTTTTCAATGCATGAAACAATAGATGACAAAGAGAATTTGTTTCTCTTGTTTTAAGAAAAAGCATATATTACTAAATGTTGTTACTGAAAAATCCAGATGAAAAATGCAATCAGTCATCTGGAAGGTTTTTTTTTTTGTTTGTTTATTTTTTGTTTGTTGACACTGACCATTTGACTACTTGAAAATATCTGGATGACTAACTGAATTTTTCACTTTTTGTCCAGATATTTGGTATTGTGTAGATACAACCTAAAAATCAGAAGGCCTCTGTTTTTTCCTGGCTCTACCACTAATCCATTCCATCATCTTGAGAATATTACTTCAGCTTTCTGTGCCTCAGCATCAAAACAGGAATAACAGAACCTGCTCTTATCTTCTTGATAGTGATTCTCCTAGGGTAAAAGGCACTTTATAAAAATTTAATATTTGTGAATAGCTTGTTATTATCAGAACTCTCAAGTAATAATACTTTTCTACTAATGTAATTTGTATGTGTTTTAATCAGATTGTTTACCTTGTCTGTTAATGCCAATACTGATAAAATAATAGCTTACACAATATATGATGCTTAACAATTAAAAATAGTTAAAATATACATTATCTTACTTTGCCCCTTAGCTGCCTCATAACTAACTGACATTGCAATTAACAGTTAATCCACATTTGTATTTTTCCATTAACATAAAAGTATATTAAGTATACAGAAAACATTCCCTACTTAATGTTAAGTATTATTGACACAAGAAATTTGTTAAGTATTCTTTACTGTGATTCATGCATATATTTTAATATATATTACCACAGTAATTTTTTATTGTGGAATTTTTTTAGATGTCCAAGAAGCCATTTGCAAAAACCCATCAATCAAAAGTATTTTACAAATAGCATCACCTCTGGTAAGTATTGAGATTTAACTATTTTTAGTTGTTTTCATGTAGGAAAAAACTCTTGCTCTGGTATTAGCCTCTCCCATGTTGATACTGACTTTTAAGTTAGTTTGTAGAGATGACAACTTTACCGTTACCCACACATAGTAATGCTTCTCATGGGAACTCACAATTTTGAAGAGCAGGAATTGACCTTAGAAACCATCTAGTCCACTGATTTTATAAATGAGGAAATGAAGCCCAGAAAGGGTAAATGACTTGTGTAAGTTCACAGAGGTAGTACTGAGCAAAATGAGGATAGAAATCTAGGTCCTCTTGACTCTAAAACCAGTGTACTGTCCTCTGCACCATTCTTATATATCCTGCTTTCAAAATATAAGGGCATGCCACTAGAACAAATGGATACCCTGATGTAATAAGGAAACTACCTTACTGTTACATCTGTACCACTTCAATAATAAAGTTTTACAGGAGAATATGCAAAAATCAGAATGTCAGTCTTCATGTAAGGTAAGTACTTGGCTCTATCAAGAATTCCCTAAGGAGTTTTCAGTGACAGTTGTCTCTGGTTTCTATCATGTTCTTTCTAGAACTCAACCTCCCAAAGTCTTTCTTTGGGAATTCCTCAGTGAAATACAGATATTACCATATTCATGCTTAATCCTGTAAAGATTTCCTCGTATATTAAAATAAGATTCAGTGTTAATTAAAGGAGTCAACATTAAAGTTCCATTGATTGACTTCTAACAGCAAAAATACTTGGCGTATCAGCCATCAATTGTACTAAGTCATTTCTCAAGAGCCACCAATTTACAAAGTCATATAATCCTTTTGAAAATTTTTAATTCATTCAGCAACATGTACTGAAGGTCTGCTATGTACAGGGGACTGTTCTAGGAACATAAATGAATAAAACATAGTTTCTGTCCTCAAGAAGTTTATCCAGTAGGAGATAAACATATATATATATATATATGTATGTATGTATGTATGTATGTATATATATATATATATATATATATATAAAATGCAAATAACTAAAAAAAACAACAATAGTATTGATAAATTCAGCAAGAGTGGTACAAACATCTCACTGTATCGAAATACAAAAGAGTAATATGTCTGACTACGGTCAATTAATTAGCAAACATTTATTAAGGACATAATGGATGTTTAATAAATGCTAGTTGACTTGATTATGTAGCAGGCACTGTGCTATGAACTTGGGATAGAAAAGAAAAAGTGAATAGAATCTCTACCCTCAAGGTTCTTACCTTCTAATGGAGAAAACAATACATATAAACTAGAACATACAAAGATAAATACAAAGTATATAAAGGAGTGGCAGTAGCAACTGGGAAGACTAGAAAAGGTCCCCTGAAGGAGGCAGAACTGGAGCTGAGTCTTAAAGGAAGCCAGAGATTGTAAATTGGGAGGGAGAGCATTCCATCCATGGAAAAAGTTGAATAAAGTTTCCTTGAAGGCTAGCTGATCTGGAGAAGACAAGACTTAAAGAGAAAGACTTAGAAAGACAGCTAGTCATAAAAGCTCCACTTAAAACACCTAAAATTATTTACAAGGCTTGGGTTTGGTTTTTTTTTTACCTCCATCTTGAATCAAAATTTGTCTGTCTATAACTTCCACCCAAGTGTAAGGTCCTCCAGGTGTTTTCTAGGGCTAAGCAAAATAAGCATAATCCTCTTGCATATGGCAATCCTTCATATATATAAAAACTACTGTCATATCTCCTCTTTTTCCAGGCTCCCAATTCCAACCACTCTTATTTATCCTTGCAAGGAAAACCCATGAGCAGTCCTTCTATTCAATTGTTGCTTTCTTCTTGTCTTACTGGTTTCATTTATAGCCAGAATGATTGACATAATTCAGTTCCTTCAGTAATATGTCCAATGACTGATCACTGAGCAAAGATCACACATTTAGAGTACAGACAACTAAGTTATCTTAAAAATTGTGTGATTTTTTTTAATACCATTGCACTGCATAACCAAAGAAGTAAAATGGAAGGGAGTTGTGCAGGACTGAGCACCATTTTCTATTTTCTATTTTTCTTTGTTTCATAGATTGCTTTAGCCAAAGTATAGAGAGACTTCTAATAGTGAGCCCTTTCATACTTAGCTAGATTGGTCATTAGAAAGCAAACTTAGTCTGTTGCTGGGTACTAGAATTTGTACTCTTCTAGCATAGCCTTCAAGGACCTAAGGTCACCTTCACACCACAAGGCATCAGAATAGGACTTGTTTTAGAGAAAATTGAAGTGAAATGAGAGTTGAGTAGTATCTTTCTATTTTCTTATTTGCACTAAGAAGGAACATCATTATACTAATATTCCATTTACCACTAATATAGCTTTAAAAATCCTTTTCTAGTTGTCTTCAGAATTTATCACAAGTCTGAGATTATACTGGTTTTATCCTTCTTTACGTTATTTTGTAGGTTCTTGCTGCTCCTTGTGTTTGTCCTTTGTTACCCATCCCAATTCTGTATCTTATGTGGATTCATTTAAAATCTGGATTCCAGTAGTTAAGGTCCCAATTAGTTACATCCATATCTGTCATGTCCACTACTATTCTCACCCCCATCAACCTTCCAGAATTCTATTCTTCAGAATTTATGCATCACTTTAAAGTTTACAAAGTTCTTCATACTGCCCCTTTGATCCTCAAGACAACTTTCTAATGTAGGTAGATAGTTCATGTATAATTTATCCCCATTTCTTAGATTAGCCCTGATATTGATCTCATTTCCTTTATTAATAAGAAGACTAGTTTGAAAGAT
Source organism: Potorous gilbertii (assembly GCA_028658325.1). Lineage (NCBI taxonomy): Eukaryota > Metazoa > Chordata > Mammalia > Diprotodontia > Potoroidae > Potorous > Potorous gilbertii. Next base: position 125,865,127 of record CM053771.1, on the reverse strand, counting down.
CAGAAGAATACCAAAAACATAGCACAACTAGATTTCAAAGCATTTTAAAGTCTCATGTTATTCATCCATAGACAAGATAAAAATAGATCTGGACTGAATGGAACAGAACTAGTCAGATAGCCAAAATGAATGGTATTCATTATTAAAGGTCATCTTGGATGAAATCTAGTAGAGAGCCCCAGGGTTTGTCCTTAATCTTGTGCTGTTTTACATTATTTAACAAAGACATGGATAAAGACAGTCTATGTAGTAGATAAGAGTGCTGGAGTTGGTGGATCTGCCTTTCATGATCATTAATGTGACCCTGGGAAAGTAACCTAACCACTCATTCCCCCATACAATCATTAAGGATATAGCTACCAAGACATAGACCTTCTAATTTTTGATAGAGGGAGACTGTAGATATCATGCTTAGGCAGATTACAGCTGACACAAAGTTGGAGAGTAATAGCTAATAGTCAATAACAGTTAAGATTAAAAAAGACCTTGACAACCTATAATTAGTTAATAAATTTTAAAAACACATGTTTAACTTGGATCAGAAGTTTATGCAGATCATATCAGAAAGAGATGTAAATTTAAAAAAAAAAACATTAAAGGGTTAAAGAAAGTTGATTTCCAGGGGGTTGCTGAGTAATTTTTTTTTGAAAGGAGGTGAGTAGACCAAATAACTTTGGGAACCTCTTTCTAGGTTATCCCCAAGAAGGCTGCTGTGTTAATATATTGACCATCACCTAAACAAAAATGGAATCTGCAAGCCAGAATCTGCAGGTTCCTCTCTAGGAACATGAGGAATTTTATGGATAAAAAAAATCTTAAAATTATTGTTTTCAGCTGCAGAGAAATAGGATATAATATCTATATCATTCATTTAGCATTTATCACATTCTTTCCTTTTGTATTATTTCATATTTATATTTCTCACTTGCTTAGAAACATTAAGTATATTAAGAACATCTCGAAGACAGAAATTGTTTTATATGACTTTGTATCCCCCACTGTACATAACAGACTCATATACATGATAGGCATTTTGTAAACTATTGATTATTTGGAATACTATTGTCTTCAGTAAGTGAACTGTAGATTTATGATCATCAGTTATTGTGTCAGTAAGCAATATATGAAGGATTTCATTTTTAACTTTACTTACATTCTACATCCTAAGGTGTTTTCTATCCTATAAAAATATTGTTCTATAAAAGCCTTTATATTTGGGTAGAAGTGAGTCGAGCTTCTCAAAAGCTGTCAGTCCCACAAAATCACAGGCTTCAAGTACAGACTTTGTCCTGTCCGATAACCAGCCCAGCTAAGTTCTGAGAGAGTCGGGGAGGAGAGGGGCCTCATCACAAGAGGGTTTGTCCATCAAATGATGACCTTTTTTTGGCAATAGTGATTCATGAAGACATGGAAAGCTTGAAATCTGTCGTGGTAGAGAAAATACCTGCACTAATGAGATCACAGATATATCAGAGTATCCAAAGATGTAAACAGAATCATCTTTCCAGAGCCCCTTTAAATGTCTACAGTTGAACTATAGACCTGATTTTCTTAGTAGACAATTAAACAGAATTGAGCTATGAGCTTAACAAAACTCCTTCAAAGCTTTAACTCCTATCTCACGGTTCTGTTAGGTGAAAGAAAAGGGGCAATCCAACCTCTTCTCTGGATCCTTCTCCCCTCCTTTTTTAAGAACTAATCTTTCTTGAGGTAGATTCAGAAACTGCTGTATAAGCATTCTTAGGACCTCTGCCACCCCCAAATTGTGATTTTCAGTGTTGACTTTGAATCTCAGGAGCCAGAATTTCAATTCAAAGAATTTTTCTTATTTTCAAAATTGCTCTAATGCATTTCAAACAACTATCACACTAAGCAATTTGCTTTAATACATTTTTTACATCCTTGAATATGTTGCTTTCACATCCAAGTTTAACTTGCAAAATGAACAAGGTGGCTTTTTTTACAGCAGTTCTTGGATAGAGAGGTTTTTACCAGTAACATAAATATGATGTAAACATTATTGTGACATTTCAGAATTTTCAGAATTTTGATCTTTAATGAATGAACTGATGATGCTGTTTATGTTAATATGTGAAAAGGAGATACTTGATTAACAATATGTTAAAGCTGGTTTCTTCAGAATATTATATCGTGTTTTTTCATAAATTAATTATGTTACAGAACAGTGAGCCATGGACAACCTCCCTGTCTATAGGCCGCAGTATATCCACTGAAGTTCAATCCCAAATACAGAGAAAATATTAATGGAACTACTAGATGGAACCTTTATTTTGAAATTTTCTTGTAAATATATAACATTCCTGAATTCCATAACCATTTTAAGTACTATACAATAAATTGTAAAAATGAAGGCAAATTGATAACACAAGTAATAAATATTAACAGATCAGTTTACATTTATGATATCAATTCTGCTTTATTATGCACTTTATTGTTAAATGCATTTTAAAAGAATGGAAATACCTCATTGTTTTTTAATGAGCATGCTACTGGATGTAAATTTACTTTAAAAAGAAAAATATTTTGCTATTAAGATTATGTATGACCTATACTCTTAAAACTTTGTTTTCCTGAAATTCCTAATAAATTCAATTAAATTTGTAAAAGATATTGTACAATTTTCTTATCTTCAGTTTTATTTTATTATACATAATGGGGTCATAGAAAGGGTAGACAGCTATTTGTCTTCTCTCTCTCTCTCTCTCTCTCTCTCTCTCTCTCTCTCACTTTCTTACTCTCCCCTCTCCTCCTCTCCTTTCCTCTCTACAGTTTGGTAAGGTCACCACAAGTTCAGAGTCTGGTTTTCATCTTTGCATGTTCAGAAACTTGAATATGTTCAGTCAGGGATGATCAGGTCTTGAGATACTAGTTCATACTAACCATACTCACAAGAGACTGATTGATGATTTACAATACCAGTTATTAATTTACTCTGAAAGCTCTATCAAACAGGCCAAAATACTTGTACCCACAGGTTAGCACCTTCAGTTTCTAATAGAAAAGTATACTTTAGAAAATGATTTAGTGTCAGAAAGTTATTTAGTGAATAAAGGGTCAAGGCAAAGGGAGCTGAAAGACCTTAGGGAATATTGCCATTAAGCTATGATATCCTGATTTATTTCTGTAGTGGAGATAAGCAGACAGACCAAGGAAAACTGATTATTCATCTCATCCAGTCAGGACACCATCTCCCCAGACAGTATTTGAGATGCTGACAGATTGTTTGACTCTCTTTTTTTTTAGATTCCATTCAGACTATCATCATATTTATATTGTGACAGTATTGACTCCAGACAGATTACAATTCATTAGGTTATAACTTAATTTGCCTTTGGTTATAGTTTAATCTTCTTGATGAGATCTGGAAGACAATGTAGTGTCAACATTAACATTTCTTACATTTACTCCCAATTTTTTAGTGCTTAATTAAGAAGTCCATATCATTCCTCTTCTTCAAAGGTTTCTTTAGGAAATATGTCATCTCTTGATTTCTCTGTCTTTCTCATCTCTGCTTTTGCCTAATGGTCATTGAATTTTCTATTCTCGACTCTAATCTTCTCATCAGACCTCTTAAGTTATTTGAAGACCTGTTTTTCATTCAAAAAGAACTCATTGAACTATTACAGTGTCCAGGACTACAAAAGTGATAGCTTGTATGATTTCTGCCCTGACTAAACCATATTTCTGGAGTACTATGTTCAGTTCTGGGCGTCACATTTTAGAATGAGCAGAGATAAGCTAAAGAGTGTAGAGAGGAGACTGACTTCAGTGGAGGAACTTGAGATCAAGTGGAACATTTAGCCTGGATGAGAGAAAACTTGAAGGGAATAAAACGTATGTTGTCTTCAATTATTTTAAAGAATTCCACAAAGAAGGAAAGAAATAAACACTCATCTATTATGTTCCAGAAACTGAACTAATTGTTTTTTTAAAATATCTTACTGGATCCTTACAATATAAGCTTGAGATGGAGGTACTATTATTAATCCCATTTTATAGTTAAAGAAACTGAGGCAGACAGAATTGATTTGCCCAGAGTCGCACAGCTAGTAAGTGTTTAAGACCAAATTTGAACTCAGGTTTTCCTGCCTCTAGGTCCAGTGCTCTCTCTCCCCACTGTACCACTTAACTGCCTTTCTGAAGAGGTATAAAACTTGTTCTGCTTTGATCTTCCAGGGCAGAATTAGAAACAGCAGAAGACAGTTGAAGAGCAACTGCAGTGAGCTTAATGAAAGGAAAACCATCCTAACAAGTAGGGTCATTGAAAAGTAGAGTCAGTTTACTTGGGAGGTGGCAGGTTGGTTGCACCCACATAGAGATTTTCAGGCAAAGGCTGGATATCTTCTTGTCACTTGTGTTATAGAAAATATTCTTAATCATATATGATCCAGGCTAGATCGTCTTTTCCATAAGAGATTTTATAATTCTGATACTTAGAATTTTCAAAAGACATATATAAATGGAAGCCAGAATAAATAACTAAAGGTAAATAAAAAGCATCTCATGCTCTTTAATAGTGTCAAGGACTAAATAAACTAAGGCTGGAGAAGAAATACTAAGTAATAAAAATGAAATTTTTTAAAGTTATATTGGGGTAGCTGATAACAGACAACAGAAAGAAGGAAAAACCATTCAAAAATTTATCTTCTCTTTCCTTTTCCAAGGACAATAATTTTGGGGCTAGAAAGGCATGAACAAAAATTACCAATATAGAGTATTTAATTGCCCTTGATCGCTTCAAGTTACTATGTCAATATGTTTGACTTAAATTGCTGGCAAAATTGTAAAACTTTGTTTTAAAGAGAGTAAGAATCTACAAAAACTTCAAAACATCATACTAGATTAACCACTTCATCTTCTACAACATTTCTAAAATGATAGATTAGAGGAATACTGGTAAGGTTTGCCTAGCTTTCAACATTGTTTTGCAGAGCCTAATGCTACACTTGTGGATAAGATGCAGAGATGTGGGCTAGACAATAGTGTTTTCAGGTGGATGCAGACTTTAATGTCTGATCATTAATGCTTCTCTTATCTTTGAAGGAATTATCTGGTGAGGCATATGTTAAGAGTCTGTCCCTGTGCTATTTAACAGTAACTTGTATAAAAGCATGGATGTCATGCCTGTCAGATTGCACGTAACAAAAAGTTAATAGTGATATAATATGGATGGTGGAATTAATATCCAAAAAAAATTACAATTTTGGTAAAAATCAAGATAAAATATAATTTGTATTTAATTGCATTAATTTTTAAAAATTAAACACATCTGTGTTTTTAAAAAAACAACTTTTCAAGTATAGGGGGCTGGATAACAGTTTATCTAAAAAATAATTAATTTTCATCTCTATACCAATGAATGCCAAATGATATCCAGTTCTTATCTTTTGAACTTCAGTCCTGATTATGGGACATTTCAAATTGGATTTACTTTCATAAAGAACTTAGATTCCTAATCTATAAAATAAGAGGATTAGACTAGATGGCCCCTGAAGCCCTTTTCAGTTCTAAATCTATGATCAAATGACTTCAGAGACCCACCTAGGATACCCACACCTCTTCACAAATGCCCTCTATGGACAAGAAGAACAAATCTAAACTCTCTTCTATATGATAGCCCAAATTTGAATCAAATTTGAATTTGATTTCAAATTCATTCCATAACAGAACACGTTATCTTTCCTTACCCATCTCCTAAATTTGCTTATTTCTATCAAGGGCAGCACCAACCTTTGTATCACCCAGTTCAAAATCTTAGTTTCATCCTCTATTCCTCACCCACCTCACATAAATTCACCCAATCTTTTAATTTCAACTTCTACAATATCTCTCATATATGCCCCATTTTTTCTACTTAGACAGCCACCATTATAGTTTAGGTCTTTATCACCTCTCATCTGACTGTTGCAATATCCTCCTTATGGTCTCCTTTCCCCAAATGTCTCTCTACTCCAAATCATTCTTCACACAGCTGTGAGAGGTATTTTTTTCTGAAGACCAAGCACCACCTTCCCTACTCAATGAACTCTCACTGGCTCCTTTAACCTTTAGGGTCAAATCTAGATATCTCTGGCATTTAAAATTTCTCACAATTTAGCCCTATTCTGCCTTTCCAGTAAGATATTTTACTCCTTTCTATACATTCTCTTGCCTAGCCAAGTTGACCTACTTCTGATACAAGCAACACTTTATCTCCCATCATCCATCTCTGTGCCTTTGCACTGACTGTCCCCAGGGTTTGGAATACACTCCCCCCTAACTTCTTCTCTTCAGAATTTCTGATTTCCTTAAAGCCTCAGGTCTAGTGTCCTCACTTCTATGACAGTTTTCCTGGTTCCTCCCAGCTGCTAGTGCCTCCTCCCTGCGCACATATCTACACAGGCATGCTGTTCTTCCCATTACAGTGTTAGCACTTTGAAGTTGGGGACTATTTTGCTTTTTGTCTTTATACCCCCAGTTCCTAGAACAGTGCTTGGTACATAATAAGTGCTTAGCTACTAATGAGAAGACGTGGATATTTTAGTTCAATATATCCTACATATGTGTACAATAGTGTGATTTGGCAGTCCAAAATACTCATGCAAGTATAGATAGCCAGAATAGTGAGTTTCAGGTTCAAACTATTAATTGTAGTAAATCTGGAGGAAGGAGACTTAGGAACAAAGGAATAGCTTTGTTCAAGTATTTGAAAGGCTGTCATATGGAATAGAGTTTAGATTCTTCTTGTCCATAGAGGGCATTTGTGAAGAGGTGTGGGTATCCTAGATGGGCCTCTGAAGTCATTTGATCATAGATTTAGAACTGAAAAGGTCTTCAGGGGCCATCTAGTTCAATCCCCTTATTTTATATTAGGAATCTAAGTACCATTGAAATTACGTGGCTTGCAGATCATACAGAGATCATCAGGTGGGATATGAATACAAATCTTCTGACTCCAAAGCTGACTCTTTCTACTGTACCACACTGCCTTCTCTCCAATTTTTGCATTTCAATAATCCCATTGATACTAGAGATATCTTAAGGAAAGAAACTTCCCAAAAATAAATCTTCATATATAAATTACACAAAATAATATTCCAAATGCAGAACCAGGAAGTAGTTGAAGTCATGGAAATGAATGATTGTGAAAAATGAGGTTGTAGGGGAGAGTAAGAAAACCTATGGTACAGTCTTGGTAGATATTTGGAAACAGGAGAGAGACTTAGAAGGATTGATCATAATTGATCATAAAACATAAGAGAACCATCAGGAAAAGTTGAAGAGAGGACACTTATCAGGAAGTAAGGGTTATTCAGCATTGTCATATGCTGCAGAAAGAACAAAGAAAATGAGGAGTGAGTAAAGGATATTAAATTTGACAAGAGATCATTTGTGGCCTTGAGAGGGCCCCATCAGTAGAGTTGTAGGGAGATAAGACATTGTGAAGGGTTGAGAAGTAAATGGGTGAAAAAAGCAATAAGACTTTTTAGAAGGTTAGTGTGAAAGGAAGCAAAGATTATCATACAAGTTTGAAGAAACAGCAAAGTCAAGGGAAGATACTTTTAAAATTGGAGAGAACCAAGGATTTTTATAGGAAGGAGAAAAGCCTAAAAAAGAAAAGTAGAAAGATTGACAGCAAAAGAGAGAATGACCAATTTAACAAATCCCAAAAAACATAGGCAGAAACAGAATCAAGAACATCAGTGGCAGAATGAATCTGGGCCACAAGGAGGACTACTTAATCTTCTGAGACTGCAATGAATGCTGAGATAAAAGAAGAGTAGATTTGAGGTGTGGATGAGGAAGCCCACCATAGACAGACAGCCTCTGTCTTCTTCAGGCCTTATCTCCTATTTCTTTGCTAAGACAGACAGGGCTGGGAATTGAATTGATAGCTTAAAGGGAAAAAAACGTTTTCAAAAGCCATTATACAAGATGACAATTAGTTGGCCAGAAATTAACAAAAAGTACTGTCATGTAGACCCTAGTTTGTAATAGTATATTATTTGTAGTGGATCCATTCAGTACAGTTTCATGACTAAAAAAGTACCTCCTTCATGAAGAGTTCCATGTTCACCCTCTCATCATCCCCACTCCTCATTATTAACAATTTTACTACACTTATTCTTTATTCACTATTACACTATAAACTTCACAAGAACATAGACAATGATCCATCTAAGCTGTGTACCTCCCTTAGCCTCTAGGATAGTGCTTTGCACAAATACTTAATAAATATGTTTAATGAATAAATGAAGGAAAAATGAATGACTTCCTCCATCAGTGTTATGTAGTTAGAAAATCAGAGTGGAGATGGTAACACAGGACTAACAAGTAATAGGGAAGAAATATGGGGAGTACAAGGAAACCTGGTCTCAAAACTGAGGGAAAAATGTGTTGTTGAAATGACTGACCATGGACAGCATTGTGTATAGAGGAAGTAAAGACCGAACAAGAATAACAGACTAAAAGAACAGGGAGGAAGTCAAGAGCAAATAAGTAGGTACTGGAATAATATGGTGGTTGTATAGTTGGACAATTTATGATCAGAGGAGGTTCAGAGTTTAAAAGCTTACTGCTAGAACAGTTTTAAGTGATGTTGAGGTCTGAGATATGACCATCTCTTAGAGATAGCTGAGGTAAAGTCAAGATGGAAACTATAGGAACTGAAATTCTGGAAAGATGACAGTTAAAAGTAATGTTGTCAAAATCATGAATAGCATGGGCTTGGAAAACATGAGACATACTCATTAAAACTCTGTTAGAGTAAAAGGTATGTTTATTGAAGGTTGCTCAAACCAAGTTAAGTGCAAATAAAGGTAAATATTGCTTTACACAGCAGGCAATAAATTTATGAAGTTTGCTCCCAAAAGGTGGTATTGATAATGTTTGGACCAATGTATGAGTAAGAATCATAAATAGCTACTAAGCGAAGAGAAAAGAATGGTATTTTCATATATTAGTTATTTTAGTATAGATTATTAGAAAGGCCTTGAATCACATTTATCAAATGTCAGTACAAACTGATGTTTCCATAGCACTAGAAAATTTACAAAGAACTTGACCTACATTTTTCTTATTTGAACCTAATAATAACTCGGTGAGGTAGGTACTAGAGTACCCCCATTTTATGGATAAAGAAACTGAGACTCAGACAACTGAAGTAATTTGACTATGTAAATGTCAGAGGTCCATTGAACCAGATCATCCTGTCCAGTACTCCATCTGATGTGCCAGTGACCCTGCCACCTTCCTATGTGCTAGATATACAAAGACAAAGAAAAAAAGATTGCATTCCATGAAAGAACTTAAACTCAAATGGTATATACCCCATGTAAAATTAAATCCTTGAATGGAGACTCAATATGTTAATTTTTGTCTGTAGGTTTTGGTGTTTTGCAGAGAATATGAGTTACCTATATTAAACATAATTGAAAATATTAAAAATGTGCCCTTAAATCTAATTCAATAAAATATTATACATTTAGCAATCCTATATTGTTAAGCACCTGCTTATTTATGGCATTATAATAGACACTCTATAAATTCTGCTAAAATAGTAAAGATTATTGAATTAAAAATTAAAATTTATTTAGTTGTGTTCTGGGTATAATGACACAGAAGGTATAATAGAAGAAAACTAGAAAAAGCCAGACACCATTCATTAGCCCTTAAGAAGCCTTTCCTCCACAAAACTTTGGAAGCCTTGGGGATAGAAAAATGGAGGGCCGCCTTCATTCAAGGAACTCTAGCATCTGGAAGACACCTTTTGGAGTTTACATGCCAGAATACCAAAGTTCCAAATTATATCTCAAACATTCAAGAAGATTAACTTTTAATTCTCCTGATAAGGGAACATGCCATAAGCAGTCTTTGAAAATCCGCTCTTATCTCCTCTCAAATCCTTATTCCTATTCTTATGTCCTAGCCCTTCCCATCCTTACCGAAATATCCCCTAGATCATTCCAGTGTGCTGTCTGAAATTTATATAAACCACAAAGTCCCTTGTGTCCTCAAACTTATGAATCAACATTCTTTCCACCACCTTTATTTGACAGAAAAACTGCCTTTGCCATAGAATACCAGGTAACCAAAAACCCTCGACCAGGGGCAATATTTCTCACTCTTGGACTCATAGGGTTAGAGATAGAGTTAGTTAGGAGTTTGGTTTGGATCAATGTTTTACAAAGAAAATGGGTCGTTTATATCATACACAATTTGAAATATTAAAATGTATACTTAGTCTAATTCAATCAAAATCTATACTAGCAGGCCTATATTATAAAGCATCTATTTATAAAACTGTTAGAATATTTTTTTCTTGTGCTTTGGCTCCTTGTACTTAAATTACTCTTTTTTTCAAAAATCTTCATTGGTTCCCTACTGTCTTCTGAATAAAGTTCCAACATCTTTTACCTGGATCTGAAGGCTCCCCCATAACCTAGAGCTGTGCTACTTTTCCAACTTTGTCTCATGTTAATTGCCTTCACATATTCTATGTTCCAATCAAATTGAACTTTTCTCTTCCCACTGAGTGTGTACCTACATGCCCCTATTCAAGCGATAGTTTATGCCTGGGATGATGATAATGAGAAAGAAGATGAGGATGATGATAGCTTACTTACATCCTTGTAGTTCTTTAAGATTTACATCTCTTCACCTGTCAACCCAACTGACAGGATGATCAATTCATGGGCCTTCATGCTAGAAAGATATATATAGGGCCTATCTAGTCTAAGCCCTTCATTTATTACACATGAGAAAACTGAGACTTAGGAAGGTTAAATGACTTTTCCATGTTTATACAGGTAGTAAATACCAGAGACCCAGGAATTCAAGCTGAGGACCCCCAATGCCAAATCCAGTATTCTTTATACTTTACCACATTGCCTCTTAATGGCACCTCCTTCATTGAGACTTCCCTTATTCTCCTAGTCAGTAACAATATTCTCCCCTCAGACTTTACAACACAATTTTTACCTCTCTAATGAACTTAATTAAACAAACATTAAATACATTCTAAATGCAAGGTAGCAGCTAGGAGGCTAGGTGGTGGCACAGTGCCAGACCTGGAGTAAGGAAGACTCATCTTTGTGAGTTCAGATCTGGCCTCAGACATTAGCTGTGTGATCCTGGGCAGGTCACTTAACCCTTCTTGCCTCAATTTCCTCATCTTTTAAATGAGCTGAAGAAGGAAATGGTAAATCATTCTGGTGTCTTTGCCAAGAAAATCCCAGATGTGGTTTAAAAAATTGGACACAAATAAACAACAAGAAGTACAAAGTACTAGACTAGGCACTAAGCATGAGGCTGGGGGAGGGCAGGGTAAGGAGGGAGAGAGAGAGAGAGAAAGAGAAAGAGAGTCTCAGAACAGGAAAATCTAACAATCTGCTATATTAAAAAAAAACATTAAAATGTGCAATGAAAATGAGAGGCTGAAAAAATTTATTATGCATCACATGATTCCAAAAAACAGGAGCTGCAATCATGCTGTCAGAAAAGGCAAAAATAAAAATTCACTTTATGAAGAGAGATGAGCAAGGAAACTATTATATTTAAAGGAACAACTGACATGAATCAATATCAGTGCCGAACTTTATGCGGCAAACAATGTTAGAATCTAAATTCATATAGGAAAGGTTAAGTGAATTGTGAAAAGATATAGATAGTAACACAATAGTTGCAGATGTTAATGCACCTCTCTCACAACTAATATAAAAAAGATTAGGAAAGTATAAAAAAAGTTTCTTCTCTAAATGTTCAGAATGTAGACCTTTAAGATTTAGAATCTTCTGAATGGAAATGTAAGCAGACATACATATATCTCAAGATCACATGCTACCTTTACAAAAATAGATCATGTGCCAAAGCACAAAGAAATTATCAATTTAAAAGGAAAGAAGCAGAACTATTGACTACATCCTTTATAAAACATAAAGGTACAAATAAATTAAAATTTAATTATGATGTTCAGAATGAGTGGGTCAAAGATCAAATCATAAAAAACAAAAACTGTGATTGAGAATTGACAAAAAGAAGCCATATCAAAATATCTTGGGTGCAGCTAAAGCAGTCCTTAAAGACCAGTCAAGATGGTAAGTAGAAGTCAGTATATACAAGCTCCCCCAAAAGAAGAGAATGACTATTCTACAGAAACAACCTCGAAAGAAAAACATGGTTTCCACACAAGTCCAAGAACTAAAATTCCTGGAAGAAACAAAAGTTCTTTTAAAATATTTTACAAATAATTTATAATTTAAATGAGATCTCTAGAAAAAAATGGGTAAAGAAATGAGAACTATGGATGAAAGACTTGTAAAGAAAATTAACCACTTATTAGAAGAGACACATCAGAAATTAGAGTAGACTGAATAGAAGCTAATAATGCCATGAGATAAGAAATACTTTTTTAAAAATTAAAAGACTAGAAAAAATAGAATGTATAAGGTATCTAATAGCAAGAACAATTCACCTGGAAAACAGATGGAGAAGAGATAATTTGAGAATCACTGGACTACCTGAAAAACCATGACCAAATTAAGTCTAAAGATTGTATTTCAAGGAATCATAAAAAAACTGCCTAGCTCTCCTAGAACCAGAGGGCAAAATAAAAATATGAAGAAGTCTATAGTTACTTCATGAAAGAAAACCCAAATGAAAACTTCAAAGAATATCATTGCCAAAATTCGGAGCTTACATGTCAATGAAACAAGTATTGAGGACCCACATAATATTTAGTAGCCACAACTGTAAAGGAGCAGAGAGCTTAGAATATTGTATCACAAAAAGCAAAAAAAACAAAAACAAAAAAAACAGACTTATTACCAAGAACAATACTCAGCAAAACCCAGTATAATCCTCCAGAGGGGAAAAAAAGTACCTTTAATGAAATAAAAGACTTCTAAGCATTTTTGATGACAAGTCCAAAACTGAGTAGAAACTTTAAAATACAAACACAAGACAAAATTTAAAAATATAATCATAAGGGGGTTAAACAAGGTTTACATTCTTATGTGGGAAAATGATACATGTGTCTCCTCATAACTCTAGTATCAAGGTAACTCTAGTATCAAGGACCTCTAATCAAGAGGTCCTACGAGTAGTTTTGTTAAATTTTGATGATCTCTTAAAAGAGGGAGGGAGGGAATAGAGGAATATACTGGGAGAAGGAAACGGGGGAAATTATGTCACACCATCAGGGTGTACAAGTAGAAGATTATATAAATACAGAGGAAGAGGTAGATGAGAGGGCAGCACTTGAACCTCACTTTTACTTGTGAAAGGGTGGAAAAATATACACAGAGTATTGGATACACAATTATATTCCACTCAGTGAGGAAAGGGAGAGGGAAGAATAAGAGATAGATTGGGGGATGGCATATAAACAAAACAAACTAATGACAGAGAATGGATCAGAAAGAAGTGTTTAAATAAAAAGAACAAAGGGTAATAACCTGTGATTAGGTTCTGAGCAAGGAAAAAGAAAAAAGATAGGAAAGTAGAAACAGACTGCATCAAAAGTGCACTGTGCTTAGTATATTGTCCACCACTCTCTTTGTTAAGAGAGGTCAGGAAGTAAAGAGAGGAAGAGTATAAGAGAATAGAATTGCATAATTGAATGTGAATGGGCTGCACTCATAATGTGGGGAAGGATTGCAGAATATGTTAGAAAGCAGAAGCCAACCATATTTTGTTTAAAAGAAACCTACTTTTAAGTGTGTAAATAAAGATTTACACAGAGTTAAAATGAGGGGCTTCAGGAAAATCTATAATACTTCAACTGGTAAATTATTCACAGCTGATCATCTTACGATATTGCTGTTACTTTGAACAACAGTGCATTTCACTTTGCATCAGCTCGTGTAAGTCCATTCAGGTTTTTCTGAGAGCATCCTTCTCATCTTTTCTTATAGCACAATAGTACCTCATCACAATCTCACAGTGCAGTGTATTCACCATTTCCCCGTTGATGGACTTCTCCTCAATTTCTAATTCTTTGCCCCTGGAAAAGAGCTGCTATAAATGTTTGTGTAAATGTAGATCTTTTTCTCTTTTGTTTTTTATCTCTTTTTGGATACAGACTTAGTAGTGGCACTAAGTCAAAGGCATGCTTTCATAGCCCACTATACATAACTCCAAATTGCTCTAAAGAATGATTGAATCAGTTCATAACTCCATCAACAATGCATTAATGTCTCATTTTTCCTCAATCCCTTCCAACATTTGTAATTTACCTTTTCTGTCCTATTAGCCAGTCTAATGGGTATGAAGTCGTACTTCAGAATTGTTTCAATTTGCATTCCTCCAATCAATAGCGATTTAGAGCACCTTCTCATATGGCAATCGATAGCTTTGATTGCTTCATCTGAAAACTTCATATCTCTAAGATCATTTATTAATTGGGCAATGGCTCCTATTTTTATAAATTTCAGTTCTCTAAATGTTTGAGAAATGAGACCTTTATCAGAGAAACTTGCTCCAATTTTTTTCACAGTTGCAATTGCTAAAAATATTTCCCTCTATTCTGCTCCCCACCCTGTTTATTCTATTCTCTCTCTCCTCTCACCCTATCCCTCCTCAAAAGTGTTTTGCTTCTGAATACTGCCTCCCCCAATATGCCCTCCCTTCTATCACCCTCCCCCTTTCCTTGTCCCCTTCCCCTCCTACTTTCCAGTAGGGTGAGTTAGATTTCTATACCTAATTGAGTGTGTATATTATTTTCTCTCTGAGCCAGTTGTGATGAGAGTAAGGTTCACTCACTCTCCCCCAAATTCTCCCATCTTCCCCTCCACTATAAAAATTTTTCCTTGCCTCTTTTATGTGAGATAATTTACCCAATTCTATTCCTCTCTTTCCCTTTTTCCCAATGCATTCCTCTTTCTCACCCCTCATTTTTATTGCTCTAACAATGAGAAAGTTTTTACAAGTTACAAGTATCATCTTTCCATGCAATATTGTAAACAGTTTAACCTTGTAAAGTCCCTTATCATTTGTCTTTGCTGTTTACCTTTCTAGGCTTCTCTTGAGTCTTACATTTGAAAAGCAAATTTTCCTTTCAGCTCTGGTCTTTTCATCAAGGAAGCTTTGTAAGTCCTCTATTTCATTGATTATCTACTTTTCCCCCTGAAGGATAAGTAGAAGCTGCTAAATCTTGTGTTATCCTGACTATGGCTCCACAAAACTTGAATTATTGCTTTCTAGCTGCTTGCAATATTCCCTCCTTGACCTGGGAGCTCTGAAATTTAGCTATAATATTCGTGGGAGTTTTCATTTTGGGATCTCTTTAGGGATCAGTGATCAGTGGGTTCTTTCAGTTTCTGTTTTACCCTCTGGTTCTAGAATATCAAGGCAATTCTCCTTGAATTTCTTGAAAGATGACATCTAGGCGCCTTTATTGATCATGACTTTCAGATAGTCCAATAATTTTTAAATTCTCTCTCCTGGATCTATTTTCCAGGTCAGTTGTTTTTTCAGTGAGGTATTTCACATTATCTTCTATATGTTCATTCTTTTGATTTTGTTTTGTTTCTTGATTTCTCATAGAATCATTAGCTTCCATTTGCTCAATTCTAATTTTTAAGGAATAGTGTTTTTCATTGAGGTTTTGTACCTCTTTTTCTATTTGGTCAATTCTACTTTTTAAGAGGTTCTTTAATGAATTTTTGTGCCTCTTTTTCCATTTGTCCAATTCCGCTTTTTAAAGGCATTCTTCTTATTGACTTTTTGTATCTCTTTTGTCATTTTGCCTATTCTGTTTTTAATATGTTATTTTCTTCAGTTTGTGGGGGTGGGATGGGGGGAGTGTCTCTTTTACCAATCTGTTGACTCATTTTTCATCATTTTCTTGCATCACTCTCATTTCTCTTCCCAATTTTTCTTCTACCTCTCTTGATTTTCAGAATCCTTTATGAGCTCTTCCATGGCCTGAGACCAATTCATATTCTTCTTGGAGGCTTTGAATGTTGGAACTTTGACTTAGTTATCTTCTTCTGGTGTATATTTTGATCTTCCTCATCACCATAGTAACTTTCCATAGTCAGATTTTTTTTTCTGTTGTTTGCTCATTTTTTCGGTCTATCTCTTTGTTAAAGTGGGGCTCTGCTTCCATGGTGGACAGCACATTGTCCCAAGCTTCAGGGGTTTTATGCAACCGTTTTCAGAGATAATTCTATGGACATGTAAGTTTTCAGTTCTTCTAAGGTGGTATCATCTAGAGAGAGGTGTGTTTCCTACTCTTCTAGTCTGTGAGAGAGTGATTGCAAGTACTCTTTTCTGCCCTGGAACTGTGAGTGCCCCCACTCCAGCTGCAAGCCCTGGTGTGCTAGTGCTCCTCTTTGCTCTGGGACTGCCACCCAGGACTGTGACCTAGATCCTGCCCCAATGCTAGCAAAGAGATCTCTGTAATCTCCCTTTGATCAGTTGTTCAACCCCTTTAATATCTGTGGGCTGAGGAAGCAGCTTCTGCTGTTGATGATTCAGTGGCTTCCAAGGCCTGGTGTGCACTGGCACAGGCTGCATTGTACTGTATTTCACTTTCACCCAGGTGCAACAGACCTTTCCTGCTGACTTCCTAAGTTGTCTTTGGCTGGGAAATTATTTTACACCATCCTCTTGTGGGTTTTGCCACTTCAGGAATTATTTCATGATATTATTTAAAGGTTTTTGGGGAGAGCTCAGGTAAGTGACTGCCTTTTCTGTGCCATCTTGGCTCCACCTCCTGAATATTGTCTTGATACTTAAACCAGATAGAGTCAAAACAGAGAAAGAAAACTATAGATAAATATTCCTAATGAACATTGACACAAATTTTTAAAAGATTAGTAAGGAAACTACAGCAATAAATGACCAAGTATATTACACACTACCTCCCAATTGGACTTTCATTAGGAATACAGAGATGATTCAATATTAAGAAAACTGTCAACTTAATCGTATTAGTAATAGGAACAACAAAACTTTTATGTTTATACCAACAAGTACAGAAAAAGCTTTTTATAAGATACAATATCCATTCCTGTCTTTAAAAAACAACAGCACTAGAAAATGTAGGAATAAATATGTCTTCATTTAATATAAGTAATATTTAAAACTAAAAACCAGCGTTACATATGATAAAGATAAACTAGAGGACTTCATTAAGATTATGTATAAGGAAGGCCATCACTATTATTGTTTGGTACAGTGACAGAAACACTTGGTATAAGAGTAACACAAGAAAAAGGAATTAAGGGAATAAGCATAGGCAAAGAAGTAAAATTATTGCTTTTTTGTGGGTGATATCAAATCACTTGACATGTTTCCTCAGCTATAAAATGATTAATAACAGTACATACCTCACAAAATTGAGGTGAGGGTCAAATGAGATACTGTTTGTAAAGTGCTTAACATAATGCCCAGCATGGAATAGGTATTCTGTAAATGCTTACTCCCTTTCCTCCCACTGGTCAGTTAAACAAATACAATAAAAATGAAAATACCACATAAACAAGTTTACTTGTTCATTGCAGGATCCATCAGACTTCCAAAGGATTACTTTGTATAGCTAGAACAAAATTATAATGAAACTTTTTTAACTGGATGAACAAAAGATAAAGAATCTCAATGGAAATAATGACCAAAAGTGGAAAGTAAGGAAGCCTAACAATAACAGATTTCAAACTTTACTACAATACAGTAACTATCAAAATGATTTGATGCTGATGAGGAAATAGGCCAATCATTGGACAAATAAGGTACACAACATACAGAATCAAAGGAGCTTAGTATTTTATAACTCAAAGAACCAAGCTACTAGGATCAGAACTCACTATTCAACAAAAAACTACTGAGAAAATTAGAAAGCAATTTGACAGAAATGAGTTTGTAGGCCAACATCTCACTCCATATGAAATCAGATATGGCAATCATTAGAGATAAAAATTATCTCTGGCCCATACATTAACAAAATATACTGATTCAAGATGTGAGAATAAACAGAAGTACAACCCGGCTTACCCACCAAACCTGCTGCACAAAGATATAGAAACCTCACCAGATCAAATTCTGATGGAGAAATCCAAGAAAAATGTACAATGAATCATTTTTCCAGCCCAAGGAAGCTCATACAGAGAGGTCTAAAAATACTAGGGAATGGTATCTGAGCAGGAGCAAGCTTCATGGAGCATTCCAACACCCAGAGACAAAAAGGAGAATCAATCAGGGCAGGAATCACCTGAGAAGGAAAAGATTCCAAGCATCCCTGAACTAGTTACTGTACTAGGATAGAGGAATAGGTGCCATCTGTCAGCTCTCTTACTATCCTGTTCAGGTCACAGATACAAGGAAAAGAGGAGCCGACCCAAAGGAGCAGTTGCTAGGTTGGCCCTAGCTATGTGCTGAACAGGAAACAAGTTCGGAAGAAAACAACTGTATGGCATGGATCCCAATACTGACCAGGAATTACATTCTAGCCTATAGCCCAGTTCCACAGTGGAGTAGCCAGGTTAAAAGTCATAGATAAAAGGGGAACCAGAAATTTAAGCACTTTGAACATGGAGAGCCTCCTAACAGGCATTAGTAATGGCTGTGTCCTGCATCATCTATTGAAATTCACAACCAAAGATTAACCATCAAACCTGGGTCAGAAACTTGACCAGGAGGGCAGTGAGCACATTTGGCCTGGATCATGTCAGTTTGGGAGCACTGAAAGTTTTCAGGCCTCCATCCTGAGCTGTGAATGCAGCAGAAGGACATAAGAGGATAGGAGCTCAGGGCAAATATTTCTCCCCAGAAGTGGGCAAAGGCCAGCACTGACAAGAAGTAGGCTAGAATTAGAAACAGAGCAAAAGAATCCCACCATAAAGAGATATTGTGGTAACAGGAAAGTTCAAGACACAAATCAACAAGAAGTAGGCTAGAATTAGAAACAGAGCAAAAGAATCCCACCATAAAGAGATATTGTGGTAACAGGAAAGTTCAAGACACAAATCCAGAAGGAGAAAATAATTCAAAAAAATCTTCCTACAAAGCCTCAAAGTAAAATGCAGCTTGGATACAAGTCCATCCAGGATTACTAAAAGAGTTAAAAACAATCACTTAAAAAAAAAGAAAAAAAGAATTTTTAAAACCATATGAGAACTATGGAAAAAACATGTGAAAAGAGAATAGTTTAGATTAAGTACAAAGCCTCAGCCAAGAAATTAGAATTGACTAAGTAGAAGCTACTAAGTCCATGAGATATCAAGAACTATTAAAGCCAAAAGACTAAAATGATAGAAAATGTGAGCTATTTCACAGCAAAAGCAATTAACTTACCTGGAAAATAAACTGAGTAAAGACAGTTTAAGAATAATCAGACTAGGAGTCAAGATGGCAGAGTAGAAAGACGGACCTGCTCTAGATCTACTCTCATAACCTATAAAATATCTGTAAAAATGACTGAACAAATTCTAGAGCAACAGAAGCCACAAAATGACAGTGAAAGAGATTTCCACCCCAAGACAGCCTGGAAGGCCCATAGGAAAGGTCTATTGCACCAGTCTCAGAGCAGAGCACAGCCCAGCCTTGGCTTCAGAGCACTGCACAGACAGGACTGGAGCAGGTTTCAGGGAGCGAAATCACGGACAGTAGCTGCAGTTCCCAGATTTCTCAACCCAGAAATGTCAAAGACAGCTTCAAAGGTCAGTGCGAGAACTCCTTCATCTGAATGAGAAGGGAGGAGGGTCCAGCCTCAGCCCTGACCCCAGGGAAGCAGCAGCCACTGCTGCAGCAGCATCCATTTTTGGAGCCCTCGGCCTAAAGACCCTGGGGAAATTGAGCATTTGATCTGGGTCTCTGCCCTGAGAGACGACTGTGGGATGAGGAGGAGTGCTGGTGTTGTGGAGCTGGTGGAGGCTGTGGAAAGAGAACTCTACTCACAGATTCTGGGCAGAAAAGCTTGTGGTTGCTTCCAGACCAGAGCACAGGCCAGGAGAAGAGTAAACTCATCTCCCTAGGTTTGCCACTTTGGAGGAACTGAGAGCTAACAGGTGGCTAAAGTATACCTTCCACTTGACAAAGGACCCAAAAGTTAAGTAACAGGCTAGGAAAATGCCCAAAAAAAGGGAAAAAATAAGACTACAGAAGGTTACTTTCTTGGTGAAAAGGTATTTTCTTCCATCCTTTCAGATGAGGAAGAACCAAGCATACCATCAGAGGAAGACATCAAAGTCAAAGTTTCTGCATCCAAAACCTCCAAAAAAAAAATATGTAATAGTCTCAGGCCATGGAAGAGCTCAAAAAGGATTTTGAAAATCAAGTAAGAGAAGTGGAGGAAAAATTGGGAAGAGAAATGAGAGAGATGCAAGAAAATCATGAAAAATGAGTCAACAGCTTACTAAAGGAGACCCAAAACTATGCAGAAGAAAATAACGCCTTTAAAAATAGACTAACTCAAATGGCAAAAGAGGTTCAAAAAGTCAATGAAGAGAAGAATGCTTTAAAAAGCAGAATTAGCCAAATGGAAAAGGAGGTTCAAAAGCTCACTGAAGAAAATTGTTCTTTAAAAATTAGAATGGAGCCATTGGAAACTAATGACTTTATGAGAAACCAAACAATTACAAAACGAAGACAATGTGAAATATCTCATTGGAAAAACAACTGACCTCGGAAATATATCCAGGAGAGACAATTTTAAAATTATGGGACTACCTGGAAGTCATGATCAAAAAAAGAGTTTAGACATCATCTTTCATGAAATTATCAAGGAAAATTGCACTGATATTCTAGAACCAGAGGTTAAAATAAATATTGAAAGAATCCACTGATCACCTCCTGAAAGAGATTCAAAAAGAAAAACTCCTAGGAATATTGTAGCCAAATTCCAGAGTTCCCAGATCAAGTAGGAAATATTGCAAGCTGCCAAAAAGAAACAATTCAAGTATTGTGAAAATACAATCAAGATAACACAAGATGTGGCAGCTTCTACATTAAGGGATCAAAGGGCTTGGGAGTCAAAGAAAGGAACTAGGATTAAAACCAAGAATCACCTATCCAGCAAAAGTGAATATAATACTTCAGGGGAAAAAATGGTCATTCAATGAAATAGAGGATTTCCAAGCATTCTTGACGAAAAGATCAGAGCTGGATACCACTCAATTTGGTATCAAAATCTGTCTTACACTGCAGGAAAGTAGGGGAGAAGAGGATAAATGGGGCATGGGGGGAGAATGATAGAAGGGAGAGCAAATGAAAGGAGGGAGTAATTAGAAGTAAACACTTTTGGGGAGGGATAAGGTCAAAAGGGAATAGAATAAATGGTGGGCAGGATAGGAGGGAGGGAAATATAGTCTTTCACAACATGACCATTATGGAAATCTTTTGCATAACTACACATGTATAGTCAATATTGAATTGCTTGCCTTCTCAGTGGGGATGGGTGGGGATGGGGGAAAGGAGAGAAGTTGGAACTCAAAGTTTTAGGAAAGAATGTTGAGAATTGTTTTTGCATACAACTAGGAAATAAGAAATACAGATAATGGGGTATAGAAATCTATCTTGCCCTACAAGAAAAGAGAGAAAATGGGGATAAGGGAAGGGAGGGGTGTGATAGAAAGGAGGATAGATTAGGGGAAGGGATAATCATAATGCATGGTGTCTTGGGTGGGGGAAGGGGAAAGATAGGGAGAAAATTCGGAACTCAAAATCTTGTGAAAATGAATGTTGAAGACAAAATAAATTTATTAATTAAATAAATTTTTTAAAATCCTATTTAAAAAAAACAAATAATATGACTACCTGAGGCCATGACCAAAAAAGAGATCCTAGACATCATATTTCACAAAATCATAACACTGTACAGCCATCTTAGAATCATGGGGCAAAGTAGAAATAAAATCTACCTATCACTTTCTAAAAGAAACCCCCAAATAAAATTCTCAAGAATATTAGAGACAAATTTCATGACTTTAAGGTCAAAATAAAAATAATTAAAGCAGCCAAAAAGAAAGAAAGTAAGTATGAGGAGCCAGTTAGACTCACCCAAGATTTATGAATCACCATTCTAAAGGAACAAAGAGCTTAGAACATAGTCTTTCAGAAGACAAAAGGTTGAGGTTTATCATCAAGAATAATTTACTCAGCAAAACCAAGTATATTACTGGGGAGGAAGGGAAAGAGAGAATGCATTTTTAATTAAATATGAGTTCCATGCATTTCTAATGAAAAGTCCAGAACTGTGTGAAAAATCTAACACAAGAACACAGGAGTCAAGAAGAGTGTAAAAAAATTAAACGTATGTGAGAAATCGTAAAGGACTAAATAAAGTTATACTGCTTTCATTCTTATATAGGGAGATGGTACATGTAGCCCCTCAGAACTCGATTATCATCAGAGGTCTAATTTGACAGGGTACGTAGGAATGATTTTATATTTTGATGACTTCAAAAAAAATTTAAAAAATGAGAAAGAGGAAAACACTCAGAGATGGAGGGAGATGAAGAATAAGGGAAAGTATCTTATATAAGTGGGATGTGCAAAAAAGAGTGTACACAACAAGAATAGGACAATGGGGTAAGGACGGGAGTGATAACTCTAGAATCTCACTCATTTATATTAAAGGAGGGAAGAATACACCTACAGACAACTCTGTTAAGAAACACATCTCACTCAACAGGGAAATAGGGAAACAGGGGAAAGGAGGGGAAATAAGAGGAAGGTTAGATTAAGGGAGGCATTAATCAGAAGCAAAACAGACCCAAGAAAAAATGAGGACAAATGAAAAAAAATAGAATCTGGGGAAATATACTGCAATCATAACTATGAATGTGAATGAGATAAATTCACCCATATAATGGAAGAGAATAAGAGAATGGTTTTTATAAGAAAGACAATTAAAAAGATATTCAGAATTTTTTACAGAAGGGACTAGCATAGAACCTATTATGCTTCATCTGAAGGAAGATGCGTAACAATCAGGATTTCAGACAAAACAAAAGTAAAAATGGACCTAATTTTAAAAAACAGGATAACTGCATTTTCTTAAAGGTACCATAGAAAATAACTTAATATCAATATTAAATATGAATGCACCACATGACATCACATCTAAATGCTCAAAGGAAAAGTTAATGAGTTACAGCAAAACATAAACACTAAATCTATAATTGGAAGGGAACTCAATTTACCCCTCTCCAACAAAGATAAATCTAAACACAAAAAAATAAGGAGATTTAGATAATTTAGAAAAGTTATATATGATAGATTTCTGGAGAACACTAAGAATAGAAAGGAACATATCTGTTCTCAGCTATCCATAGCACCTTCATAAAAGTTTACCATATATCAGGGCATAAAATACTCACAAATTTTAAATGCAACTTTTACTGATGATAATGGGAGAGCCTTTGAAGCAGAAATGCCAAATTAATTGGAAGCTAAATAACAGTCGCAGAGAAGAGGTGAGTCAAAGTACAAATCATAGAAATAGTCGTTTCATTAAAGATAAATAACTTTTAGAAAAAGAAATTGCACAAGCCATAAATGAGCTACCAAAGGAAAAAATAACTCCAAGATCAGAGGGATTTATAAGCAAATTCTGCCAAACATTTAAAGAACAATGTAAACCCAAAGACAGCAATTTCTGGGATAAGAAATCACTGTTTGACAAAAACTGCTGGGAAGACTGGAAAACAATGGGACACAAATTAGGTAAAGACCAGCATCTCACACTATATACCAAGATAAGGTCAAACTTGATTTAGACATAAAGGGTGATACCACAAGCAAATTGGAAGAGCAAAGAATATTCTACCTGTCATATCCATGGATAAGAGAAGAATTCATGACCAAAGCACAGATAAAGAGCATTATGAAACATAAAATGGATAATTTTGATTATATTAAATCAAAAAGATTATGAACAAAAAATAAAACCCAATGCAGTCAAGATTAGAAGTCAAAAAGCAGGGAGACAATCTTTATAGCAACTGTCTCTAATAAAGGCCCCATTTCTCAAATATATAGAGAACTGAGTCAGATGTATAAGCACACAAACCATTCCCCAATTGATAAATGGTCAAAGGATATGAACAGGCAGTTTTCAGATGAAGAAATCAAGCTATTCATAGGTATATGAAGAAGTGCTCTACATCATTTTGATTATAGAAATACAAATTAAAACAACTCTGAGGTATCACTTCACACCAATCAGACTAGTTAATATGACAAAAAGGGAAAACGATAAATGTTGGAGAGAATGTGGGAAAATTGAGACATTGTTGGTAGTTTTGAACTGATGCAGCCATTCTGCAAAGCAATTGGAACTATGCCCAAAGGGAAACTTTGATCCAACAATACCACTAGTAGGTAGGTATCCTGAAGAGATTTTTAAAAAGCGAGGCGGGGGGAAGACCTACATATGCAAAAATATTTATAACAGCTCTTTTTGTGGTGACAAAATATTGCAAATTGAGGGGATGCCTATCAATTGGGGAAGGGCTGAACAAATTGTGGTAAAAGAGTGTTATGGAATATTATTGTTCCGTAAGAAATGATGAGCAGGTAGATTTCAGAAAAACCTGGAAAGACTTGTATGAACTGATGCAAAGTGAAATGATCAGAACTAGAAAAACATTGTACATAATAGCAACAACGTGCTATAGTGATCAGATGATGAATGACTTAGCTTTTCTCAGCAACACAGTGATCTGAAACAGTTACAAAAGACTCAAGATAGAAAATGCTATCCACATGCAGAGAAGGAACTATGGAGTCGAATGCTGATCAAAGCATACTTTTTTCACTGTATTTTTTTCATGTTTTTTTTTTCTTTTGGTCTGCTTTCACAACTGTGACTAATATGAAAATATGTTTTACATGATTGAAGATATCTAGTCTATATTGCTTACCATTTTAGAAAGGAGGGGAGGGAGGGAAAAAATTTTAAAACTCAAAATCTTGTAAAAATGAATGTTAAAATTGACTTTACATATAATTGTGGAAAAAATAAAATTCTATTAAAAAATAAAAGCTAAAAAACACAATGCCAACATGATATAAACTGGACAGAAGAAGAAAGAAGAGGTTTTATCAAATTCTATGACAAAAATACAGTCTTGATACCCAAGCCAAGGAGAGTCAAAACAAAGAAAACTATAGACTAATATTAGCAAGGAGACCACAGTAACGTATCATAAAGATTATACACTATGACCAGCCTGGATTTATACCATGAATGCAGTGCTTTTTCCATATTATGAAAACTACAAATATAATTGACCATGTAATAAGAAAAACAACAAAAGTCTTAGCATTATATTAATAGACAAAGAAAAATACTTTGAGAAGATACAATATTTATTCTTGTTAAAAAAAAATACTGGAAAGGGCTTTCAGCTTTTAGTCAGAATCTGCTGCTTCAGTCACATCCCTGAAACAAGATGGTAAATGTCAGAGTCAATGGATTAGGCTATATTGGGAGCCTGGTGGCCAGGGCTGCATTCACCTCGTGTGAAGTAGACATCGTGGCCATCAATGACCCTTCATTGACCTCAACTACATGGTTTATATGTTTCAATATGACTCTGCCCATGGCAAGTTCAAGGGCACTGTCAAGGCTAAGAATGAGAAACTGGTGATTAATGGAAAAGTCATTACCATCTTCCAAGAGAAGGATCCCACCAATATCAAATGGGGAGATGCTGGAGTCGAGTATGTTGTAGAGTCCACTAGAGTCTTTACCACCATGGAAAAGGCTGGGGCTCACTTGAAGGGTGGAGCCAAGAGGGTCATCATCTCTGCCCCTTCTGCTGATGCCCCAGTGTTCATGATGGGAGTGAACCATGAGAAATATGATAATTCTGTTAAGATTGTCAGTAATGCTTCCTACACTACTAACAGCTTGGCCCCCTTGGCCAAGGTAATTCATGACAACTTGGGCATTGTGGAAGGACTCATGACACAGTCCATGCCATTACTGCAACCCAGAAGACAATAGATGGCCCTTCTGGTAAGCTGTGGCATAATGGGAGTGGTGCCACCCAAAAAAATCATTTCTGCTTCCACTGGTGCTGCTAAGGTTATAGGCAAGGTCATACCTGAGCTGAATGGGAAGCTCACAGGCATGGCCTTCCATGTTCCTACTCCCAATGTACTGTTGCAGATCTGACCTGCCAGCTGGAGAAACCAGCCAAATATGATGATATCAAGAAAGTGGTGAAGGGGGCATCAGAGGGACCCTTGAAGGGTATCTTGCGCTACACAAAGGGCCAGGTTGTATCCTGTGATTTTAACAGCAACACCCACTCTTCCACCTTTGATGCTGGTGCTGGTATTGCCCTCAATGACCACTTTGTCAAGCTCATTTCTTGGTATGGCAATGAGTATGTGTACAGCAACCAGCAACAGTGTAGTGGACCTCATGGTCTACATGGCCTCCAAGGAGTAAAGTGGAAAGCCATGGATCTTCATTCCCAGCCAAAAAAGGAGTTCCACCACTGGGGAGCCTACATTCCTAACTCATGTTCCTGTACTGGGGATACCATGTCCCATTCACATCCTTGTCCCAATATACCCCTGTAGTAGTGGAGAGAAGCCTAGAGTCCTGTATTGTGTCCTATCAATAAAGTCACCACATTCAGTGCAAAAAAAAAAATACTGGAAAGCATAGAAATAAATGGAGTTTTCCTTAAAATGATTATACATACACACACACATACATACACACACACACACACTATATACATATACACACACACATAGATATATATATATATATATATATATATATATATATATATATATATATAGAGAGAGAGAGAGAGAGAGAGAGAGAGAGAGAGAGAGAGAGAGAGTCAGCATCATCTGTAATGGGGATAAATTAGAGGCCTTTCCAATAAGATCCTAGCACTAAGAGGAGGCCAGTGGATTATTCTTATAGTGTCTAGCATAGTCCCTTGTAAATAATAAACACTTAGTAAATTTTTGCTGAATTTATTTGTTGAATCCTTGAAACCAGAGATTTGTATCCACCATAGAAACTACCATAAGGAAGACATTCAATTGATATTTACTGAATTAATTAATGAACTTTTCAAGAATTCTCTTAAATACATTGTTATTAATGCTTGATTGTCAAAGGTGGTCAGTTTCAATCAATTATGACCTTTCTTTCTTTTGACTTTGCATAGCATTCTGTCTTCCCTCATTTTTATCACACTTTTGGTACTATAAGTTATATGTATCATATGTTATATGTATGTTTTTCATTTACCCAAGCACAGAGGATGTGTCCTATCTTTGTATTTTCCATAAATCCTAGAACATTCCTTTGCCCAGAGAAGGCACTTAGTAAGTTACTAGTTAATGGAAGAGCTTATATTTCCTTTTATATTTTAGTACGGTATTCAAGGTAATGCATATACTGCCCTCTAATGGCATAAGAGAACATACATTCTATATAGTTTAGAATATATGCTTACAGTATTGGGTTAGATTGTAAATATAATAAGTGGACTAACCTGAGCATCTATAAATCATTGTTTTGTTATTACCATAAATTATTTGGATCACCTATGTGCATAATTCAGCTTTTCCACATTATATGTAAAATATATTTTAAATTCAATTCAATATTTGAATGTATTTGTGAGTTTATCTATGTGGGCACTACTTTTGCCAAACCTAATAACAATCATTTCATACTTTCTCTTCCTGTACAAATTTATCTTTATGTAAGAATCCCACAGTTAATCCACCTATCTTACTATAGACCTTCCCTTGATTCTGTAAATATTCCATGGGTGTTGGTGAAGCATTCAATTTTATACAAAGGATAATTTTCCTCTCAATTACTTTTCACTGCTTTGCAGAATGATAGTTTTTTTAGTAATCTGTCATACTTCTCTATAATATTTTGCAAATAAACTTATATTTTACTCTTTAACAAAATTGTCCTCCCTTGGCTGCCATGTTTGTTTGGCAGGGAAATTGTGCGTTTTATTGACTGAGACTATCTCTAGGATTTTTTTAGGTTCTCATATTGTGACAGTTGTGTTGAACTGGTTAAAGTTATCTGAGAAATTGGGAAGGGGAATAAAAAGGAAAATGGAAGAAACATTTATATAACACCTGGCACTGTGTTAAGAACTTTTTACAAATATCTCATTTGATCCTCACAACAACCCTGTGAGGTAGGTGCTATTATCCCCATTTTATAGTTGAAGATGCTGAGGCAAATTGAGGTTAAGTGACTTGCCTAGGATCACCCAGATAGAAAGTGTCATGATACTAGATTGGAACTCAAGTCTTCTCATTCCAGGTCCAGCCCTTTATCCACTGCACCTCTGAAATGGTGATAGAGTCCATGTCTGGACCAAGATGACCAAGTATCCATGAAATCATTTCTTGTTGCCTTTGGGTACGTAATGAAACCAACTCTGCCAACTCCTTTACTTGACTTTTTGAGGAGAACTTGTGCAATGTACCTACATTTAGTTATAATCTATATCTGTCTTCTGTTTTGATGTATGTTGTTTATTTGTCCTTCATTTTAAAAGAGGATCAATGACATTGGAGAATGATGTCTTAATTCAGATTTGAATTGAATTTAAGTGAGGCAGAGTTGGACAAAGTCGTCAGCCTCATTCTCTCTTCCAGAGTCATCAAAGTCCAGTGGCAAGACAAAAGTCAAGACAGCTGGTGATGGCCCCGGATGCAGTGGATGACTTTGACATCTTCAACGTCTGATCGAGTTCTAAGCACTCCACAATACGCCCTTCAGCTGCCTTCATGGCTATTAGAACAAATTGTTTTCATCCACTCATTCTACCAGGGAACGTCCTCACATGCTTGGGGTAGATAATCGCATAACATATGGATGAGTCTGTGTCCCATCAACCTGGTTTAGCCCATCGGTTGAGATGGTTTTGCTGGCCAGGATGTGACATGCTGAGCATGGAGCCAGAGGTGAGAGATGAGGACCAAAACCCTGAAAAGGGCTAGGCAAGAGCTCACAGCAGAGGTGATAGTCCTCCTTGAATACCCATACACCCTGGTTTAATGTATAGAGAGTCAATATAGATTTGATTTATTCTTCCATTGATAGGTCATTGAATAAAGAGTACATATGATTACTATCCACAGTTATATTAATATTAGTAAATGTTGTAAGAGCTGTAATTCTTAGCTTCCTCTGATCCTTTTCAGCCATTTCATCACTAACATTGCACATGTCATAAGGGACTCCACAGTTATAAAGAATATTTTATATTTTGATCAGTTGTATGGGTCACATGGCCAAAAATTAAAAGTTTTAGTAGACAGCCTTCTGATGATAAGCTTTTCTGTTTTCTCTTAGATTTTTCTTTAGATGATTAAGCTAGGCTACTTCTTTGGACAGTTGGTTACAAGTCTCATATGTGAACTCTTTCTGTCTTGGTAGAACCTGCCATAGTTTGTGCTCCACCAACATAATCTTGATCCCAGGTCATTTTATAGAAAAATTATATACATTTTAAAATATATTTTTAACACCATGCTTTTGAAATCCCAGATCCAATAAAAATCATTAGTGTGATGTGAATTTTTTAAATTTTGCAATATCTTATTAATTTATTTATTTTTAGTTTTCAGCATTCACTTCCGTAAGATTTTGAGTTCTAAATTTTCTTCTCCCTTTCCTCCTTCCCAGCAAAGGAGACAGAGAAGGACAGAGCAGTCAGATAGATGAAAGGAAAACCAGGAGTGAGTGGCATCCCAAAAATCTAGAGAAAAGAGAGCATCAAGGAGATACAAGGAGTGCCTTTTGGGTTTTTGTTTTGTTTCCATTGCAGAAGCTTGTATTCTCGGATCTAGGCCAAGGCCAGTAATGATGTGCCAGTGTGACTATAAGCCACAAAGCCTCCTTCTGATTCATCTTCTTTCCATGAGGCTGCGGACATCATTATTTTGCCCCAATACCTCCCAAGTCCTTACCATAATATCTTTGGGGAGTGGTTTTATTGGTAGACCTCTACCAGTTCTGGAGTATTTTGTGTTTTATGTTGTTTTTGTGTCATCTGTTTGGGTTCCATATCATGGCCAGTCACTCTTGCTTACATGACTTGAAAACATATGGAATATTTTATTCTTCTTACCCATAATTGGCAGTGATAGTTGTAGTTTGAAGTCAAGGTGAGTCCATTATAGCAAAGGTTGGTGTATTGTCCTGGGCTTCTTACTGTCCCTCAAACTGCATATCCAATCAGCTGCCAAATCTTGCCATTTCTACCTTCATAATGTCTATCACATCCTACCTTTCTCTATACTTACACAGTTACCAAGTTAATTCTCATCACATCTCACCTAGACTATTACAACAGCTTCCCAATTTGTCTCCCTGCTCCCAAGTCCCTCCCCACTCCATCCTACATATTGTTGTCAAAGTAATTCTCCTTAAACATAGATCTGGCCATGTGACTTAATACTCAGACAATTCCAATGGTTACCTCCAAGAAAAATCTCTCTGTTTAGTTTTCAAAGCCATACACAACCAGGCCCCCAACCTAGCTTTCCAGTCTCATTAGATATTACTTCTCCCACCTTATTCTACATTCTAGATAAACTAATCTTCTCACTGCTCCTCACTATTGACACACTATCTCTCACCTCTGTGCCTTTACTCTATTTGTCCCCATGGCTGGAAGGCATTCCCTCTGCCTCATATATTCTCTCTCTTCCTTTAAGATGAAACTCAAATACCATCTTTGTCATGATTCTCCCAACTACTACTGTACTCCCCCCAAAACTACTTTGTATTCAATTACTATTTATTTAATTTATTTTCATGCTTTATTAGTTCTATACATTTTTTATGTCTTCCCCATTAGGATGTAAGCTTACCTCAACTTGTGCTGATTTTTAATTTTAAAAAATTAACCACTTTATTTTTATCCAATTACAAAAAATTGTTCACTTTATCTTCTGTGATTCTTTCTATCCCTTATTTGGTCATTGGGCAGCTAGGTGGTATAGTGAATAGAGCACCAGTGCAGGAGTCAGGAGGACCTGAGCTCAAATCTCATCTCAGACACTTGACACTCACTAGCTGTGTGACCTTAGGCAAGTCACTTAACCCCAACTGCCTCATCCTGGTTCATCTCCAGTCATCTTGATGAATATCTGGTCACTGGATTCAGATGACTGGAGGAGAAGTGAGGCTGGTGACCTGCACAGCCCTCCCTCCCTCAAAACAAAGTCAAGTGCAAGTCATGTCATTAGTTCTCTGATGGCATGGTCTTCTTCAGCAACAAAGGACAAACATATACACAATGTTTGGTCATGAGCTCTTTTCCTGTCCATAGATCTGAAAGGTAGTTTTTCTTTCCTCCTTTATTTTTTTTGTGAAGCCATCCTTTATGTTTAAGTCAGTTCAAGCAATACTCATCAAAATAATTTGATGCTTGAAAAAGAATAGTTCAACCAGTAGAACAGATTAGGTACATAATACAGAGAAGCAAATACACACAGTATCTTAGTGTTTAATAAATCCAGATACCCCAGCTACAAGGATAAGAATCAGTATTCAACAAAAACTTATAGGAAAACTGAAAGGCAGTCTGGATGAAACTAGATTTAAACCAGCATCTCACAACAAATGGATACATGACAAACATAAAATGATAACTTATGAGAAAACTAGAGGAGCAAGGAAAAAACTACCTTTCAGATCTATATATAGGAGAAGAGTTCATGACCAAAAAAAGGATACAGATGATCATAGAAGATAAAAGTAGAAATTTTTTCATAAAATAAAATGTAAAGGG
Source organism: Potorous gilbertii (assembly GCA_028658325.1). Classification (NCBI taxonomy): domain Eukaryota; kingdom Metazoa; phylum Chordata; class Mammalia; order Diprotodontia; family Potoroidae; genus Potorous; species Potorous gilbertii. Next base: position 125,833,370 of record CM053771.1, on the reverse strand, counting down.
TTTTGAACAAACAAAATCAAATGCAGCTAGAATTAGAAGGGAAACAGATTACTGTTCAAAAACAATAACTTTGTAACAAATTTCCTGTAAGAGTCTCTTTTCCAAGACCATTATGCAAGGATGTAAACATGAAGTTGTCAAAGGAAGAATTTAAAATATTCTAAGTCACTAGTAATTAGGGAAATGTAAATGAAAGCAACTCTGAGAGTTTACCTCATACCTCTCATACTTGACAAAGTTGACAAAAAATGAAAATGACAGATGTTGGAGAGACTGTGAAAAAACAGGTACATTAATAACACTAGAGCTGTGAATTTGTCTCACCGTCCTCATAAGTAATTGGACCTATGCCCAATAAGTTACAAAATAGTTCACACCTTGGACCCATTCAAATCACTACTAGGTCTATGCCACAGAGATTCCCCTACGCCCCAAAAAAAGAAAAGGACAAGACAGAGCGAGAGAGAGAGAGAGAGAGAGAGAGAGAGAGAGAGAGAGAGAGAGAGAGAATGAGCTCCATGCCGACATTCCAGCTCTTTTGTGATGGCAGAGATCTAGAAACTAAAGAGGAATTGCTGATCAAATTATGTGATAGAGTTCTATTGTGCTTTAAGAAATAACGAAGGGGATGATTTTAGAGAAATCTGGGAAGACATCTATGAAATGATGCAGAGTGAAGTGAGCAGAATCAGAATAATCCATATAATAATTGTACTGTAAAGACAAACACTTCGAAAAAACTTAAGAATTCTGACCAATATAATGACCAGCCCTGATTCCAGAAGAACCATAATAAGATATGCTACCCACCAGAGAGGTGATAGATTCAGGGCACAGACTGACATATATATTTTTAGACAGTGAGGGAATTAGTTTTGCGTGACTGTGCATATTTGTTCCAGAGGGAGTTGTTCTTGGCTTTTTTTTCTTACTCTTTTTTTTGGCCAGGAGAGAGGAAATAGAAGAGAAATCATAGATTAGAAAGGGAGAAAATAGATTTTTGTTCGTCAAAAAATTAATTTAAAAGAAAAAAATAAGCTCAATTCAAGTAGGGGTTGTTTCTTTTTCTATATTTATCCTTTGTGACAACTACAGTATCTAGCACATAAAAAGTATTTAATAAATATTTGTTGGTGGATTGGGGTTTTGACTGATTGATTAACTGAAAAGCATAGTCATTGACAGTAGATCAATGCACTGATTACATGAACAGTGGGAAAGCGCCCATTGCCCTTCAGACAGTTTTAAGGAATGTCTACCAAAATAGAGGTTGCAAAAGAACAGTCAGACCAAGCAACCTATGATCAAGGACTTGCTTAGGTGGTGGACCCCACTATGTGTGTACCTGCAACTATCCCACATAATCATTGATAGTGGGAACTGCATTGCATGGAGTGAGTGAATGAGGGGGAAAATACAGGTATAAACTATATTCTAGCACTTTGCACAGTGTCTGACATAGTAGGTGCTTAATAAATGCTTGTTGACTTGAAATGACTACAGTTTGCACAGAAGACTATGTTCTGGATGATTGACTGTACCAGGTTATTAAACAATAGTTTCTCGTTGGGCAGGAAGGCGGTCCACTCACACTGATGGTAAGAGAGTAGTAACAGAAATATTGATGTAGAATGATTGTTCAGGTGTTCTGCCCATCAGGACTGGCTATGATGTGTTATGGAATAGCAAATCCACACTTGTATCCTATTCAATTAAATTCAAAGAACATTTATTAAGCTTTGACCATGTGCAAAAGCACTGTGTTAGGCACTAGGGAAACAAAGATCAAAATAAAATATCCTGTAACAGAAAGAAATCGTTTCAGTCCTCAAGGAGCTTAAAATCTACTGGTGAGATACAGCTTGTACACAGATAAATAAATGCAAACTATAAGATCTGTGAAAAGAGCAAACTAGACATCGAGATAAATGAGGGACCGCAGCTTTGGGTAAAGTGACAGCAAAAGCTGCAGAGCAGAAAATTTTCCTTCAGAAATGCAGGAAACCTCACATGTAGTGAGAGGTATAGCATGGAGAAGGTAATGAGCTCTCTTGAGCAATATGTCTACTACCTCCCAGATAATGAAATAGAGAAATGTCCATGGAAATACCTCACCCTACCCAAAGTCAAGGAAAGTTTGCAGCATGCTTTCTGTTTAGCTCCACTAGGTCCTAGATGTGAGCACATATTTCTCATTACTTAACAAAGGACACATCACAGTTGGCATTATCAGAACTCACAGGAGATCTTGGATAAGGTCCTGAATAGACCCACGAGACTCACTGCTGCAGGAACATGGCAGAGATGGATGACTGTCCAGCAATCCTCATACACGCACAAGCGGAGTTGCAAGAAGCAGAATTACAAAACTGCTGAATTATCCTTGTGTTCAGGAGGGTAAACAATTACATCTGGGAATAAGCATCTCTCCTTTTATACTTGAAGATTGCTCAGATGGAGTTTTAGTAGCTAAAATAGACCAAATGTAACCTAACTTTCACCCAAACCTGAGGCATTTTGTATGTAGGTAAAAGGAGAAAGTCATGACTGATACTGAGTATATTTATTTTTGCATTCATTCTCCATATGCTTATATATGTATATGATATGATGTCTCAATAGAATGTAAAGCTCTAAATATGTTGAGGTAAGGTCAAATGAACAATATCTTTAGTTTTATACTCTTTTCTTTGTATCCTCAACATTTAGCACAGTGCCAATACTTAATAGGCACCTAATACATTTTTGTTGACTGACCAGTTTTGTAGGTATGCCCACCACCACTAGTAAGCCATGCAGTACACATTGGTAAGGAGTACTATCAAGACATATGAGCTGGAAATGTAGCAAAGATTGGAAATAGATGAGAATATAAGATCAACCCCTGGTCCATCAGTTCTTAAAACACTGAATCAAAGAACCTCTGTAAAATTTAATAGGGTATTGCAAACCCCCCAAAGGGTATTGACTGAATCCAAATCCTCTTAAAAAGATTTGTTCTGTGAAGTATGGATTCAGTGAAAGGGCCACATTTAAGGACTGAGAGGGCTACATGTGACCTTGAGGCCACAGGTTCCCCATCTCTGACTGGACTATTGGGCTAAGAATTGAGGGTATAGGGCTAATTTCGAGCTTTTTCTTGATGATAAAAGACTTGTTCACAAATAAAACCATAGCACTGAAGAAATGGGTAAAGGACTTTCTTTTCCAGGAACACCTTCTGGACTGCTCTTTCTGGCCAACCAATGAAAACATACAGTCAGCCAGGACTGGACTCCCAGAATGAGATTGCTTACATAATCAATGGCTATATAGAAGTGACTTCAATGCCTATAACACTCCAAATAATGCAGGCACTCAAGAAGTCTGATATAGAATCCCTCCAAGGGTGATGTAAGGATATGGCATACAGCTATGTTAGCAATGGCTCTAGCAATATCATAAACAGAAGGTGACCTTCTCAGAGCTCCACATAATATCTAGACTGTGCTTGATATCCAGTATTGATAGTGGAGGGAGATGCAAATTATATCTAAATTTTTTGACATTTTTAAATATTAAAAATAAATAAAGAAAAAATTTTAAATGTTTAAATAAATTTTTAAATATTTAAACTAAGTAGCTCTCATTATTTTCACTTAGAACCACAGGGTTAGTGGTCTTGATCAGTATGCCAGATAGCTGTGGGTACCTGTTTCAGCTTGTTGCTTCCTCTGCCACCAGAGCAGCAGATGATCTCTGGGGAATTCTCTCTTTCTGAGCCAGGACGGAGTCCATAAAGTTCACAGTTCCCCTTGTTCATTCTACCTAGGACCCATGATACCCACATGACTTGCACAGTCAATACTGAGGATCAAAATGAGGCTGTGGGGCAGGAGGTAAGGCATGGCGGGTCAGGGGACAGAAGGAGAATTTATATTATGGCCCTCTTGCCCATAGTCATTAGCAGGCCACAAAATGAACAGTTCCTTAACTGGGTAAAACTCCAGGGGCAGGTATGAGGAGATGCTGGACACGGTACCCTCAAGTTGTACAACCTCTCCCTTCTGCTCATTCAGCAGGCTCCTAGTTTGTTAGTTAGAAGAAAACTGAATGGACACCTCAAGTTTGTGTCTAAAAGTGAGATTCTATACACACATTTCCAGTAAATGCAAGCATGATGATAGCTACATATAACCAGGCTAATTTATCACAGAGGGGCATAGCCAAGCCCTAATAAATGTGTATGTGCTATATAGAAATATTACATGTTAAGTCCTTACCTAGGCTCCAAAGGATCTGACAGAATTTATCATAGTCCTTTTCTCTTCTAGTTAACAATCTCCTCTCTAAGAAGTGGCATCAAAAGTATCCTCAATTTCCTAGAAAAACTCATTCACATTATTAGATAGGAAACTGTCAGGGAAGTAAATGGTGGCCCAACAGGCATCCTGAATTTCTAGACAGGACACCATGAAGGCCATCTTGTTGAGGTCTTTGGGGTATATGTCCATTAATAACTAAGCCAAGAACTATAGGGAGTCCTCTATTCACCCAGTAAAATAAGTCTGAGGACCTAAAGGCGCTATCTTGTAAAAGGATCACTATTTCATATGCTGCCTTAACATTTGGAGCTTACAGCCTTCAGAATCTTAGATATGCTTGCAGTGTATTTAGTTACTCAGAGGCTTGAAATAAATGCGAAACTGCTATCCCAACTTACAAGGAATAGGATGGTAAGAGAGAACTGCAGTATGGCAAACTACATCATCATTGGAGCAGTAATTCTCTGTGGAGTCAAATATTACTTTCCTATGCCCCTGAGGCCGGGCCAGACCAGAGCAGGCACTTGGAGGTGATAGTCATTATGCTGAATAAAGTACCTCTAGGAGCCCACGAGTTAGGAATCTGAATGTGAGATAAAAATCCATTGCTAGTTTTTGTAGTAGGGTGATTACACTGTGCTGAGATCCAAGGGCTAGAAGAGGCAAGAAGACTTTGTTATTAGAAGAAACTTCAGAGCTATAGAAATTAGGGATTAAGAATTAGGAAAAATTAGGAAGAGATAAAAAGATGAAAATCAGGGAGTGTCCATGAGTTAACTGTTTATATGATTCAACCCATTTGAGTTTTTTTACTGTAACAGCTTGCATTCTTCTTTCCTAGTCAATACTTGGCACTATGATATACATAGATGTATAAACAATACTTCCTTGGAGAAGTCACAGGTCCCCAGCATTATCCTTGAAATACTATTACATCTGAGTCAATCACCTGACCATTCCCCTTAAAGAATTAGAAAACATCCCAAAATTAGCCTATAAAGCACTTCCAGTAACAAGGAGTGCTATCCCAACTGAATTGCAAAGCTGGCTGCATCCCACTTTACAAGTGACATAAACTTGGTGCACAATGGATGGATGAATATAAAGAGGTACACATTTTATCATCTAATATTGAAGCTTTACCTTTGAAGAATTATTTTACCTGAACTAAGCAACTTTTAGAACAAGATTGTATCTCATTCTCTTAAAGATGTTTAAAAACTGTGACATCTAGATTGTGTCCATAATGTGTTCCTCCTAAGTTATCGTTATCAATTCTATGATCTTTTAAAAAAAAAAAGCTTAATGCTATAAATAGGATATTCCAAGACATCTTATCAAGATATAGCAGTTGGCACTTGTGAAAAAGCTTTTAGAAGTATTTTGGATTAAACATCAAAATAGAATGGCTTTTTTTCATTGTTAATATTATATTTCAAGTTTTGTTGAATGCTCAGCAGACTTTTATAATGCCTTTTTTCCAGAGATGTGTAAGCTTCTGAACAAAAAGAATTTCACAAGCAAGCTTTCAGAACGGCCTAAAATCAAAGCAAGGGAACAGGAAGGAAGAAATAGGAAGATGAAAAGAGCATGAATGAAAGCAAGAAACCCCATCTTCCAACAGAGAAGTCCAAGCATTTGCTTCCCTTAGTCAAATGATGCTGTTAGTGCCACCATAAACTTTTTTTCTAGGTCAGTGATCCATCAGGCTTTGCTCAATCTTCCAGGACTCAATTCGGGAAGAATTAGTACAAGAACAAAGGAAAAAGTCCTTTGGGAATATTATTTCTGTATATTGTTTATTTAAAAGCTTCATTTATGAATAGAAATATATTATTATAATAATTTTCTTAAACTATTTTTAAAAATTAGAACAAAAAGCTGTCCCAAGATATCTTTATTTAATTAAAATGGTAAGGAAAGGCTGGAAAATGTCCTTGTCTTGCTGGAGTAAGTGGAAAGGATAGATAGAGTTTGTTGGTTTTAAAAAGCCAATAAAATTTCAGGTTTAGAGTACAGATATTTCTAGGATGCTCTAGCTGATCTCTTCCTAATGCATAATATATTCCACTGTATTGATTTCAATAGAATTCCAAATGTGCATACTACCTGAAACGTATGAGGTTTTCAAAAGGTCTATTGCCAGATGGACTGAGAAGGGGAAAATATTCAAAACACAAAGATGTTAACAGAACATTTCAGAAAAAGAGTTGGAGACTGTTCAACACCTGGGAGTCAATGAGCCCTATGGCTAAAATAAATTATGATCCAAAGTCATCATTTTAAATTAAGGAAATTTCAGCTCTTCCCTTTATGTACTTCCCCTTGCTCTTCAGTTTACTGTCATGCTGAAAATATATTTTATGAAAAAATAAAAATTTTTAAACCTGTTTTAAAGTAAGCCAATTAATTAAGTTGTTAAATAAAAATATGGATGGTTCTTAGCTTTCTTTTTCAAAGTCATTTAATCACAAAAAAGAGGCAAGAAGGTTCTTATCTGTTGGGTGAACCTTGAATCAGATTTGATACAGGGCTAGGTTGTATCATACTAGAGCCATCCCAGACTTGCAGATCAAGTCTGGAAAAACTCTGGCATATTAGGGTCACTCCAAACAGTAACAGGTCTTTAAGGTCCTCTCCTTTCCAAAACCAAAAATCTATAGTTGTATTAAAGCCAAGAATATCTTTTGTGAATTTTAGAAGATTAGGTCATACCTACAAGGGCAATTTTGGCTTTACGTACCATGAAAAATATTATATTCTCATTCCAAAAGAGTTTCAAAACTGTTTTGAGTAATAGGAATGCTATTGGAATAAATATATGGCTCTCCAAGGTGAATACTTTGAAAAACATGTATTTGGATACGCGTTCCAGTATGTTTGTCTAGCCTGCTCTTCCTTGGTTACAGGCCATAAAATTTACACCCAGGTTCAAGGGACTCTTGGGTCAGTATCTATTTTGACACCACAGCTCACAAGTTCCTACCAATGCTTTTCTTTTACTAAACCAAGGCAGAAAAATACATTATTTCAAAGTAAAAAGCACTTAATTAAGCAGCACAGCAAAGTATATAACAAGAAAAATTTCCCCTCATTCCATATGCACTGGGGCACACTCTCCTAAAGAATCCCATGCCATCAATGGCAGTGGAAACATATATATGAAATACACATGAGAGAGGGAGCTAGAAACACACCTCAAGAGGGAGGAAAGAAAGAAAAAAGAAAGGGGAGAAAGAGAAATATGAGCAAAAGATAAATGATAAGAGACTAAGTAATGGAATCCAGAATATGTATGGAAAAAATTGGCACCAAACGGTGGAGCATACCAAACTAGCCTGGGACTCTTTACCAGAATGATTCTAATCACAGCCCTTCTTATCCAGATTCAACCAGGATTTCCCTTTACTAGCAGTAATGGGACTAGGATTTCCAGCATCCTAGCAGCTGTACAAATATAGCTTCTTAAATGCCTTCAGTAAGCAGGAAGTCACCAATTAACCATATTTCTAATCACCAGGCCTAGCCATCTAGGATGCCTCTCAACTCTAAGATCATTAGACTTTTTCATTTGCTCTGCCTTTAAGCCATCAATTTAGGAACACAGATGCACAGAATACCCCAAGAACCTAGTAATTTTTATCCCTTCATGGACCTAACCTACAAAATCATTAAGTGTTAAATTGAGATTGTAGCCCAGTTAGGATGCTACACTGGGGGATCCTGATCCAGAATATGTAGTTCTTCAGCGAATTTTCAGGGATCTGCTAGAGAGATTTTCTATCTAGAATTTCCTTCTTGGATGTCTTCAGGTCCCTTTGATATATTAGAAAAAAATTAAGGTGGGGGTATTCTTTTATTTTAAATTTTAACTTAACAGTCAATTTTCTAATGAGTTTCCTTTACCAATCATACCAGTATCTTTAGGACTTTTTTTTTTCAATTTAGGTTGAATACCTAAAAACTGATATAAATCTTGTATCACTGAATCCATTATGAATATGGAAATTGATATAAGCAGTACATATGGTACTCCCTTAGATTACTGGTACCTAAAAATTCACCTAGAGCACACAATGGGAGCTCATGTTAATTATTTCTTCTTATTTTAATCAGACCTTACTCTGACATGAGTCCAGACAGCTTGTCTGAGATCGTTATGGATACCAGGTTAAGGTGGTACTGCCTAATGGCCTAGAAATTCTTGAGTAATAAATTCCAAGTGCTTAATCCCTTTACTGGAGCAGCATGCCCCTTTTCCTGCCCCACAGCAGGAGGGTTAGAAGGGCTAATCCCATGGTTGTTAGTAAGGTAGTGAAGGGCCAATAAGTTGGAGAAGAGGCTCTGGGGTCTCTTCTACCAAGGGTGGGAATAAAGAGTCAACATCAAGTTGAGCAGGAAAAGGGGGACATTGATGGGAAGGTTACAGGATGAAGAAAGAGAAAAGAACATACAGCAAAAGGAGAAACATTGGGGTTCTCCCTGCTATCTCCCATCTTATGAAAACCCACTGGAAACTCTTAAACTGACTAAAGGTATTAGTTGGTTTGCAGAAGTGTTTTTTTTTAATTTTTTAAATCTGCGTTACAAAGGAAGGTTGCTAGGTGATGTGGAGGGAAAATATTCAGAAATGAATGTAATCTAAAACAAAAGGTACCAACAAAAGAAAAATATATTTTAAAATAATACATTTAATTGGAACTTTAAAAGTAAAGAAACATGGAAAACAATCTGGATATACATTCTAGGAATAAGGTCTCATCTTAAAAGGTACAGTAGGGGAAATCATCTCCTTACAGGATTCATTTAGAGCATGACAATGTCTTTGGCATAACCAGACCAAAACTTGGAAAGATCTGCTCCTAGAGTATTAGGGTATCCTTTTGGAACATTTGCCACTTTTCACCATCTCAGCTTTTCTCTCTCATGGTATTCCTTCTCCCCTTCCTACACCAAGTGCCACCATCCCTCCTCAAAGTCACCTTCCTTCTCCCCAGAAATCTTTAATGTCTTCCTGCCACATGCATACACAGTCTTACAATATTTCAAGTACTAGAAATATCAACAAAACCTGTTTTGAGGCATGGAACTTTATGGGAAATGTAGTGCTTTTACCCTACCCAACATGTTAATAATTCTATACAAACAGGTGACAAGAGTTAACATAAAAAAATGCTGATTTCTGTTAACTATAATTAACCACTTAAAATCTTTATGATAATCCATCTGAGGAGCACAGAGAGAAAGAAATCTGGAAATATATAGATGTCACTTAAGGGAGGGCAAAACCTTGACAAAATGAAATAACATTGGTCAACAGTATTTTGCAACTGCTCAACCAGAACAAAGATGAGTAGGAGCTTCTTGGGAAAATTAATAATGAGTTAGAAGTTTAATAAGCAAAATGTTCATGAGAACCACCTGACCAAAGGGAAATGAAATTCATTTGTACAACTTTATATATTTTTTAATATCCTCATTAGCAGATGACAAATTCTGCTTGCACAAAGAGATGCTTCCCAAAGAAGTAAGGTACAGTGCCACTCATTATAAATGATAGCAAGCCTTGAAAACAATCATAATTATCCTTCTCTAGAGAAAATCTCATCTAGTGAAGGTAGAGACTGTATCAAATCTCTTCATAGGATTATGGAATCTATCTCATTCCTACCTAACAAGTGGTAGACTCCACTAAAAGACTTCAGTCACTGACTAATCATTGACAATGTATTCCATTTCTGTCAGCTTTAATAGTTAAGAAGTTCTCCCTTACACTGAGTCAAAATTTACCTTTTTGTACCTTCCACTGGTTGGTCCCTAGTACTACTCCTTAAAGCTACGAAATCTGGTACTCAGGAAAGAATTATTTTCATTGCATCTCTAAATAGAACTTCAGGGGCTTGAAAGAGTTAAAATGATGTCAGAGAGTGGCAGAATCCATACTATTATACCTAATAAGGGCATAACAATCAATTGCCACGTGACTCCGTTCACCATTCTCTCTGACTTCCCTGCCTAAATGCTCCTTCAAGGCCACCACTCTCCAATCTGTACTGTCTTCTTTATCATAATGTAAGTTCCTTGAGGGAAGGGTCGACCTTACTGTCTTATATTTGTAACTCCAGCACTTAACATAATACCTGGCACACCGTAATAAATGCTTTTTCATTCATCAATTCATTCAACCCCATATGTATCAAAATATTTATAGAACCTTTTTGTGGAAAACAAACAGGCAACTATCATAAAAAACAGAGCTGAAAGTAAATTAGAGACAATTAAATCCAACCCCCTAATTTACAAATGAGGAAACTGAGTCACAGAACATTTAACTGACTTGCCTACTAGGTGCAAGGCACTCTGCTAAGGGCTGGGAATACAAAAAGAGGCAAAAGACAGTCCCTGCCCTTATGGAGTTCATAGTTTAATGAGGGAAACAAGCAAATAAAGTACAGACAAGCTATGTACAGGAGAAATAGGAAATAATTAAAAGGGGCTGGGAAAGGGTTCCTGTAAAAGCTAGAACTTCTTCAGGGAAGTCAGTAGAGAAAATGCCTGGAGCCAAAAGATGTATTGTCTGTTGATAGAATAAAAAGGAAGCCAGTGTCCCTGGATCAAAAAGCATATGGTAGGGAATAAGGTATAAGACTAGAAGGGTATGGGCTTAGAGAGGTGGGAGGGAGAAGGTTATGTATGAAGAGCTCAGAATATCAAACATTCAGCTAGTTACCCAACTAATGTTTGAAGTAGGATTTGAACCCAAGTCTTCCTAACTCCAAAATCAGCATTCAGTTGGGTGAGGTCTAAAAAAAATTGTATTTGGGTGTCTTGGAATATTATTGTGCTGTAAGAAATGACAAACATAAGGAATTCAGAGAAACATGGGAAGGCTTGCATAAACTAATACAAAATGAAGTAAGCAGAACCAGAGCAATATACACCATTTCTATAATAATGTATGGGAAAACAACAAGAATGGGCAACAGAACTCTAATTAATTGTGATTAATTAATGACAATATTGCTCCTCCAAAAGAGATAATGAAAAACACTTTTTCCTCCTATCAGCAGAGAAGTGAGGAAATATTAATTGGAAATATTGCATATGCATAGCAGTTACTACGTTGGCTGATTTTAATGTGGCTATTTTTCTTTTTTACAAGGGAGAAGTCAGTTTAGGAGGGGACTCTACTGGGAAGTAACTGAGTTTAAAACCAAAAGGCATCAATAAAACTTCAAAAAAAAAAAATTGGGGTGAATTCATGATGAATTACAAGGCTAATAACAATATTAACTACTAGTTTTACAATATAATACTTGAAGGTTTTACATAGCATTAGCCAATATTCCACTTTATTGTCACAATTGTGGGAGGTAGGTGGTATTGTTATTCCCATTTGAAAGAAGGAATTAAGGCAGACAGAGAGTAAGTGACATTTGCCCAAAATCACACAGCTAGTATGTGAGTCAGGATTTGAACTCTGGTCTTCCTGACTCCAGGTCTGGAGATCTATACAATGTACCACCTAGCTGCCTAGGTGATAGGAGAACCATCTGACCAAAGGGATGGTGGTAGAAAATAGAGTCCAATAAGCACTATTCGGAAGAAAGAAGCAAAGGAAAATTCAGCATTGGATTGTCTCTAGTAGATCTTTACAAGCATAGACATGAATTCTATTAAAAGTAAAGCTCTATGAGAAGCAACAGGTATGGTGAGTTGAACAGACTGCCTAACTTGGAGTGGGAAAACCTGACCTTGATTCCTGGCTCTGCCTCTTACTAAAAGTTGTATAACCTTGAGCAAGTCACTGAACCTGAGCCTCAGAATCTATACCTGTAAAGTGGGGAGCATAACACTGAAGCTATTTAATTCACAAGGTGATTTTAAAGCTCAAATTAGATAATATGTGTAAAGTGTTTTATAATCACAAAATGTTGGCTAATGTGAGCTGATATTCTAGATTGTAAGTTATTGAAACACTTTCCAGAGACAAGTGAGTGGAAAAGTAGATAGAACTCTGGGCCCGGAGTTAGGAAGATCTGAGTTCAAATATGACCTCAGATGCTTACTTGCTGTGTGATCCTAGGATTGATCAAATAACCCTGTAATTTTCTCAACCATGAAATGAAAATGATAATAGCACCTCCTCCTGGAATTGTTGGAAGGCTCAAATGACATGCACTTAGTAGAGTACCTCCCCCTTCCCTTTAACTACATATCTCTTGAGTGCCTATGAGTATATTACACATCATAAAAGTCTGTTGAATAAATGTCTGAATATACAACCCCCTTAAATATGGAAAGTAGCACAGTTGTACTATGAAATGTCTATCACAATATTGCAAAATACTTTTAGCAAGTTATGTCAAGTTTCCACATTGAAAGTGTGTGTGGTGTGGTGTGTGTGTGTGTGTGTGTGTGTGTGTGTGTGTGTGTGTGTGTGTGTGTGTGTGTGTGTGTATCACTAGGAATATATACCCTCAGTTTTAACTCCATAGCTGTTAGAATGAGGAGTAGTATTTATGGTCCCAAGCTGGGACTTATCATGCAGTGCTGGAGGCCTGGCAGATTGATTTGAGCAGGAAATTGGGGTACCTTACTTTATAACATTTCATAAACTTTGTTTAAACAAGTGTAAACAAAAAACAGGATTTTGCAATAAAAACTATTTTTATGGAAACCAAACAAAGACTCACATGACCTTGTGCCCAACCCTTAGAAAAGCAGAGGAACTAACTGGTTTGTTCACCAACCCCAGAAAGCTTTAAATTAATGTCAAAGGCAGGCATCTTGCCAGAGAACAGAGACACATTCCAGCCGCTAAGTGTTTATATCTTCCTGATGCCATAACTCCGCCTCTAACACTTGATCAGAAACAAAAGGCAGACTTAACCCATTCCTATTTTCTGTATCTTCTTCCTCAGCTGCTTCTCCCTACTCATAGACATGGAGCAAGTTAGTATTAAAATAATCTCTTTGAGCCTAAGAAATTAAAATGACTGGAATTTAAGTTTTGGAAGTAGCACGTTATTGCTTCGATCAAGGATATGTCTTGCCTCAGCCTACAACAAACATCAAAACGACTCTACAAATTCTGTGAGGAAGTCATGATAGATTTTTGGCATCATCTAAACAAAATCAGAAGCAGAAAGACTGATCTTTTTCTATTTTCACCCACTTGTAGACATAATCTATATTCTTTTAACAAGGATATCAGAAATCAGCTTTAAGTGAAATAAAATAATTGATGTCACTTAAGTTCTTAACTAAATTAAGATACCCAATAATGTCAATTTTGCACTTTTGAGCAGTCCAGATCTATGATTTAATGTGTAAAGGGAACTCCTCAGTGTGGAGACACCCTCCCCTTTGACAAGTTAACAACTTGTCTGTAATTTAGTCTTAAAGAGTGCCTGGCTCCTCTGCTGTATGAGATACTGTTGATCAATTTCTCCTCCTTGACATTCTCTCCTCTCTATATTTTCAAGACACTGCCCTATCCTGGTTCTCCTCATCTACCTGATTGCTTTTCCTTAGTCTCTTTTTCTGGTTCTTCATTCATGGCATGTCCAAAAGGTGTGGATGTCCTCCAAGGTTCCATTTGTCAGGAAGACTCATCTTCCTACGTTCAAATCTGGTCTTAGACACTAACTAGCTCTTAACCCTAGGCCAGTCACTTTACCCTGTTTGCCTCAGTCTCCTCATCTGTAAAATGAGCTGAAGAAGGAAATGACAAACCATTCCAGTGTCTTTGCCAAGAAAACCCTAAATGGGGTCACAAAGAATCAGACATGACTGAAGTGACTGAACAACAATTTCCCTAATGATCTCAGCTCCCATGGGTCTAATTATCATCTTCTAGCAGATGATTCCAGGTTCTGTGTATTCAGTCCTAGTCTCTCTCTTGAGCTTGGATCCATATCACCAAATGCCTTTTAAATATCTCAAACTACATGTCCCACAGGCACCCCAAACTCAACATGTCCAAATCAAAACTCATCCTTCCAAAAAAAGAACCCTCCCCTCTTTTGAATTTCCCAATTATTATTGAAGTTATCACTATCCTCTTGAGTAAGTTATTTTAATTTGAAAAGGCTACAAGCCAAAACTAAAGTAGAGGTAGAGTTGGTGCATGATTTTTTTGTTGTTTGCAGAATTCAGCCACTCAGGCTGAGATTCAACAAATTACGGATCGATTTCCTGCTGCTTGTGCTAATTTGGCCTAACAGTTAACACCAAGAAAACACAGGTTCTCCACCAGTCGGCACCACATCATCCATCAGTTACAGCAAATGAAAAATTTTTGAATACCATGGATGTGCTGACTTACTTCTGCAGTATACTTTCCAGGGAGGTACATATAAATGATGAGGCTATATTGCCAGAACTAGCTCAGTGTTTGGGAGGCTCTGAAGGAAAATGTGGAAGAGAAGAGGTATTAGGCTACCTACCAAACTGAAGGTCTACACAGCCATTGTGCTGAGCTCATTGTTGTATACCTGTGTACAGTACCATGCCAGGAAAATGAATTGCTCTCATTTGAAAGGTCTTGGGAAGATTCTGAAGATCACCTGGCAGATAAGTATCAGACACTGAGGTCCTTTATTGAGCTAAATTGCCAAGCATTCAAATTCTACTACAGAGGTGAACTCTACTAGGCTGGCCATATTGTTTAAATGCCAAGCATACTATTTGACGAAGAACTCACCCAAGACAAGCACTCACCTGGAGGTCAGAAGAAGCAACACAAGGACCCTCTCAAGGTCTCTCTGAAGAACTCTGGCATCGGTTGTGTGACATGGAGATCCTGGCAGAGTACCACCCAGCATGGCAGACCCCCATCAAACAAGGTGCTGTGCTCTATGAGCAAAGCAGAATTGTAGTCATTCAAAAGAATCATATGATACACAAATGTAGAGACATCGCCACTCTAAATGTTGTTATGGACTATTTGTGCCCAATCTGTGGTAGAGCCTTCTGAGCTGATATTGGTTCCCCAAATCCTTTTATTATGAAAGGGCAGAATCTGCTTAGCTGTATCTCCTCCACCACTGTGGAAAACAATTCTAATCATAAACAGATCTAATCACTAGTACTGACCTGTGCTAGTTGGCTCAGTCAAGGAAGGAGTGGCACAGTTGAGAAGCCCACATTTAGCAAGCAGAGCTACATAATGGAACCCTCCTACCTTATAACCTCAGCCTACAAGTGCTACAAAAAAATAAATACATTTAAAAAAAAAATACCATGTCCAAGGCTATGACTTTAACTTGACTCTTGGTAAAGAACTCAGTTCTCCCAGAATTGGAAGGAAATGGGAAGAACATCAAGAGCTGCATGAAGTGAGTCAGTACAGCCCAGCAGTCTAGCCACAGCTTAACAATTTGGAATAAGTTCAAGCTCAATGTCCTCACAGTGGAAGGAACCAGAAAAATAAGTAATTGGAAACCATGGAGACGATAAGGAACTGGACCTCTAATTTGTAGACAGGCAGACTCCATTGTCATAGGCCCACTGACAGGTCAAGCAGCCCCACAGGCAGGTACATGACCTTCAGCCCAAGTGCTCTGTGGACAATGCACTGCAGCTTAGTGATCAACCAACTGGTGGTACCCCAAGGCTGGACTCAAGTACACTCTTCAAAGTATGTAGCCTTGGTGCCATTTGTACTGAGTCAGCCTTCAGCACAGTCATAATTATAAACCATCGCAGATTTAGAGTTGGAAAACACCTTAGCAGTCATCTAATTCAGAACCCTCATTTTATACATGAGGAAACTGAGACCCAGAGAGAAGTAACACGGTCATAACAGGTCCTCCGTTTCCTGATATAGTGTCACTCCTCTCATAAAAAATAAACAGCGTGGCAGTTTTTAGCAATGAAATATGGGCCAAAAAACCCAAACCCAATAGTGAAAATTCTAGGACTGCACAGAAAGAAATAAAGCTTTTAAAAAATGAAACAGCCATTTCTGCAAAATGTAGATTTAAACTGGCTGGGAACAATGATCATGTGAGAAGGAGAGAAGAGAATGGAGAAGAGAGACGTTATTGAAGTAGAATTAACAAGATTTGGCAATTGGTTGTATATTTGAAGTGAGAGAAGAGTGAGGAATCCGAGACCGAAAAACAGAGTAGCTGGATGGACTGTGGGAAGTTTGGAAAAGAAACGGGCTTGGAATAAAGAATGAGTTCTGTTTTGGATGTGTTGAGACGCCTACAGAACTTCCACTTTAAAGTGGTTGATAGGCAGCTGGTAATGCAGAACTAAATCTCAGGAGAGAGACCCAGATTGGAGATGTACATCTGGAAGTCATCTGCATAACTGAACCCATGGGAGCTGATGAGGTCACTGAGGGAGAGTGTGTAAAAGCAGAAGAAAAGACAAGGACACCTTGATTTCTTGCCACACTATTCAGAATTGCTGGGAAATGTGTTATTAAATCTTAGAGATGCATTTGCAGAAAATCAAGCTGGCTACAGAACAGGAAAACAGAAGGTGACTTCAGAAAACACAGTCAAACACAGGATCTGATATATGTCATGAAACAAATAAGAAGAAATAAGCTTGGTTATGGTAGAGAGTTTCACATATACATAATAAATGTATTCATGAAAGACCGTTTAATAAACATGTTCACAAAAGAGTACAATAAGATAACCGGAAAATACTAAAAACAGAAGAATGGTGGAGATAGAAGAATGGTGGATAAAAACTGACCCACTCATTTTGGTGGTACAAAAGTTAAACCACTTATTTTGTAGTTATGCAAAAATTAAAGCATTTTAGAATCCACTGGATTCTCAATAAATATTGAAAGTAGGACTATATATTCAAACTCCAATTACTTTTCATTTCATAAAGGGATCAAAAAATGAGAAAATAATGAAATATTTGATCAGTGAAAATAAGATGCTTTTCCAAATTTTCCAGATAATTAAACAAAAATAAGTTTTAATAATTAAAAACATCTTAAACAGATATGTCAATCTTCATTTTGATCGCATAATTTAAACTCAATCAGGGAAATTCATATATTTAATATAATATAACAAAAAGATGATAAAATCAATGTTCATATTTTCAATTTAATTTTCAGTTAAGATTTAATTATGATGAAATTTTTTTCTTGGGGGATATCTAGATCTTTGATTTCACCTGTGTAGAGAATTCCATTATTATGGCAACTTTTTCCACTGATGCAAACTGGCAACTCATCTGTAATTTCTAATCTTAGAATTCCTTTAGAATGCTGGAGAGTAAACAAATTATCTGTGGTCACACACGTGACATACATACGTGGTCAGAAGCAGGACTTGAACCCAGAACTTAATGATTCCAAGGATGGCCTACCTAAGGCTAGTTTTCAGCCTTGGTAGTTCCAAAAAAAAACCAAACCCCCCAATACCAAAATATCATTGTATTTATTGAGTACCTAACTATGTACTTCATACTGTACATTATACTATATGCTATAAACTACAGTGTCCTACAGAAATTATAAAAGAGATGTGAGATAATGTCCCTGATCTAGAAGAGTTTATATTTTAGTTGAGAAAACAAATTTACAAAAATTATCTAGGTTACAGTATATAATATATACATAAATTTAGTGAAAGTGATTCCATGGATTACATGTTCAGGGTCATTATGCCCCCAACCCCAAGCAGAATATCAGGAAAAATCTCTACAACAAAACTTAGGTATTAGACTCGCTGAAAAAATTATGTATCCTTCTAGAAAAGGTATACTATGTATAAAGTTGATCTCAGGTATAGGAAAGTTAATGATTTCCACTACTGCAAAAGAAATGCTTAAAATACAAACGATTCCTAAGTGTACATTAACAATGCTTAAAACACAGAATAGTCTATCATGCCAATTATAGTCTCCTCAGGGATTAAAGAAAATTTCATTCCCTTCACTCTGCATTGTCTGAACAACTAACAAAGTCCAATTGTTCTGGACAATCAGGCATAGCCCTTTAGTCTATTTAGACTCAAAATGATCCAGTCAGTGATTCTCCCTTCCTCTCAGAATCAGTGTAATTGCAGGAAGCTCTTCCCAAGTCAGCCAGCATGGACTCAGGAACCCATCAAGGCTGGAAATATCCATCTCTCAGATCAATCTTCAATAACCTGTGCTCAGGAAATCACAAACCAGAAGAGGTAGTTAACGACCTGAGATCCCTTCTCATGCTCACATAGGCAAGCTCACATTATTGCTCTTATGTTTGTGTAGCTTTCCACAGAGAGTCCTAAACATTCTTCTCAAAAGAGACAGAAGAAGGCAGAATATTTTTCTGTCTCAACCCACTAAGGGGGAAAACTCCATATATAATGTGCTTTGCAAACTTTAAAATGCTATATAAAGCCTAGCTAGTCAGACTTCATCCCCAATGAAGGTAAGTAGTCAATCGTCTTTGACCCAACTTCTAATTATGGGGCCCAGTGCAGTGGTGGTAACCCCATAAAGCATGCTCTCTTGACTCTGTAAGGATAAAAACACACACACCAGCCTCTTATTTAGGGACAGGTCCTTCATTTTGCTGAGATGAGGTAGCAACTCCTAATTGGTCCCTGTGAAAACAGAGTACATGTCCAATAGGATCACCCTTGCTATCCTCAATGCTAATTGTGTTGTATAGACTATAAGATGTGGGCTCAGGTAGATTCAACAAAGATTCATGGAAGAGGTGACTGAAAAAGGGAAGGAATAGGGTCATCCTTGGAGTAAAGAAGGGGAGGGGGAGAGTGAGGGACAACACAAGCAATGGAATGTAGGTAAGAATGAGCTTGGTTTGTGGGTAGGCAATAAAAAACCTGACCTTACTAGATCAGAGAGTTTGCAATAGGAAGTAGTGAAAGATAAGATGTGGAAGATAAGTCAGGGCAGCTAATTGACAAAATATAGATTGAGGGGGGGCCTGAAGTCAGGAAGACTCATCTTCCTAAATTCAAATGTGGTCTCAAACATTTATCAGCTGTATGACCCTGGGCAAATAAGTCACTTAACCCTGTTTGCCTTGGTTTCCTCATCTGAAAAGAGTTGGAGAAGGAAATAGCAAACTACTAAAAAAAAAAACCCAAATAGGGTCACAAAGATTTGGACATGATTGAACAGTTGATGGAGGTCTTTAAATGTCAGGCTGGTCAATTTGTACTTGATCCATTAAAGAATAGGTTCCTAAGTAAAGAAATAATATGAAGTCTTTAAGCAGTATTTTAGGAAGACAGTGTGTGTAGAATGACTGGAACCAAAAGGCTACACAGCAATCCAGGAGTAAGATAGTGAAGACCCAGACTAAGGTGATGATAACGGTAAAGAGAAAAAAAGAAACTGAAAGCCATTGTGAATTAAGGAAGAACTGAAAGGACTTAAAAATTGGATATTAGAGAAGAAACAGACGAGGAAGAGGGAGAAGGAATGGGAAAAATGACTGCAAGATTTTGAGCCTAGGTAATAAAAACGTGGTGCCATTAATTGAAATAAGAAGGGGCAGGAAGAGGGAGGAGTGAGCTAACTTTGGTACAAGGAGGATGAGAGAATGAAGAGTTTACTTTTAGGTAGGTTGCCAGTCTGAAGTGAAATAAGGTACTCTAGAATAGAAATTCCTAACATGAAATGCACTGATCTACAAGGGGCATGTAGACAGATTTCAAGTTGTTTATAAATTTGGATAGGGAAAAAAATTATATATCTTAATTCTCACCAACCTCTAACTGAAATTTAGTGTTTTGTTCAGTTTTCTAAATATTGTTATCAGACTAGTTTCCAAATGCTTCAACCAACTAATAAAAGGATCTATGCCACTACATGCATGCATGCGTGTGTGCATCTGCATACACACACATTAAGAACCCCTGCTCTAAGAGGATGACTGAGAAAAGGCAATTGAATATTGGCCAGAGGAAGACACTGGTTACAGTAGAGAGTAACTTCGGTGGGATGATGGAAGGGAGAATCTCAGTTGCAAGTGTCCACAGAACACTGTTGGTTGGAACATGAATTCACCAGATATTGATCATTCTCTTAAAAAACTTGATTGAGAAAAAAAAGTAGTAACATCACGGTTGTAAGTTGCTTTTTGTTTGTTTGAAGATTGAAAACACTGATATATGCCTTAATGAAGAAGAAGACAGGAAGCCAGTGGAGTCAGCGTTTGAAGATGCTGGAAAGGGAAGACGGAAGGCTCTTTAGGGGGCAGTAAAATGAGAATCAGGCACGTGGGGATAAGGACTTGCTTCAGTTGGAAGACAGAAAGACTTTTTTTCCTCTGAAATTTCAAGGAACAGTAAATATAATTACAACGAAGAAAGAGATGTCAAGAGAAGCTTGTGCTTATGGTCTCAATGTTGTACTTAAGTCAAAATCAAATTTAGGTTGAAATAAGAAATTGGGGGGTTGAGAAGGGTGTAAGGGTGTGCTGGAGCCAGCTCCAACCAGCCGGGAAAAACTGTCTTAAATTTTCAGTGCAAGAATCACATACACCTCAGAAATCAACAAATAATACAGATCATTTTGTCAATTGTCTAAATTTAAAACAGCAGTTAAAGCAAACTGAACTTTGTTCAATGTGTGGTGCCCGCAGTTCTGTTTTTCTCCAGAAAGCCTATTGTTAAACATTTGCAGCTGGAAGACCTGAATCCTAGAGCAAACTCCCTCTAGGAAATGAGCAGTAAATAGAGGTAGTCCATGGCCTGAAACTAGTTGCAGTTTGATAACACGAGCACAAGTTCGGTGAGGAAAGAAGTAAGAATTTAAAAGTCTTGAGTGCTTTAGTGTCACTGCATTTCATCAGAGAAAGAATGAAAATCGCCCTGAGAGTGCCCCAGAGCTCCGCCCGATCTCCAGCTCCTCCTCTCTTTTTCCTTTCTCCGGGGAAGAAGCAGTGCGTGGGCTCTTTAGGACTGGGGGCTGACAGGGAACTTGCTTAATTTTAATTTTAAAGATGAGGAAACAGCGCTGAGGCAAAGGGATGTGCCGGGCACCCGGAGAGCGGCGAGGGCACGGCTCCAGCTCCGATCTCACCTCGGATGAAGGACGGTATCCGCGCTCCTGCAGTCGTGCATGGGTAAGGGTTAGCCCAGAAAGGCTGGAGGAAGGAGAGGAAAAATAACAGGCCGGTCTAACGGGATGGGTGGGAGCGGGGGGAGCCCGCAGTAAGGTACATGGAGACTGGGAAAGGTCGGCCATCCTCTCAATAAGCCCCTACCACGTTCCAGACACCCGGCTAGTTCTAGGGGTACAAAGAGAGGCGAAGGGCAGTCTTCAAACAAACGGGCCGCGTACAGGATAAAGAGGAGCTGGAAGAGACCGGAGGGAGGCGGCCCCACCCGCAGGGCGGGCACCGAGTCCGGAGGACCTCCAGCGGGGAAGGGCAATCGTGGCATCAGACCGGCCTGGGGTAAGTAGGGCCAGTCTGTGGAAAGCTTTCCAGACCCACAGGGAGTTTCCACAGAGGTTACTGAGCAGGGGAGGCCCGCGCTTGGGGCGAGCTGTGAGCCGAGGGAGGAGGGCACAGAGGTAGGAAGGGCACCGCTCCTCGTGGGCAGGAGGGAGAGGGAGGACGCCCGGACGGCGGTGCCCAGACAGCGGCAGGGGCGTGCGTTTAGGAAGGGCCCGCTTCGCCAAACACCGGAAGCACACGTGCGAAGAGAGAAAACCTGCCCCGTCGTCCAGGCGCTTACTTTCTAAGGAGGGAGGGCGAGCCAGAGAAGGAAGCGGAGACGGAGGAGGCCGTCAGGGTACCAGTCTGGGAAAGAGGGAAAGCAAGGGGAGGGTGTGGGAGCAGACAGTTGTGTTCGGCCTAGGTGGAGGTCCACATGCTTAGGGGGCATCCGGTCCAGCGCCAGTGACTGCACAACCGCAGAAGGGCCGTATTCCGGGACGGAAGGGGAACTTTTCCCACCCTGCGGTGCCGTCGCCCCTCTCCCTCAGCTGCATCCCCGGCTCGGCAGCGAAGGAACCTCAAGCGCAGACGCGCAGGAGGCAGCAGGGGCGGGGCCTGCGGGGGGCGGTGCCTGCGGTGCCGTCGCCCCTCTCCCTCAGCTGCATCCTTCGGCTCGGGAGCTATGGAACCTCGAGCGCAGACGCGCGGGAGGTCGCGGGGGGCGGGGCCTGTGGGGGCGGGGCCTTCGGGGCGGGGCCTTCGGGGCGGGGCCTTCGGGGCGGGGCCTCCCGGAGCCGCGACCTCGTTTCCATGACAACATCCCCTGCGACCTCAAACCGAGAGCGAGCCAGCATGGCGGCTTACTCCGGGGACAAGTCCAACTTCACTTTCAGGTTCCTTCCTCAGAAAACCTTCCAGTCCCTCAGCTCCTCCGACACGGTCCAGCGCCTACGGAAGTGGTGAGGAGGCGGAGGCGGACCGGGCGCGGGGAGGGAGGACGGCCGCCCCGGGACGCCGTAGCGCGGGAGCTCGGGGGCGCGGGGCGGGGGCGGACCGCCGACGGGCGCCTCACCCTCCCGTCTGTCGCCTCTGCCCCAGGTCCATGCAAGGAAGACTCTGCGCGCAGGCCTTCGGCTTTGACGAGAATTTCCAGGCCTACTGCAAAGATGACTTCTTTATGGTAAAGGCCGCCTCGGACCTTCGGGACTCGAGCAGCCGGGCCTCCGCGTTCGGGGTCACGTGCTTTCTCTCCGAGCGGGGGGGGGGGGGGGGGGTTGGGGGGGGGGGAA
>CM053771.1:125676980-125809885 GCA_028658325.1 Potorous gilbertii | reverse complement strand
AAAAATCCCCAATGGTCTTTTAAGGCAAAATGCCTTCCACATCCAGAGAAAGAACTATGGAATTCAATTTCAGAATGTACCAGATTATTTTCTTTTTTATTATGTCTTGGTTTGTTATATGATTTCTCCCATTCATTTTAATTCTTCTGTACAACATGATTATGGTGAAGATGTATTTAATAGGAATATATGTGTGGAACTGATATAAAATTGTATGACGTCTTAGGGAGGGAGGGGAAGGTGGAGGGAAGGAGGGAAAGAAAAAATCTAGGTTGTATGATAGTAATTGTGGAACACTGGAAATAAATTTAAAAAAAAATTAGAATAGCATTCAAAGTGCTAAAACTCAGAATGAGCAAAGACTAGTCAAAAAAAATCTAAGGAGAACAAAAAGGGCTTACTGTTTTGTTAATCTATTTTGTGGAAAAGTGGATGATGGAATACCATAATGTGGTTGGAACTACGGTTGTTTTTAGGTCTGTTCATGTGATTTCACTGTTATAGTGACTCAACCTGCCCTACCCCAAAAACTTTCATCCACACTGATCTACTTTTGCCAACAAATCTACAACTTTCATTTTTCAAGTGGAGTGGAGTGCTTGAGAATTTAACTAACTTGTTAAATTTACTTAGCTTATGAAAGATGCAGGTCATGAACCCAGGTCATCTAGACTCCAAGGACAACATTCTATCCACTTCATTTTTCTACCTCTCATCTAGGCATAAACCAAAATTTATAAACCATAAAAAGTGCAAATCAAATGAATAGTGATAATATAGAATAGTTCTGACTTCTTTTTCACTTTACATTTTGGTTTTATGACTGGAGATCATAGGATGAGACCTGGACAGGATTTTATCAATAATCTAATGTTTCCATAGGCAGCTGCATATTGCAGTAAATAGAATGTCACATCTGGAGTTGAAAAGATCTGTGTTCAAATTCAGCCTCAGTTGCTAGCTGTGTGACTCTGGACCCTGTTTGCCTCAGTTTCCTCATCTGTTAAATGAGTTGGAGAATAAATAGCAAACCACTGGAGTACCTTTATCAACAAAACCCCAAGTGGGGTCACAAAGAGTCAGACATGACGGAAAGTAACTAAAACAAAATGTTTTCATTTTAATGATGAGGAAAACTGGGACCCAAAGAGGTTGTGATTTGTCCAAAATTAACCAGTTATATCAGAAATATATGATTCAAACCTACATCTCTGTTTCATTTTATTCACTTCTTGGTGTCTGATGAAAACAAGTTTTTGTCATTTCCTTCCATTATTTCCACTCCTCACTCACCCCTTTTACCCAACCCCCATTATTTCTTGCTTTTTCTTTTCTGTGAGTAACACAGGATTTGTAGCTACTCAAAATGTAGTCAAGGTCCCCAGGTGGCAGCTGCTACTTCTCTCAAAGATCTAGCAGACCTTTATGGGATTGGGGGTGGTCTTTTATTGCTATAGCTCATGAACTCTCCATGCTTCCTTCATTATCAGTTGATAATCAATTAGTCATCCTCAGACATGTCAAAGTAGAGGCCTGCTGTGGCCTGCAAAACTCCTTCATACCACAGGAATCGGATTCAAATGTGATTGGCAAATGTTTAACAAAATAAAAATACAATGCAACACAGTTAATATTAATTCATGGTTTTCTAAGTCACAATGCAGCCTTTGAGCATGTATTTCTTAGTCAACATGCAGCATTTCTATTTGAGTTTGACATCACTGAGCAAATTAGCTTTTAGGAAGGAGTTTTTACTAAGGTAGAATATGGTAAGATTGGTTGGTACAAAGCATCTTTCCCCAATGTAAAGACTACTCTGCCATGGTACATTCAGACCATCTTAAGCTTAGAGAGCTCATGTTGTAAATGGATAACTCACAGCTTCTTCATTTTCTCAATCATTTTTTCCTCTTTGTGGGGCTCTACTGGGCTCCTTTTAGAGAATAATAATGTGTATCTAGTTTGTCTTCAGCTTCCATTGTAGACACTACCACCAATCATTGCTGTTCCAGGGCCCCTGCTAAGACAAAGAAGTCCATGTCTTCATACCCAAGGTCATCCTCTGATCCAAGACGGGAATGGGAGAGAGGCTTTCTACCTTCCCCCCATCTTCCTTCCTAGAGGCTCAATGAGAATTATGCCTTTCTCTGAGTTGCCAGACCCTCAAATGATGAAATTGGCTTATTTTATAGATGACCCATAGGGCATGTGACAAGGTCATATAATAGTTTGATGTCTTTGCATGACTGATTAATTGATTTAGGAGAGAGGTTTTTACCTAATGAAAGTATCAAGGTTAGAATATTTTGTTAGTTATTTTAAGTGTGATTGGATGATTGCTTGATTGACTTAATCAACCATATGGATAGTCACTTGTGTTGTAAGGAGTATAATGTCATAGTACAAGAACCTTGGACTTTGAGTCAGGAATCATAGGTTATAATCCTGTCTTTGCCACAAACCATATAATCTTGGACAAGCTACTTTGCTTAATTTCTTCATTTACAATATAAAGGCATTGGACTTGTTGATCTGTAGAATCTCTTTCATCTTCAAAAATTAAATCAATATAGTATAACAAATATCAAATTGATCTGCATATTTTAGTGAGATCCCAGACACTTGCCGGCTATGAGACTGAAAACTGAGCTAGGGTAATAAGTTATCATCTCTGAGCAATTCTTATAAATCTGTTGTTTCCCGCCCCACCCCCCTCCCCCACCCTGCCCAAGAGAGCTCAATTCCCTCATCTATAAAATGAAAAATGATAAAAATGACTAAAAATATATCACCTCTAAGATTCCTCCCAACTCTAATTTAATGCCTCTAAAAGTTTTTGTTATGTTTCCTATGTTATAATGTTTATTGACTTGCTATTTAGCCATTAATGGAGAAAATTAAAAAGGAGGCTCTTGGAAGAATTTAGTCATTTAGTTGTCTATCCAACCAAGGTTATAAACAATGTTTAATATATTT
The DNA here is from genome assembly GCA_028658325.1 of Potorous gilbertii. NCBI lineage: Eukaryota > Metazoa > Chordata > Mammalia > Diprotodontia > Potoroidae > Potorous > Potorous gilbertii. The sequence continues at coordinate 125,806,909 of CM053771.1, read as the reverse complement.
TACAATAAGCTAAGAAAAGTTGTGACTCAACAACTTGAGAAGTACATGGGACACTTGGAGGGGGTTCAAAGGGCTGCAAGTAGATGATTAAAGAGGTAGAAATTAGAACTTTTGAGTAAAGGTTAAAGGAATTGAGATTGTTTAGCCTACAGAGAAAAAAATTGAAAGAAGACTTAGGAATGACATTCATATATATGAAAGGCTATTATGCAGAACATTGGATCCAGCTGTTCTCCAACTCAACGAGAGATAGAACACTAAGGAAATGGATTTGAGTCAGCTATTAAGAGGGACTTCCTGACAGTAAAGCTTGTTAAACCCTGGAATAGGCATTAAGGGAAGTAATTAATTTTTGTTCCTTTTAATTTCTTATAAGAAATGATTCCCAAGCTCAGTAGAATGATTTATTCCCTCAGTTATTAATGATCTGCTTCCTTGCCCCTCAATTACTCTGTATTTTTTTTCCATACGTTTTGTGATGACTTATCTCTGTACATGTTCTTACCTCACCTTTCCTCTCCCCTCTTAAATTTTAAAGGTCCTTGAGGACAAGGATTGGTTTGTTTTTGTCTCTCTACACTATCACTACCACTATCCCAAGCCCTAGCATTTTGCCTGGAAAATAGTAGGCACTTAATAAATATTTGTTGTGCTGAATTGATTTAAGAAGTTTAATGAAATTCTCAAAGCAATTATTTTTAAATAAGTTAAAATGTTAAATTCTTAAAGATTTAGCACTAGTACTAAGAGTGCATTACAAAATCAAAGCAATAGTAAAAGAGTTGTTGATACAGCCAGACTGGGGCTGTACTGAAAAAAAACTTTGAAAGTAAGACCAGTGTTGCTAACCATTAGCTACTGGGAGTGGGGAGGTAAATCCCATAATTTCTGCCTCCTTAATTGAGGATGATTGTTCTTTCACCATCTCTTAGGCTTGTATAAGATTAAATGAGATTATCTATGTACACATATATATAATGCTTCATAACTGTACATGTGTGTGTCCATATATACATGCATAAGCACATACACATACATGTGTGTGCATTTGTATGTGTGTATGCATGTAAGCTATTATTATTAATGCCAGCATGGTGCAGTGACTAGACCTCCATCTTCATATCATCTCAACTACACACAGGAATAGACCATACTCTAACCCCAGATCCATGATCCAGAACTCTAAAGTTCCTCCCTCTGACCACCACTCTAATCCTTCAATCTCTCCTTCTGTCTCCTCCATCTGAAACTCTCTCCTCCCTGTGTCCTTACTGTGACCTCTAATTCCTCCAACTTTCTCCCTGTTCTCCTAGGCTCTCATATTTGCTTTGGCTTCACTTTCCCCCTTCACAGTATAACACCTGATTCACCCCCCCTCCCCACAATAAATATTCCCCCAGACAAACCACCCCAGATTCCAGATACTCTGTGGATCTGTATCCACTAAGAACCAAAGCTCATGAATGCCCTTATATGTTTACTTTCATGAGTCAGACAAAGGACGTAATTAGTTCAAAATAAAGGTATTTGATGACACAGCATAGTTAAAAAAGAAGCAATAGAAAATTTCCTCCACAAATTTGAGGCACATTCTCCCATAAACACACACGCACAATCTCTAATCCAACTCTACATGCTAATTTGCAGTTTCTCCAACAGGACTCACATCTCCAGTCACAATGCTTTTGCATCGTCCATCACCTATTCCTGGAATGTTCTGTCCCCTCACCTCTGACTCTTTTTTTCTTTTAAATTTATGGAATAAAACAAACATTTCTATAACATAGTATAATGTTACATTATAAAGGATGATTGCACATGAAGCTACAAATCTATTATGTACAACTTGATATTCCCTTTAAATATATAATAAAGTTAATACGTAAATTTCTTTTTTTCTTCTCTCCAATATGGCTACCATTGGACACAAATATGTGTGTGCATGTGTGTGTATATGTGTGTATATATATATATACATGTGTATATATTCTATATATACTTCTATTTATCAGTTCTTTCTCTGGATGTGTATAGCATTTCCTTCCTATTGTCCTTAGTTTTCCTGACTTCTTTCAAGACTCAGCTCAAAGTCTACCTTCTGTAGAATGTCTTTCTCCTGGGCCATTATGCCTTCTTTGTTCAGATTACCTCTCATCTACTCTGCATTTATCTTAAATGTACCTACTTATTTACCTCTTGTCTCTTCCAATAGAAAGTATTCTCCTTAAGGACAGGGATCCATTTTTGCCTTTCTTGGATTCCCAATACTTAGCACAGTGCCTGACACATAGTAAGTACCTAATACATTCTTGTTGATTGGCTGACTGTCTATATCCTTAGGATCTAGCGCAATGCCTTGCACTAGTTGGTACTTAATATTTCTTAAATTGACTTTGAGTCAGAAAGACCTGGATTCAAATCCTGCCTCCCTTATGACTAACAGTGTGCTGTAGGGTAAGTTATATAACTTTTATGTGACTCAAGCAATTCCTTAAAGTACCTGCTATTCATAGATGGGTTGTTATCTGTGTTGGCCGAGGAAAGTTCCACACTAGAAGTTTCCCACACTGATAAAATTGTGTATTTTGTGTATTCTTTTTTACCATTATTGTTAGTAATAATTTTGTATAACTATTTCTATCCCCCCAAAACCACCTTTCAACATTCTTTTAAAAACCATTTTACCATTATTGTGTATTTAAGACATATTTATTTTTAATTAGCCACTATATGTATATACATATATGTATATATTTAAGGATGATGATATTTTTAAAAAAATCCTTATCAAATTAGATGATTGATATTTAAAAACCTACTTCCATAAAACTTGTATATGTTTCATAGGAACAAGGATTGGACTTGTAATTTCATTGTTAAAGGGAACTCCCAGGTGAGGAAACTCCCTCTACAAAACTGGTCAGCACCTTCTCTGCAACATAATAGTCCTAGAGATTTTTCCTAGACTACTGTACTCTCCCATGTCCCACCTCCCTGACTTCATTCTCTGTATCTAGATGGACATCTCATCTGTCAACATTTTACCCATTCTTCAAAGACAACCTTCCCTGATACCCTGAGCTGAAAATGATCCCTCCTTTATCATACATCCTAATACTTTTCATGTAAGCTCTCTAAATATGAATCACCTGATTATGAAGCTTTCTGAAACAAAATTCTACAGAATTCATGGAAGTTAGGGAGATAATGGAGATATATCTTTTACTGACTCTTTTAAGTACTTTGTCATACAACATTACACAGGGCTATGATACGTACCTGGACCTTTGGCAACTTAGCAGTATTGCCAAGCACACAGAATCCTTCAGGGGAGCCCTCACAGGATGAGAGTTATATACTAAAAGATTCAAGAGAAAAGCACCACGAATAGTCACCTTTCCAGCTAGACTAGTTCTGTTCTTAAATGATGTTACCTGTTCCCATCTCTCTTAACTATTACATAACTCTGAGAATTTTGCATTATGAGTAGAAAATGCAATCATGCTATTTGATGAAGCAAAAACAAACATTCTAAAAACAAACAGAAAAAAGATAAGGAAACTATTATGTTAAAAGGAACCATAGGCAATCAACCAATATCAATAATAAACATATTTTCTAAATACCTTATCATGTAAATTCATAAAGGTAACATTAACTGAGTTACAAGATGACCTACACAGTATACAATAGTAACTAGAGTTGTCAATATCCCTCCTTCCATTTTAGACAACTCTAATAGATTAGAGATAACAAAACTAAACATATGGAACTGAACAAACTGACAGAGAAATTAGACTGGTGTCATCATCTAAATGAAACTACAAAAGAATATACATATTCCCTAGTACCACATGGAATTTTAAAAAAATTAACAATTGATCATGAGACATTGTAAATAAATCTAAAAAGGCAGAAATTATAAATACACTCTTTATATACCAAAAAAATAGTCATTGATTCAAGGACCACAAACAAAAGACATAAATTTAACGGTGAAATGCTAAGACAATGAGTGAGTCAAAGAACAAAAGCATAGAAGCCATAATTATGTGAAAGAAAATGATAATGATGAAACAAATACCAAAATTTCTGGGATGCAGTTAAACTAGTTATCAGATGAAAAGTCATATCTTAGGGATGTACATGAAACAGAAAAAGAGAGGACTAAATAACTGAATGAGGCAGCTAGGTGGCTCAGTGCATACAGCACTGCACCTGTGTAATGGCAAACAAAGAAGGATTTTTGGCTGGATTGAGTTTTAGTCAATCAAGTGCCTTTGATTGAATCAAGAGTCATTGATTGGAAGCAGTGTATATATGGCATCACTTGGAGGGAGAAGAGAGAAGAGTGAGCAGGTTAGGAGAACTTGCTTGTGGAGAGGCCTAACACCAAGAATGTTCATGATGTTGGTAATCTGTCTATTGATCTATGTTAATTCCTCAGACAAGAGCCCCGTCTGCTGATTTGTGTTGATTTCTCAGACAGAACTCCTGTCTGTTGGTCTGTATTAGTTTCTCAGACAGAAGCCCTGTCTGTTGGTCTTTATGAGTGAATTGAAATGATGGTGCTGGTAATGTGTATAAATATTGTTATAGTGCTATTAAACTTTGTTTTCCTAGAAACAGAAGCTGTGGGCAGGAGACACTGGAGCCTACTGTTAGACAGAAATCAGAAGAGTTTGGAGTGGAACAATCCCTGTGAATTGAGACAAGGAGCAAGAACAGAGAACTGCCTGCATGTGAACCCAGGCAAGAGTTGGTTGGCCCATAGAGGAGGAGCCATGGGGTTTGGAAGTCAGCCTTGAGTCAAGATGAGAGAGCACTTTACTTGGACACTGTGTATTGATTAAGAAGACTGTTCTTACAGTGACCTGGGGTGGATAGTGTGGTATTGTCTACTACCTCTTAAGGATGTGTTGTGCTAGGAAAGACCTTACCCTGAGATCCCCTGACTTTGAGGATCCAGTGATATATGCTATGGGCCATATGACAATACTGAGTGTTATGAGACACATTATTAAATGATATGTTTTGCTTAAAGATGTTGCTATGAATGCTTTGCTTTACTTTATTGAACTCTGTTTAGTTTATTTCAGAATAAATAGAGAGTTCATTATACTATGTGATTAGACCCTTAAAATTATTCACGGCAGCAGTCCTCAAGTGTGCTACCATGATTGGCGTTATAGCCTGGAATCAGTTAGACTTGGGTTCAAATTTGACCTCAGATTCTCACTAGTCATATGACCCTGGGCAACTCTCCTAATTTCTGTTTGCCTTTATCCATTGGAGAAAGAAATGGCAAACCACTTCGATATCTTTGCCAAGAAAACCTCTTAAGAGGTCACAAAGAATCAGATATGATTGAACAATAGCAATTAACTGAATATGATTTGAATAAATTGGAAAGTCACTAAATAAACTTGAAATATGTACAGAAGAGAAGATATTAGAAATTAGAGGAGAAATAAACTGGAAGCAAAAAAACCATACATATGGTAAGTAAAAATGAAAGCTAGTTTTTTGAAAAGACTAATAAAATTGTTAAAACCTTTAGTTAATCTGATTAAAAAATAGAAAGGAAGAAAATCAAAACAGTAAAATAGCAAATGAACAAGGTGAAATCACAACAAAATCAGAAGAAATATAAATAATAAAAACATATTATGCAGTTATATGCTAACAAAATTGAGAACACAAATGAAATAAAGGAATACTTTCAAAAAATATAAAATGCCCAAACTATCTGAAGGACACTTTGAGATCTTAAGTTATATAATCTCAGAAAAAGAAATAGATCTAGTTGTAAAGAAACTACCAAAGCGGAAAAAACCCTCCTTGTCCTGATGGATTGACAGGAGAATTATATCAAATTTTTAGAGATCAATTAGTACCTACCTTTCACAAATTATTCTCCAAATTGAGAAAGAAAGCACCATATCAGAATCCTCTTATGAGACAAATTTAGTTCCAATATTTAAATTAGGGAAAGATAAAACACAGAGAAAAAATTGTAAGTCAATATCTTAAGAAATAGTAATACAAAAATTTTAAACAAAGTTCTCAAAGAGGCTATGGTGATTTATCCAATAAATCATTCATTATGACCAAGAATATTGTACCAGAGATGCAAGGATGGTTCAACATTATAAAAACAATCATAATTAATCATATTCAAGCCAGAACACCTAAAACAATATGATCATCTCAGTAAATATGGAAAAAAGTCTTTAACAAAATACAGTTCTCTTTTATGCTAAAAACTTCACAAAATATATACATAGAGGGACCTTTATTTAATATCATCAAAAGCAAGCCTCACGTCCAATGGAAATACACTAGATCTTTTTCCAATAAAAGCCAGCATAAAGTAAGGATTGCCACTCTTCCTACTATTACTTGATATAATTCTGGAAATGCTAGAAACAACAATAAGAGAAGAGAAGGAAATTAAAGGAATGATGATAAAGCAAAAAGGAAATAAAACTATCCCTCTTTGCTCATATGATATTTACTATACTTGTAAAGTCCTAGGGAATCAGTAAAGATGCTAACTGAGGCAATAGCTTCAGCAAAGTTGCAGACTAAAAAATAAACCCTTCAAAATCAACATTTCTACATAATAATTTTTAAAACTCAAGAAACAAAAAGAAAAATTCCATTGCAAAGAACCATAAAATGCATGAAATATTTGAAGATTGATCTACCAAAACATGTAAAAGATTTATATAGATTCAATTACAGAGCACTCCCTAAATAAGAACTACTTAAATATCTGGAGGGATATTCAGTGTTTATGGGTTGGCTGTGCCAATACAATAAAAATTACAATAGTCCCAAAAGTAATTTATAAAACTTGGTAAAACAATGAGATCTGTTTGGAAAAACACAAGATCTAGAATATCAAGGGAAATATCAAAAGAAGTGAGAAAGTGGCAATATCTCTTTTAGGCTTCAGAATTCATAATAAAGCAGTAATCATCAAAACTATCTGCTATTATATGGTTTAAAAAAATAGAGATCTAGGTCAATGGAACAGAATATATAAGGGAGAATCGAATGAATGGATCTCAGTAAACTAACATTTGACAAAATGGAAATATAAATTAGCTAGAGGGAAAAAAACCTCATTTGATTAAAAAACTTCTGAAAAAATTAGAGAACAATCTGGCAAAAGTTAGGCTCAAATCAACACCTTTCATCATATTCCATAATACATTCTAAATGGATATATAACTTTAATATTAAAAGTCATACTATAAGAAAAATTAGAAGAGAAGCAGATCATATACGTCTCATATCCATTGGTGGAGGATGTAAAGATAAAGTTAATAACAAAAAATTGAATTGATATTTTTTATTAAAAGACATTGAAATGCTTTTGCACAGATAAACTAATGCACTTAGGACAAGAAGGGAAACAGTCAAATGGGAAAAATCTTAGTATCAAATTTCTCTGATAGGGTTTGGCATCCAAGACATACAGTGTGTGTGTGTGTGTGTGTGTGTGTGTGTGTGTGTGACATATAACCATTCCCCAATAGATACGTGGTCAAAAAATATGAACAGAGAGTTCTCAAAAGGATTACAAATTATTCACATGAAAGAATGCTCTCAAAATGATCAGCAATAAGAGAAATGCAGATCAAAACAATCCTAAGGTTTTCACTTCATATTCTGCAAGTTGGCAAAGATGACCAAAAAATGGCAATAGTCAATGTTGGAACAATGTTGAGAACCATTTTGAGTGAATAACTTATTTTGACTATTATAAACACCTAAACTATAAAGGACACACAAAGAAAGACACTATCTACATCCAGAGAAAGAACTGATCAGTAGAAGTATGTATAGAACAATTTCACACACACGCATGTGTGTGTGTATGTGTGTATTCACCTCTTTATGTCTAATGGTAGCCATGTCTAGGATGGGGTTGGGGAGGAAAGGAAAAAAGAAAATGACAAAATAATTTTGTTGTATATTTGAATGGAATAGTAAGTTGTGCATAGTAGATTTGTAGTTTATGTGCAATCATCTTTTTTGGTGTACTAGATTATGGAAATGCTTATTTTACTCTATAAATGAAAAATGAAATAAAATTTAAAAGAATGATAGGTACAACAACACATTTTCATGGACCTGTTAAATAATACCATCATTTTGGAAAGCAGTTTGGAATTATGCAAACAAAGTGACTAAAATATCCATATCATTAGAACCAGAGACGTCATTATAGAAGTTATAGCCCCAGGAAGCCATTGATAAGAAGAAAACATCCATATACTCAAAAATATTTACAGTAGCACTTTTGGTGATGTTAATGATAATTATAGCTAATGTTTACATAGCATTTACTCTGACAGCAAAAAAAATTGTAAACAATGTAGATGCCCATCAGTTGGTGAATCCTAAACAAATTCTGGTTCATGAAAGTAATAGAATCCTACTATGCTATATGAAATTATGTATGTGATGAATACAGACAAGCATGGAAAGATCTACATAAACTGATACATAGTGAAGGAACCAGAGCCAAGAAAACAATATACACAATAACCACAACAATATGAAAGGAAAGAACAACTACACACATAAAATCATAAGTGAATGTAACAAAATTGTCAAGATCAAGCAGGGCTCAGACAGGAGAGGATGGCCCCCAACCCACCCTTTTGTAGAAGCCTATAAACATTACACTCTGTACATTTTCAGACTTTTTCAATATATGTATCAGTTATGCTGATTTCTTTTACTCTTTGAAAAATACTAGAAGGATAGGAAGAAGGATGCTGGGGATAATTATGATGATGTAAAAAAACCAGAAACCTTCAATAAGAACTAAATTTTAAAAAAGAAAATACATCATGTCAGAAGTGAAGGACTTCATGTTCAGAGGGAATTTCTTCAGGGAAGGCTAGAGGAAAGATGGTGTCCCCTCTCTTCTTTTCTCCTTATTTCTCTTCTTTTCTCTCTTTTCCATCAACCCATTAACTGTATCACTGGAGAGAAGGGACCAGTAGGAGACCATAATCAGTAAATAAGCATTTATTAATCACTTACAATATGTCAGGCACTGCATTAAGTGCTAGGGATGGAATGAAAGACAAAAAAAAGTCCCTGCCTTCAAGGAGCATACATCCATTTATGGAGGGATGACAATTAAATAATTAGGTATATAGAAGATACATAGGGTGGATGAAAAGCCTTCTGAGGAAAGACAATGAGGGCAGAGATGGACACAAACAGATGCAGAAAAATAGCCACTCAAGGTAGGATGCAACTTTAAGTGCGACCCCTTGCACCAGAGAATGTCAGCTGTCAGCTGTGGATTCAACAAAGGATTTCCATTTCTAACACATATTGGCTATATGATTCCTGGTAAGTGACTTAACTTCTCAGTGTCCCCACATAGCTTTCTAAGAATACAAATGGCAGAACAGTTGTTGATCTGCTTTAACAGGAATTTTTTCACCAGCAGTTCCTGATAACAACAAAATCAAGGTCTAGACAAATGGGGCCTGCCTACCCCTACCCTACCCCTGTATACAAACACAAAAATAAATCAGATAAATGCTGTAGATATTCCATCTGTAATTAAATGAGGTACGTGCTGGCAACTTGACTTATTAGTGACCTGGCTCATACTGGTAGCAACCTCTATTTATAGTAGTTGTATGTAAATGTTTTCCAGATAACAATGGTAAGTATCCATGTTCTTATGAACCATTCAAGATCATTAGTACAGCAAAAGCTCACTTATTTGAATTAGTTGGCAGGAAGAATGGTATAGATTAGGGAAAAGTTTTAATTAGACAATATTTTAAAGGAAATACAGTTTTACTACTTTTGTGTACCTATTTAGTCCCAATATTGGTCACATATGTTCACCAAATCTGGCTTGTGCATAGCCCAAATGCAACTTATAGTCATTTTCATAATAAAAGTATAAAAAAATGACCACAAAATAATAATTTGATGAACATGTGGAATCTCTACTGGAACCTCCATTCAACAAACATTTATTAAACACCTACTATGTACAAAGCACATAGGATACTTTCACATTGAAATCTGATATCATTGATGTTGGCATTCTCTCCAGTGATATAGATTGCAAGGCATTCATGAATTTCCTTTGTAATATTTCAAGTATGTGTTGTATCCCCCCTATTCTGTGCACCTCCTTTCAATATCCTCCCATAAGTTCAACACAGGATAGAGGGCTTTCATCATATCAGTGAACTTGTTTGCATTTTCCTGAAATTCTGAGGATACCAACGTAGCACACAGGGTCAACTGGCTATCTCTTTTTCTTACCATATCAAAGACCCATATTTTTCATGTTTATATTTCATGAAATCATTTATACCACTTCTTCTTGAACCCTAGTTTGGCATATGCTTGTTAAAGCACCAGAGAAGCAAAGACAAAAATGAAAAAAAACAGGCCCTGACATCAAGAAACTCAATGTTTTGATGGATCTATGTTCTCACTGATATGCAAATTCCTTCAAAGGTGCAGATTACAACCCAAGCACACTTCCAATCCCATCCTCCTCCCACATGTGCAACCTTTAACCATAAAACCTCTATAAGAGGTCCTTCTAAAATGCCAAAGGACATTTTCTAGATTCTTTAACATGATCGTATGGATACCTGTGGAGCACATGGACTGTCCATCAGTTATTCTTCCCTCTTGTTACATGACTGACTGATCCAACTCCTTTTCTGAGTTACATATTTTTTTTTTAAATACAGATGCCTGTTCTCCCTCTCCCTCCTGTTGGAAACGGTCTTATTTTTTATTTTATTTTTTAAAATATATTTTGTTTTAATAAGCCAAGATCTACCTTCTTACCCTCCTTTCCTCCTGTCACAATAAGAACACAAGAAAAACTAAACCCATTATAAACACGTATCATCAATCAAAACAAATTTTTACATTGACCATGTACTAACAAATTTTTTTGTCTCATTCTTAATTCTGAGTCTTTCACTTCTCTATTAGGAAGTAGGTAGGATGTTTCATCATTAGTCCTCTGGAATCCTGGTTGGTCATTACACTGACAAGAATTTAACACTTAATATTTCATCATATTTATATACCATAATTTGTCCATCCATTCCTCAATTTAAGGGCAGCCTGCTCAGATTCCCATTTTTGTGACATCAAAAAAATGATTATTTTTGTACATCCTTAGAGGTTGTTTTGCTTAGTATTAATTCCTCCCTTCATCTACTTTTCTTCTCATTTTCCCTTCCCCATTCTCTTCTCTTTTTATTCCCCTGTTGAGTGAAATGTATTTCTGTACTCAATTCTTCATGTATGTATTCTTCCTTTTTTAAAAAGAAATCTTATTTTTTCCCAATTACATGTTAAAACAATTTTAAAATTCTTTTTCTTCAAATTTTGAGTTCCAAATTCTTTCCCTTGCTTTTCTTCCCCTGACCTCATTGAGAAAGCAAATAATTTGAAATAGGTTAAACGTGTATTCATGCAAAATATATTTCCATGCAAGTCATTCTGTGAAAGAAAACAGAAAAAAAGTTAGAAAAAAATAAAGCAGAGGAAAAGTATCTTTAACCTACATTCAGATTCTACAAGTCCTACAGAATTGTCTTACATCATTGTATTGCTGAGAATAGTTGAGTTATTCACAGTAGATCATCATACAGTATTGCAGTTACTGTGTACGATGTTCTGGTTCTGCTCATTTCACTTTGCATTGGTTCATGTAAGTCTATGTTTTTCTGAGAGCATTCTGCTCATTATTTCTTAAAGCATAATAGTATTCCATCACAAACACATACAACTTGTTCAGCCACAATTTGCAATTCTTTGCCCCATCACTAAAAGAGCTGCTATGAATATTTTTGCCAAAGAGGTCCTTTTTCTTTTTTGTTTTTTCATCTTTGGGATACAGACTTAGTAGTGGTATTGCTTGGTCAAAGGGTATGCATGGTTTTATAGCCCTTTAGGCATAGTTTCAAATTGCTCTCTAGGATGATTGAATCAGTATGCAATCTCACCAATAGCACATTAGTGCTTTAATTTTCCTACACCCCCTCCAGCATTTGTCATTTTCCTTTTCTGTCATATTAACCAATCTAACATGTGTGAAGTAGTAGTTCAGCATTGCTTTCATTTGGATTTCTCTAATCAACAATGATTTAGAGCATTTTTATATAACTATAGAGAACTTTGATTACTTTGTCTGAAAACTGGCTATTCATATCCCTTGACCATTTATCAATTGAGGAATGGCTCCTATTTCTATCAACCTGACTCAGTTTTCTATATATTTGAGAAATGAAGTCTTTATCAGAGAAACTCACTCTAAATTTTTTCACAATGATGATTACCAGCTCTTTATTCCCCATCATCCTATTTCCCCCATTTATTCTACTCTCTCTCTCCCTGTCCCTCTCCCTGTCCCTCTCCCTCCCTCTCTCTCTCTCTCCTCTCTCTCTTTTCTTTTACCCTGTCCATTCTCAAAAGTGTTTTGCTTCTGACTTTACCTTTCCCAAATCACCCTCCCTTCTATCAGCTCTACCCCAACCTTTTTCTTATCCTCTTCCCTTCCTACTTTCCTGTATTGTAAGATAGATTTCTACACCCAACTGAATGAGTTTTTATTCCCTCTTTTAGCCAATACCAAGGAGAGTAAGGTTCATGTGCTTCCTTCCTTGCTTCCCCCATATTTCCCTCCAATGTAAAATCTCTTTCAGGCCTCTTTTATGTCAGATAATTTATCCCATTCTGCCTCTTCCTTTCCCCTTCTACATTCTTCTTTCTCATTCCTTAACTTCATTTTTTACATAATCATACAGTCACATTCAACTCACACTTCTGCTTCCATGTATATACTTCTAATCACCCTGATAATGAGAAAGTATTTAGGAATTATAAATATCATTTTCCCATGTAGGAATATGAACAGTTTAACCATATCAAGTCCCTTATGATATTTCTTTCTTGTTCACCTTTTTGTGCTTCTTTTGTATCTTATATTTGAAAGTCATTCTACTCAGCTCTAGTCTTTTCATCAGGAATGCTTAAAAGTCCTCTATTTCATTGAATAATCATTTTTCCTTAGAAGGAATATATTCAATTTTGCTGATTGGATGATTCTTTGTTGAATTCCTAGCTCTTTTGCCCTTCAAAATATCATATTCTAAATCCTCCAATCATTTAAGGTAGAAACTCCTAAATCTTGTGTTATCCTTACTGTGGCTCCACAATATTTAAGTTATTTCTTTTTGACTGCTTGCAGAATTTTCTTCTTGATCTGGGAGATCTGGAATTTGGCTATGATCTTCCTGGGAGTTTTCATTTTGGGATCACTTTCAGGAGGTGATTGGTAGATTCTTTCAATTTTAATTTTATCCTCTAGTTCTAGAATATCATGGCAATTTTCCTTCATAATTACTTGAAAGATGATGTCTAGGCTCTTTTTTTTAATGATGGCTTTCAGGTAGTTCAATAATTTTTAAGTTCTCTCTCCTGGATCCATTTTCCAGGTCAGTTGTTTTTCCAGTGAGATAGTTCACAGTCTTCTATTTTTTCATTCTTTTGGTTTTGTTTGATTGTTTCTTGATCTCTCATCAAGTCATTAGTTTCCACTTGTCTGATTCCAACTTTTAAGGAATCATTTTTTTCAGTGAGCTTTGTACCTCCTTTTTCCATTTGACCAATTCTGCTTTTCAATACATTCTTCTCTTCATCGGATTTTTGTGCCTCTTTTGCCATTTGGTCTATTCTGTTTTTTAAGGCATTATTTTCTTCAGTAGTTTTTTGTGACTCCTTTACCAAGCTACTGACTCTTTCTTTGTCATGATTTTCTTGCATTGCCCTCATTTTTCTTCCCATTTTTCTTCTATCTCTCTTACTTGATTTTTAAAATCCTTTTTGATCCTCTTCCATGGCCAGAGACCAATTCATATTTTCCTTTGATGCTTTGGATACAAGAATTTTTACTTTGTTTTCTTCTGAGTATGTATTTTGATCTTCCTTGTCACCATACCAACTTTCTGTGGTCAGAATAATTTTTTCTGTTGTTTGCTCATTTTCCAAACTATTCCTTGACTTTTAATTCTATACTAAAATGGGGCTCTGCTTCCAGGGTGGAGGGGCCATTGTTGGAAGTTTTGGGTTTTTCCTGCTGCTGTTTTCAGAAGTAATTCTGGGGACCTATACGTTTTTGGCTCTTTTAGCATGGTATCATGTAGGGACAGGTGTACTGTGCACTGGTTTGTGAGAGACCACAAGTACCCTTGTCAGCCCTGGAACTGTGACCAGGGTCCCTACTGTCCTCCAGCCACAAGCTTACTCCTCCTTGCACTGGCACTAAGACCTAGTACTGCAACCCAGATCCAAGTATACGCAAGGCAACAGAGCTCTGGCCCTAGTGACAGCAAAGAGACTCCTAAAATCTCCTTCTGACTAGTTGTCCAATTCCCTTACTATCTGTGGGCTAAGAGTTCTGGAAACTACCACTGTTGCCACTGATTCAGTTCACTCTACCCCCATTCCCACCTCTGGCCTGCTCTTGATTTACTGGGGCTGGTCTACACTGGCACAGCCTGTGCTGAGTTGTTCTCCTCTCTCACCCTGGAGCAACAGACCTTTTCTGCTGACCTTCTGAGTTGTCTGGAAAATTCTTTTATTAGGCTTTTTGTGAGTTCTGCTGCTCTAGAACTTGTTTATAGTCATTATTAAAAGGTTTTTGGAGGGGTTTGGGAGAGAGCTCAGATGAGTCCCTGCCTTTACTCTGCCATCTTGACTCTGCCTCCCCTTCTTCCTTCTTTTGACCAGTTCAGATGAGAGTGAGGTTCAAGTGTCATGTGTTCTCCATTCCCTTTCCCTTTATTTGTATAGATGTCTACTTATGCATCTTGATTTTGTGAAATAATTTCTCCTCACCTTCCTTTCCCTTCCCCTTTCCTCTCAGTGTATCCCTATTCTCTTCTCTTTCCATTCTTTTTTAAGACAATCAAGACATGATAGAACCACTTCCAGGCCTTGTCTAATTGGACCCCCTTTATAAACTCTGATAATTATAGGGTTAAAGGGGGATACATATATCATCATTGAATATTTGAACATAAGCCATTTATTCTTTTTAGTGCTTTATCGTTATTGATTAATTTTACCTTTTTATGTTTCTCTTTACTCTTATTTGAACTTCAAAGTTTCTTCATCTCTAGTCTTTTCATCAGACATGTTTAGAACTCCTCTATTTATTTAACATATATTTTCCATCTATGACATTATACTCAGTTTTTCTGGGTAAGTTATTCTTGGTTATAAGCCCATATCCTTTACCTTCTGGATATTCCAACTTCTCTACTCCTTTATAGTGATGGCTGCTAAATCACGTGTGATTCTGACTATGACTCCTTTGTATTTCAATTCTTGCTTTCCAGCTGTTCAGAGTATTTTTCCTTTTACATGGACATCCTAGTTTTGGACTCTGATGTTCCTGGGAGTTTTAATTTTTGCTATTTCTTTCAGGAGATGACCAGTTGATTTTTTTTTTCTATTTCTATGTTGCTCTCTGGTTCTAAGAAATCTGGTTAATTTCCTTTAAAGATTTCTTGAAATGTGGTTTATAGGCTCTTTTTTTAAAATTTTTGTTTTGGTCAAGGCATTCAGATAGTTCAATGATTCTTAAATATTTTTTCTTTGATGTGTTTTCTAGATCTATAGATATTTGCTATGATACCTTACCTGTTCTATTTTTTCAGTCTTTTGACTTTGGTTTTTTTTGTGTGTGTAAATCAGTTTTTAAAATTATATATTTATTTAGTTTTAGTTTTCAACATTCACTTCCATAAGATTTTGAGTTTCAAATTTTCTCCCCTTCCCTCCCTTTCCCCAACCCCAAGCTGGCATGCAATCTGATATAGGTTCTACATATACATACATATTAAACATATTTTCACATTACTCATTTTGTAAAGAAGAATTAGAACCAATGGGAGGTACCAGGAGAAAGAAGAAACCAAAAGAGAGAGATAGCAAATAGTATACTTCAATCTGCATCAGACTCCATAGTTCTTTTTCTAGATGTGGATAGCATTTTCCATCACTAGTCTTTTGGGGTTGTGACTTTGTTTTGATATTTCTTATTGCTTCAAGAAGTTATTGGTTTCTCTTTGGTCCATTCATTGTTTGTTTTTGAGTAAGGTTTTATACTTGTGCAAAGCTGTTTATTTCCTTTCCAATTGTTTCCTCCATAGCTCCCATTTTTTTGTAAATTTTTTATTCATTGAAACAAATACAAAATGAGAAAAGAACATTTCCATATACACAGCAAAACATAAGAGGAGATTCAATATAACAGTAAATTTCCATTTAAAGAAAACCTATATAATAAATAAATAAATACACATTGTTTTCAAAGTTAACCAGGTTTATTTGGGGTTTTTTTGCTTACTTCTAGGTTTTCTGTTGTTCTCTGCTGTGCAATTTTTATTTTATTTTTTTCTCCCTTCCCCCATCCCTCCTCCCCATAGAGAAGGATACAATTAATTAGATATTTTGGTTCCTACCTTGGCTATCCTTTTACAGGCTGCATTAGATGCTGAAAGTAATACCCAACTCTGAACTTGGAGTCTGAGTCACAGCTGCTGCTACTGTTGGTTTCTGAACGTTCTTCTTTCTTGGTACACTGTCCAGGGCCTCCCTGCCTACAAATGCCACCTCTGGGTACATACAGATCCCCTTCTCACTTCACCTTGGAACTTAGTAATGACCAACAAAGCCACCAGTTTGCCGCTATGTCCATCATTGTGTCCTGATATGGATCTGGTAGAGCCCCAATATGGTCTAGCACCTTTTCTTGCCTTGGTGGACAGCTTCTTTTTGGTCAGCTAGAGTGTTTTCCAGCCCCAACCTCTCCTCCGTGTCCACAGACGTTCCTGTCAGTCTCCTGATGCCAAGCTCCAGACTTTTCCTGGAGATTTCACCGTAAGGATTCAGACGAGTGTATTTTCCAGGTTTGCTTGGAGGAGTTTGTGGAGGGGACCTTAATGAAATGCTTCCTATCACAGCTGGTTCATTATGTTGCTATTCTAATAGCAACATGGTGAAATCTACTTATGCCCATAAAAGTCTCCATTTCCCTTTGTGTGATCTAGAACTTTAATTCTTCAGAGATTAATATTCCATAACTCCCAAACATCCAAAATCATCAGAAGAGTATGGATGCTAAAAAAGTAAGCTTTTACCTTAGAGAAATATTTGGCATAATTATACATGCTATGCAACTTTATAAATATAATTCAGTTCACTTTTATTGTTTCCATTCAGTTATAAGTGCCATTATTGTCCAAAGCTGGGTTTTCATCCAGCTGAATTTCAGTCTGAATTTTCATCCATTTGACTCCTTTGTCACAAACAAGTTGACCATTTTTAATTATTATGAATTTCATTTAGGAATCTGCTGTAGGAAGCACAATGTTATCCACAAACAGAATGATCTGGAAAATTTTTCTATCTAAAGAAAATCCTTTTTTATTTGGACTTTGCTGGAATGATGTAAGTCAGTGTCAAAAAACCTTCACTTAAACATATATCTCCCTATTTTATCCCTCATTTGATATTAAGAGTCATAGGATGGTTAAAATTAACTCTCCTTAAATCTTTCAGAGAATCATTTATAATTTTAATTTATAAATGTGGGAGGAGAATCTGCAAGGAACAGATTTGTCCTACTGAGTCAAACACTTTTAAATTTTTTTACCATCAACTTAGGTATTTATGTTCTCTCTACCTTTCAGTCATTTCCCATGAGGTTGAATTCTTCTGGACTTCTCCACCAAAGCTCAACAACATCTTCATCTTAGGAGATCATTTCAACCTTGGAATTCACACCTTGTAAGTGTCTTCTACTCCTGAGTTTCTTCCTTATTTCACAACACCCAGAGAGATGCTTTCTGCCACAACCATCTTCATTTCTGTCTCAAATAAAGAGTGGCCCTTCTCCTTGACAAGGCTAACCTCTCTACATGCACAAGCGATCTCATTCCATCCTGCCTTCTCCATGACACTATCCCCTCCATCATATCAGCTCCCTTACTTTCTCTCTGTTAACTACCTACAAATATGTCCATGTCTCCTCCATCTTCAGAAAACTTACTTGATCCATTCATTCCCACTAGCTACTGTCATGTATCTCACCTCCACTTTGTATCTAAACTACTTAGGACATCCATGGTGTCAATGTCTCTACTTCCTTTCCTCTCTGTCTCTGTGTCTGTCTATGTCTCTCTTTCTGTCTCCATCTCCTTACCTCTCTATAATATGGCTTTCAACCACATCAATCAGTCAAAGCTGCTCTCTGCAAAGTTACAAAGAATCTCTTAATTGACAAATTAAATGGCTTTTTCCCTATTATTATTGTTTCTTGACATCTCTGCAGACTTTGACATAGTTTATCCTTCTTTCCCCCTTTATATTCTCTTTTATCTAGGTTTCCATAATACTGGTCTATCTCTGATCTCCTCTTACCTTCTGAATTTCTTTTCTTGATCCAGGTAACACCCCCTGTCTGCAGGAGTCCTCCAGGTCTGTGTCGTGTCCTGGGGCCCTCTCTGTTTTCCCTCTATACTGTTTCACTTGCTAATTTTAGCACTTGCTAATTTCAGCTCCCACGGATTTCATTATCATCTCTATGCCAATTATCATATTTATTCTCAGATCTATGTATCTACCCCTAAACTCTCTGTCAGCATCTAGGCTTGTGTTTCCAAATGCCCAGAGACATCTTAAACTCAATATGCCCAAAATTGAACTCGTCTTCCTCACCTAAAATCTCTCCCCTTCTGAACCTCCCTATTAGTGTTGAAGGTACCACCATCATCCCTGTCATCCAGGCTCATCATTCTGGTGTCATCCTCAATTCCTTACTCTCTCACATCTCATATCCACTCTGTTGCCAAGGGCTGTCCATTCTATCTTTGTATCATTTTTGTATACACTCCCTTACAATCTCTTTTCTCCCCTGACACTTCCATTTCCACTATGGTGCAGGCCCTCATTATCTCAAACCTGGGCTGTTGCAATAACTTGTTAGCTTGTCTCAGGCAGTTGGAAGAATCCATAAGTTCTATTAGCAGGTGTCAGTTTGCTTTCTTCACTTTTAAATTCAAAATTTTTGCCCTGGTCTTCTGACAACATTTCCCTTTGGTCTGTACCATCCTTCAAAACTCCATGAATCAGGCAGATAAAGTTATGATAGAATATTAATGTGCTAGCAGAAACCACAGTGCTGGTTATATAAATATCTGGTTCTTAAGTGCTTCCAGTTTGCTCTCTCAATTAGGTTAAGTATGCCTCTGTTAAACTGGATTTTTTCTTGTTTACTTAAAACTTATTCTAGATATGGGCAAGGTAAATTTTAGCCTGACCACACCCAGTATCACAAATTTCAAAGTAGCATATCCTTTTTTCATGAAATTTCACAATTTAATCTTTAATTCTCAGAAGTGTTGTGTCCTGGCCTTTAAACACATGTCTTCATAATAAACCAGTTTTCAACTCTTTTGCTACTGCCTGAAAAAGATCAGTCGTGTGTGTGTGTGTGTGTGTGTGTGTGTGTGTGTGTGTGTGTGTGTGTGTGTGAGTGTGTGTTCTAAGCACATATTTTGTGAAGAGATAGATTGGGGTGGGGTGGGACAGTAGGAAGCATGCAATTATAATTTTTAATTGAATTTTTAAGTGAAGCTTAATCCCATTTGTCTCATTTAGCTACACTGAGACTGAAGAAACAATAATAAATACTGACAGAAGAGGTATGTGACAACTGTTATTGATCCTGGTGCTCCAGGACAGCATTCATCATTGTTTCTAGCTTATTGTTGGATGACCACTTGGAAGTTGCATTATTATAGATATAAAGTCTAATATGAACACAGCCAGTATTCCACAAAGCATATGTAAGTAAGCAATTCCAATTTGAGAATTTGAGTTATGAATTAGTGAAAATGCCCAGAATCAGAAGACAGAGTGTCTTGTTCGAGGAACAGCAAAGAGGAGAGTGTCACTGCCCTTGAAGTGTGCTGGAGGGAAAACACAGTAAGATGTAAGAAAATTAGAAAGGTTGGGGGGGGGGCGGTGCTTTGAATGCTAAACAGAAGATATTATATTTAAGCCTGGGGACAGGGAGTGACTGGTATTGATTGAATCATGGAGGTGGGGGGAACCTGAAATACTCTGATTTGTACCTTAGGAAGGTTATTTTGACAAATCAATGGAGTATGGACTGACGTGGTAAGAGACTTGGAACAAGGAAGGCAACCAGCAAGGTATTACAATAGACCAGGTATGAAAATAGACAGGACTTGACAAGAGATTGCATCTGGGGGTTGAGAGAAAGTAAGCAGTTCAGAAAAGCTCCTCTTTCAGAGCTGGGGAACCTGAGGCCTTGAGGCCATGTGTAGCCCTCCAGATCCTTAAATGCAGCAGAACAAAGATTTGTTCTGTGAAGTTTGGATTGTATCAAAGGGCCACACTTGAGGATCTAGAAAGCCGTATGTGGCCTTGAGGCTGCAGGTTCCTCACCCTTGACCTAGGTTATGAGACTGGGAGGATCGTGTCCCTCCCCAAGAGTGTTGATTTCAAATTAGTCCCTGCTCCCATTGCCCTCCCTTCCATCATCCCCACCCCCACCTCGCTTATCCCCTTCTCCCCCACTTTCCTGTATTGTAAGATAGGTTTTCATACCAAAATGAATGTGCATTTTATTGTTTCCTTTAGTTGAATGTAAAAAACAAAAACAAAAACAGGAGGTGCACCACATTTGACCTATGGGTCATGGTTTGCTAACAACTAGTTTATACAAACCAATTCAGAGGACAGGTTCATTCATCTAGAAAAGGTAGGAGACTTGCATTTTCTCACTTTCATCCCAATTCCCAGCGTTGCAGGTTCAATCCCAGGAAAGCACCTTGGTCCTGACTGATACTTGGTTTTGGTTGAAGCATAAATGTTAGCAGTAGAGGTTACAATGAGGAATTCAAAGGTTTCCTGCTTCTGAGTCAGGAGCTGAGCTCATGCACATTCATCAATCAATCTGTCTGCCTCTACCTATATGTCTGTCCTCCCTACTCTGAGCAAAAAAGGACCTGCTCTCCTTGATCTGCCATCAATGTGTATAGCTTTATAGAGAGCATTTCAAAAGGCTTATATAATAATAACTTTAATAACTTATACACATCCTGTTTAAAAAAAAGTAAATTATATACAGAACCTCAGAATTACCCTTTATATAAGTACATTAGGTAAAACTAAGCATACTTAGATAGTCCAAGGTTCATCTATGGTCCAAAGTATATGAAAATGCTTGACCCTTTTATATGAACTAATAACCATTTGTTATTTGTTTCTCAGTACCATGTTTTATTAAATTTCTCTTTCAGGTAGTAAATGCATTTTAAACCACATGGACTATATTTTCTTCTGGCTCCTATAGAATGGGGAAGGAAAGAATAATCTTAATGGGAAATAGACATACTCTATCCCTAAGTTACATTTGAAGTTTCTTCTGGAGTAATTTCTAGGAGGGACAAAGTTACAATGAGATTATGAAATGCTATATAAGAATGATAATTTTTAATTTAAAAAAATAGGTCAAGCTTAAAGGAATCTGGACTAGGTGGGGAACAAGAGGCAGGTGCCTACTGCAGTTAGACAATTTCCTTGAATGTCTGTAACCAGAGCATCAATCTTTTAGGGCCTAACCACCACTTCTATGCAAGACAAGGAGTGATCTGTACTGTCCCTCCCTCTCTGTACATATGAATCTCAAACTCCCCATTTCTAGGTATTTCATAAACATAATAAAATATTTCAAGGTATTCCTAACGTACAAATCTGAGCATTGCAGGTTTCTCTCCCTCCCCTCCTTCAATCAATACAGCTTTCTATCCCTGTCCAAACCCCCCTCCTCTCTCCCAGATCAAATGTAATATCTTCTTTTTGGCATTCAGATCTAAAAATTTCAAGGTATTTTTCTAAACATAATAGAATGTTATATATCATGAAATTTCATGATAAGCCAGGCAGTTTTTTTAAAGAAAATCTTGGCTGTACTTCCTTCTTTAGAATTATACAAATGAACAAAAGTAGTCAATAGGAAAATATTATTGCATCTTAACATCCCCAGAAAAAATTATATTTAATCTACACTATGTTCTCAATCACAGTTTATAGTGGCATGAGGATTGTTTATTCTCTATGTTTGTTGTTACTTTAAAAGCTATACTATTATACTCATCAATCAATCAACAATTATTTATTAAGTGCCCAATTTGTTCCAGGTATGGTGCTAGATTTTACACACATACACACACACACACACACACACACACACACACCCCAATTTGTTTAATCATTCCTCAGTTAATGGGCACCCTATTTGCTTCCAGATTTTTTTTAAATTTTTTCTCTTTATTTTCAGTTTTCAACATTCACTTTCACAAAATTTTGAGTTCCAAATTTTCTCCCCATCTCTCTCCTACCCCCCCACAACACCTTGCATTCTGATTACTCCTTCCCTCAATCTGCCCTCTCTTCTATCAGACCCCTCCCTTCCCTTATCCCCATCTTCTTTCTTTTCTTATAGGAGCAAGATAGATTTCTTACCCCATTTCCTGTATTTCTTATTTCCCAGTTGTATGCAAAAACAATTCTCAACATTTGTTCCTAATACTTTGAATTCCAACTCCTCTCCCTCCCTGCCTCCCCACCCATCCCCACTGAGAAGGCAACCAATTCAATATAGGCTATATATGTGTAGTTTTGCAAATGATTTCCATAATAGTCATGTTGTGAAAGACTAACTATATTTCCCTCCATCCTATCCTGCCCCTCATTTATTCTATTCTCTCTTTTAACCTTGTCCTTCCCCAAAAGTGTTTACTTTTAATTGCTCTGTCGTCCCATTTGCCCTCCCTTCCATCATCCTCCCCACCCTACTTATCCCCTTTTCCCCTACTTTCCTGTAGTGTAAGATAGATTTTCATACCAAATTGAGTGTGCATGTTATTTGTTCCTTGAGTCAAATGTAATGAGAGTAAGCTTCACTTTTTCCCTCTCACCTCCTCCCTTTTCCCCTCCATTGGAAAAGATTTTTCTTGCCTCTTCTATAACAGATAATTTGCCCCATTCCATTTCTCCCTTTCTCCTCCTAATATATTCTTCTCTCAACCCTTAATTTTATTTTTTTAGATATAATCCCTTCCTATTCAACTCACCCTGTGCTCTCTGTCTCTCTCTCTCTCTCTCTCTCTCTGTCTTTGTGTGTGTGTGTGTGTGTGTGTATAAACCCTCCAACTACCCAGATACTGAGAAAAGTCTAAAGAGTTACAAATATTATCTTTCCATGTAAACAGTTCAACTTTAGAAAGTCCTTTGCGATTTCTCTTTCCTGCTCACCTTTTCATGCTTCTCTTGATTCTTGTGCTTGAAAGTCAAATTTTCTTTTCAGGTCTGGTCTTTTCATCAAGAATGCTTGAAGGTCCTCTATTTCATTGAATAACCATTTTTTCCCTTGAAGTATTATACTCAGTTTTGCTGGGTAGGTGATTCTTGGTTTTAATCCTGGTTTCTTTCTATGTCTTCTGGAATATCATATTCTAAGTCCTTCAATCCCTTACTGGAGAAGCTGCTAGATCTTGTGTTATCCTGATTGTATTTCCACAATATTCGAACTGTTTATCTCTGGCTGCTTGCAATATATTCTACATGATCTGAGAACTATGGAATTTGGCTACAATATTCCTAGGAGCTTTTCTTTTTTAATCTCTTTCGGGAGGTGATTAGTGGAATCTTTCAATATTTATTTTAACCTCTGGTTCTAGAATATCAGGGCAATTTTTCTTGATAATTTCATGAAAGATGATGGTTTTTTTTTTTTATCATGGCTTTCAGGTAGTCCCATAATTTTAAAATTTCTCTCCTAGATCTATTTTCCAGGACACTTGTTTTTCCAATGAGATATTTCACATTGTCTGTTATTTTTTCATTCTTTTGGTTTTGTTTTGTAATTGCTTTGTTTCTCATAAAGTCATTAGCTTCCATCTCCTCCATTCTAATTTTTAAAGAACTATTTTCTTCAGTGAGCTTTTGAACCTTCTTTTCCATCTGGTTAATTCTGCTTTTTAAAGTATTCTTCTCCTCATTGACTTTTTGGACCTCTTTCGCCATTTGGGTTAGTCTATTTTTAAAGGTGTTATTTTCTTCAGCATTTTTCTTTATTAAGCTGTTGACTTGCTTTTCATGATTTTTTGCATTTCTCTTCCCAATTTTTCTTCCACCTCTCTTACTTGATTTTCAAAATCCTTTTTGAGCGCTTCCTTGACCTGAGACCACTGCATATTTATTTTGGAGGTTTAGAATGCAGAAGCCTTGATTTCCTCCGATGGTATGCATTGTTCTTCCTCATTTAAAAAGATGGAAGAAAATACCTGTTCACCAAGAAAGTAACCTTCTATAGTCTTATTTTTTTCCTCCCTTTTTTGGGCATTTTCTTAGACAGTTACTTGACTTTTGAGTCCTTTGTCAAGAGGAGGGTATACTCTGGGGACCTATAAGTTCTCAGTTCCTCCAAGGTGGTACAATCAAGGAACAGGAGTTTTCTCCTCTCTTGGCCCACACACTGGTCTGGGAGCAACCAAAAACTCTACAATCTCCACAATCACCTCCAGCTCCACTACACTAGCGCTCTTTCTCACCCCAGAGCCATGCTCAGGACTGAGATTCAGATCAGCTGCTCAATTCCCCCAGGCACCGTATGCTATGGGCTCCAAAAATGGACGCTGCTGCTGCAGTGGCTGTTGCCAACAGTCCAGACAGTACTCCCCTCTCCTAGGTGAAGGAGCCCTCTCACTACCCTTTGAAGCTGTCTATGGCATTTGTGGATTGAGCGATCTGGGAACTGCTGCTGCCTGTGGCTACCTGAAGCCTGTTCTGGGTCCTATCCCTGCTACATATCATGGCCTATACTGGGCTGCAGTTCCCAATGTGCGCAGTGCAATAGACTCTTCCTATTGACCTTCCAGGTTATCCTGAGCTGGAAATCTCCTTCAATCTGTCATTTTGTGGCTTCTGTTGCTCTAGAGTTTGTTTAGAGTCATTTTTTACAGGTATTTTATCTTGGCTCTGCCTGTTTCCAGATTTTTGCTAGCACAAATGCTGCTATGGATATTTTTGAATTTTGGACCTTTCTTTCTTTGACCTTGTTTTCTTGAGTCCAAGGATATAACCATTTTAGTAACTTTTCTAACATAATTCCAATATTTTCCAAAATGGTTAGAATTCAACTAAAATGTATTAGTGTGTCTGTCTTTCCACATCCCCTCCAATTATCTTTGCCAATTTACTAGATGTTAGAGGAAATATCAGTTGTTTTATTTTGTATTTTTCTTATTGTTAGAGAATTGGAGCATAATTTCATATAGTTATTGGTAGTTGTAATTCTTTTGAAAATGTTCATTTTTTTTAGCCTCATACTTTGGAGAATTAAGTACTTCTTTTTTACTAGTAGCCCTGCTGCACTTTTCTTTCTGATAACTTCATCTGGGTCCTTTCTGTAGTTGAAGTCTTCTTTTAGTATTTCCGGGCACCCTAAATACTTGTAACAAACAAACAAACTTCTTTCTTGGCCTAGGATTTACAAAAAGATACTTTCTATTGCCTTGGTTTCTCTGATGCCATAATCTCCTGGTTCTCCTCCCCTCACACTGTTCCTGTGTTTCCTTCATTGATTCCTTTCCCACTTCCAACCTTAATGCTTACATTTCCTAACATCTCTCTTTGGCTCACTTTTTAGTCATCTCTGTGCTCTCTTGTTTAATATCGCGTAACCTCCTTGTAGACAATTCCCAGTACTACAGGTCTAACCATGACTTCTATTTGGAGTTCATTCAGATTCCACCTGACTACTATTCAAGCTCAGTAAAGTCAGAATTGAACTCATCATTTCCCACTTCAATCTTATCCTATTCAATTAATTTCCTAATTTTGGATTTCTATAAGTTAAACAATGTATAAAATGTTCAAGGGAATTCTCTGAATCCAAAGTATTTTCCTAATGTCTTTTGCTTTTAACATCATAGTCATTTATCCCCCATTATACCTTCTCTTGTAATCCATAAAAGTCAAGCAAAATTGCCTATACAGTGACTGCATCTGACAGCCTTAGTAGTCCTCTACTCTTCTGTCAACAAGAGACTGTATTTCCCAGTGAGGCATTTTAAAAGTTTGAGAGACATAATTTCTGGATAATTATGCATTTTATTAATAATGCTAGCATTTTTGATGTAAGGCCTTGAGGCTTCAGGTGCCAATGACAATCATGGAGGGGGGAGGGTTCATGGCTTATATCCTTTAGAAAGGTGGGTGTTATAGAGGGTGGTAATCAATTCTGATTGGTTAACAAGTAATGAAAAAAATGAATATTACAATGAGGGACTGGCCCTATTCAAATGTACTTTGATTTTGTCAAATTTAATTCTAAGTTACCCCCAACCTTAGGCAATCTATTCAAAGAATTTATCCCCAGCCGAGTAGAACACAATAGCTTCCCCACCTGGGCAGGGTCTGAACAAGACTGTTAAGAAAGTTAATCCAAACTTATCAGTAGTGTCCTTCAAAAGACTAACCTTTGAAATGAGGACTACAGAAAAAGAGGAAAACTCTGTATCTCCCAAATCATCGGTTATTAATAATCATTTCTCTCACCAGCTAAATGTTAGTAGTAAATATAAAAATGAATATTGAGTATTCAGCATTGGCAAAAATTTAAGGGATTTAAATATTCAGATGAGTAAAAACTAAAATTTCATGATAAGACAGGTAGATTTTTAAAAAAAACCTGGAAAAAACTTTTTTCTTTACAACTATAATGAAGAATAAAAATAATCAATGGGAAAATATTGTTCCAATTTAAAATCTTTGAAAAAAGTTAATCTACCCTCTGTTCTCAATGATAGTTTATGGTACCCCAAGGAGTTTATTTCCTTTTGTAATTATATTTTATTAAAATGCTACATATTTAGTACCATGAATAAAACTTTAAAATATATTAAGGAACAGAGGTCAATTCCTGGAAATGAAGCCTTAGACACTATCAGTAATTAATACTGAATGTGTGTGTCTGTGTGTATATGTGTGTGTGTGTGTGTGTGTGTGTGTGTGTGTGTGTGTGTGTGTATCATCTTAACAAACAGCAGCATTGCTGCAAACACAGAACCAAAAGAATTTCAAGCTCATTTTCCTCCTGGGTTCCCTGTTTCATTTCATGTGCACCTTCCTGGCCATGCATTTTTGCTGACCTTTAGCTAGACCAGTTTAAATCTTCTGTGTTGACCAGCATTGTCTTGTACTACAAGCAAACTATCTCAAATGAGAAACAGCTGAATTCTTTCCTCATTCATGGGTTTTCTATCCAGGAGTGGAGGTCATTGACTAGCACTTATAGCTTCCCAGATGTTAAATATCTCAGGTCATCAGGCTTTAAACTTCTTTTCATCGTGTTCACTTACATGGGACACATGTAGCAGAAACTGAAATAACAGAGACTTTTTTCCTGTGATGGTTTCGTACTTCTATTTCCATTTTGGCTATGGGATGGGTCATTGTGAAAGCCAATTATAAGGGCAAAAAAGCAAGATTGTTTGCTGTTCTTGTTTTAGTATAATGTACCTCTGATTGAATCTTGCCTTTATCAACCCAGAATAAAGTACAGAAACAAGAGTTTCTTTAACTAGAAACAGTATATGTATTTGTGTTGTTAATGTGATTAAAGATCTTCTCCATCCATTAATGGGCCTGGGAAGATTTGTAGGAAGGACCACACCTTTTGTTAATGAGGCACTTTTTCTCAAGGGTTGTGATGCCCTCTGGTTCTAAAAAATGTATAAATACTCTGAGGGTGAGGTTTTGGGGCTTTGGGGTGAGTGGAAGTGTTTGTTTGGCCAGATGAGACTCTGGGAAGCTTCTAAGGAGCCCCCTGACTTTGAAAGCCCAGATGTTGGTGCTTCCCTCTCTGGTAACTATGGTCTGAGAGTTGGACCTCTCTGTTCATTTGTGATATATGTATTGATTATGGTCAGAGAGTTGGAAGTCATGTCTATTGATCTTTGATTTCTCTGTATTTTCTCTGAAATTCAGAATGCTGACTTTTTCTCCTGAACTAGGTGAATGATATATGTATTTGATTAAAGGAGATTAACTCCTCAAAAGTTGCCCTTCCTTTTAGAAAAGCAGATCAAAGAACTTATGATACCAGGCCCCCGTGTATGTCGGGGTGCTTACTGTTACACCAATTTGATTTCTTCTTGCTGCTTCCTTTGTCCAGGGAGGAAATCCATATTGACCGGGACTCTGTTCTTGTTGGGACTAGAGGGTAGAATCAGGATCAAAGGGTTAAAATGGCAAAGAACCATTTGTGATTGATATCAGCCAAACAGAGCCATCTGTAAATAGAATGAGAGGCAGCAAGCTCCCTGTCTTTGGAGGTCATCAAGCAGAGGTCAGGTGACCATTAGCAGATGAGAACCTAGAGCACCACATGTGGCTTCAAGGCTGCAGGTTCGCCACTTCTGCCCTAGTGTTATGATTCTGAGGTATAGATTAGACTAGCTTGTTTCTGAAGTCCTCCCTCCAACATTCATTCAACAATATAGCTTATGAAACTTCATCAATGTATTCACAATTATTTAGTTATCTAGAGGACATAATTCAAAGCAAAGCATTTAGTGAAACAGCATAGTAAAAAAAGAAATAAAAACACTTTCCCAAAAAAACCTGAGACCCTCCCACAAATACATATACTATTAACAGGAAGAGGATACACATAGAGAACACAATTAGAAAGGAGCATGTGTAGGAAACTTTTGTGGATTAGGCACACATGTGGAGGGGTAGACACACCCTTCATGTGAAGTCATAAGGCTGCCAATATCTTCTGGTGATATCACTGTACTCTCTTGCAATGAGAGGAGCCCCTATGACTCGTATAGTACAGCATTTCCCCCCACACATGGTCTCTGCCAGATAATTTCTTTATTCTGATCTCAAGTGGTTGTAAATGAACCTTGCCCATTGGCCCTAAGATCAGTGCTGGTCATTACCAGCCACACCTCCAACTGGTAGGTGATTACAGTGCTTTTCTCTTTAATTTCTGGCTTCCACCCCAGTCCTTAGGTAAGGTACTCCCTTCCTCATAGGAGAATAAGTGGGCTTTGTGATGTATTTGTAGTTGAAAATCCCAAAGCTTTCCTTGCAGCACTTGATAGAAAGCAGAAAATAAGTCCCTAATGCTCATCATCTAATAGGAGCCAGGTATGATTATTTACATACACACACACACACACACACACACACACACACACACACACAGATATATACACACACACGATAGATAAATGCCATAAAAAATTTTCATTTAAGTATAAAAATACAGTCTTTTGTAGTCACATGAAGGAGATATAATTTTTTAACTGAGGAATCAGAAAAAGCTGACTAGAAGTAGCATTTGAACTGGGCATTATGAAATAAGAATGAAAAGGTAGGTTGAAGTTAAATTATGAAGGTTCTTGAATACCAGGTTAAGAAATTTAGACTTAATTTGATAGGAAATGAGGGTAAATTGAAGGTTTTTGAGCAGAAAACCTGTAGATTAAGGAGAAAGACTAGGTCAACACATCTGTCCAGCATAGGTAGGACATGCAAATGCCCCTTTTCCCCACTTCCCATTTGAAAATTTCAGTCCCTATTTGTTACTCAGCTACACTGAGGCATAAAATAAAATAAATGTCTGCATGCCATGTAGGACAAATTTTTCAGCACTAAAAATCTTTGTAACACACTTCCAAAAAACAATTTTTAGAAGTAAACCCTATTGCATTCCCTATTTTAAAAACTACCTTGTCAACTCATAGTTTGGAGTTTGGGAGGTAAATCAGATAGCAATGTTGTTAGAATCTGAACATATTGGGGAGAGATGAACAGCTGGGTGGGGAAAGTAGTTAAGTCTTGTAGAAGCCTATAATTGCTATTTATCCCTAGGGCTATTTAGGAAGCATCAAGATATAACATTGATGCTGATATTTGAGAGAAGTGTAACAGTAGATAGATTCCATGTGAGTGTTGGAGTGAATCAGAGCCTGGTTTACAATAGTTAAAGTAATTACTATATCTAGGACCTGTGAAACAGTTTTTTTTTTAACCATTTAAAAATGTGTTTATTCAACACATATTTGTTAAGCACTTACTATGTGCTAGACTATGTTGTAATTGCTAAAGATTCAAAGACAAAAATGAAATGATTGGTGTTCTCAAAAGGTTAATATCCTATTTGTATAATAAAAGTTGTAACAATCTCTTCTTCAATGCATATACATGTCCGTGTGTATATAGTCAGTAAATAAGCTTTTATATTTATTAAAAGTTTTTTCTTATACTCTATTATATACAAAAAAGTCATGTTAATGTCAATCTTTATTTTTTCCCAAAAAGGAAGAGACATTAAAATCAAAGATGATTGTTTTGAGATAAATTTAGGAATATGCAACTACCAAAGGGCTTAAGAAACAGGATTGCCCAAACACAAAAACCTTAAAGCAGTCTTAGATTAGAGGCCTGGAGCAATTTGTAAGACTCTAAAATGGGTCAGGAATAGGTCTTCAGAGAGAGGTAGGAACAGTGAGCATGCATGCAGAAGGCACCTATGGAATAGCTACATTAGGGCAACATGGAGAATGTCTTTCTTTAAGCAGGACACTGAGGTAAGGGGAATTGTGTGCAGGAGTCTGGGATCTAGAGCTTCACAATGCAGTGATATCAGTTTGAGAAGCAAAGATAAGCAGTCATTAGTCAAGTTTGGATTACTATCGTGTCTGGCTCAGCATTTTCTGTGTTCCTTACAGCTCTCACATGGGAAAAGAGAGTATTTGGAAGGCATTGGAAGTCCTGGGGCTTGCGTTTGGGGTGAATTTAGAGGCAACAGCATGATTGCTGATGAGTACATTGTCTCTGAAAGTGGCACTAAGGAGCAGCTTGTTAGCCACAGAAAAGCTTCTTCAACCCCCTTCATGTTGGCTTTAAAGGTTAGCTACCCAAGCCATCAGTCTATGCCATCTATTACTTAATGACACAATATAGTGCTTTAAAGTTTGCAAAACCTTTTGCCTACATCAGCTAAGCTTCATAGCAATTCTGTGAGGTGAGTTCTGTACTATTTTTACAGATGAGGAAATTGAGATTCAGAAAATTCAAGTGACGTAGTTAAAATCACCAGAGGTGGAATTTAATCCCAAAGCTTCCCAATTTAATTAAATCCAGGACTCTAAACACCTGTAACGTTAAAGGAAATTGAAGATCTTCCCTGCTCCTTAATTGGCACATGTTACTGCTTTGAGCTCTGGTCCAGCCCACAGCTTGAGTCCCATGAAGCCTATGTAGGGAGGAGCTTGCTGAATGGGTGGAGCAGCAAGAGAGAGTGAGGTAGAGCTGAGGTGGAAGAGCTAACTTGGGTTAGGGGAGGAATTTTGTTTAGGGGAGCTTGTTTGTGGGGAGTCCTAATGGGATGTCAGTGCTCCCTATATTAGTGATGTATATAAACTTCTTTGTTACCATGATGGAATTGGCTTTCTGGTATCTGAATAAATATCTTGGTTTCATCTTTGAGGAAGAGAGTTCACATTTTGAAAATTTCCCCTGGAAATACAAATGCTTATCCATAGTGGCTGCTGTGGGTATCACACTGGTGTTACGCACTGTATCATGATGCCTCTCAAGATGGATGTGTCATTCATGAATTCTTAATCAAGGTTCCCCCATTTCTGTTTCCATTTTAGCTTTTCATACCTGCTGAGAGCAATGAGTTATATATAGTTACCTTCCAAGAATGAAATAGTACTTTTTTGGGTCCTAAACTTAAGTCTGCCAAGTTCATAGGCTGTCCTCTTAGTTTTGGTGAACACATCTGTCATCATCCTATCTTCACATTATTTTGTCAACTTTGATCACAGACTTCAGCTTTCATCTTTCCAAGATGAAAACACCTAATGTTGTTCTGCTACCATTTCAGCTCTTCATACTCCACAGAGAGTATTTGGTCAAACGAAAATGAAATATGGAAGTCTTGTTACCACCTGCTCCTTTGAAGGTGACTACTGGTTTCTTTTGGTTTTTCCTATTTAATTCCAAGGATCCAAATCTGATGATTGCTTAGAAAAGGGAAAGGAAGAGGGAGAGGAAGAAGGAATAGATTCTATGTTTTTCTCTATTGCTTTCTAACTTGTGTTTGAAATGTTGCAACTGAAAAACTTTGATGCAAATAACATCTTGAGACGTAACAAGACACTTAGAGAAGATAAAATCACAGCAAACCACCTTCCCATCCACTTGTCAAAGTACTTCTGTTCTCATTTTAAAGACAAGTGGAACAATATTGAACATAGCAACATCCTAAGTCCTTTAATTATAATGTTCATTATAGTAAAAGTCCTGGTGAAGGGACACCTTCCATCACAGCCCTAGACTTTCAATTATCTTAAATTCTAAGAGAAACAATTTTTTTTGAATTGAAGCTTGCCTGTTTAGTTTCTAACCAAAGTTACTTTTCAGTGTTGGTTTTGTCTTATTTCTATTTTTAAAATAACTGGATATCATAACATGGATGTCAAAGGTAGTGGTTGAGTTTAAAAATCCAAGCTGAGGTGGTTGTTATTTTTTAAAAGGGAAGAGTCATGTCACCACTTTCGTGGTCATCCATGAAAAAGCAATGTGAAGAAAATACTTCTGAAACTTCATAGTGGCTAAAATGCTGGGAGTGGAATTAGAAAAATCTGGGCTTAAAACCCACTTGTGATATTAATTAACTGTGCAACCATGGAAATCACTGAACTTCTCTGAACCTTAGCTTCCTATCTGTAAAATAGAGAACAATGCTTATAATACCTGCTTCTTATGGTTTGAAGCTCATATGAGAAAATATATGAATTAACACTTCCCAAAATTTCAATGCTATATATAAATGCCAGCTATGATGATGGTGGTGATGAAAAATCATGAAATGCTACGGCAGAAAGTTGAAAGGGATCCTATAGAACATATGGTCACACATACCCTCCCCCTGCCTTGTTTTACAGATAAAGAAACTGAGACTTAGAAACACAAAGTGAGTATTTCAGATACAACAGAGTACATTGATTGAACTAGATGATCTCTGAGTTCCCTTTAAAAGGAACTTAAAAAATTCTTGCTTTCTTTTGACCACAGACCTCAGCCTTTATCTTTGCAAGATCAAGACTCCTAACCTTATTCAGCTACCATTTCAGCTCTTCATCCCCTTGAAAGCTCTACACAAAATGTTTCCTCCCTCCCTCCTTTCCTTCCTTCCTTCCTTCCTTCCTTCCCTTCCTCTCTCATTTCTCAAACATATAGAACTGGGTCAAAAATAAGAGTCATCTCCCAACTGTTCAAAAGATATGAAGTTTTCAGATTAAGTAATTAAAGCTATTTATAGCCATATAAAAAATGTTTTAATTGACTATTGGAGAAATGTAAATTTCCTTCCTTCCTTCTTTGTTTTTTTAACCATGGAAGATCATTCTGTTTTATTTTAACACAAAATTGTGGCAGAGGTGTCAGAACAATACTAGCCCACTGTTTTCTGGTAGTTTCTAAGTAGTTACTTAGGTAACTATATGTAATCACGTATTGTCAGTAGGAAACTCTCATTGTGGGTTCTCCCTTCTCTAATGCAGATTGTAGCCCATCTTTGATTTAGCTGATAAATCCTACATAGTTTCCTGAGATATTGAGAGACTGAATGACTTTCTCTGAATCACACAGCTTGTAAGTGTCAGAGGCAGAATGTGAACCCTTGAATTATCTTTCCGTGTTGAAATTTGAGGAGTCTGTGACTTGACCAAAAACACAGAGGTAGTTGCGGATAGAGTTGAGACTCAAACCTAAGCCTCCTGATTCTTGGTCTAGTAGTAGAGAGTGAGCTGGTCTCAACATAAGGAAAACCTAAGTTTGGAGGATAATAAATCTAGAGCTGAAACCAACCCCAGAGACCATCTGATCCGACCCCCTCATTTTACAGATGAGGAAACTGAGATCCAGAGAAGTTGGAGTAACTTGCCTACAGTCAGACAGTTAGAAAATACCAGAGGCAGGATCTGGTCCCATCTGACTCAAGGGCCAGTGCTCTTTACATTGTACCTTGCTACTTTGCTGCAATTAACAAGCAGGGCATCGTGTTATGCACTTGGGGATACAAAGAAATGGAAAAGACAGCCCTTGTCACAAGATTACAGTCTAATGCAGTAACAAACATGCAAACAGCTATGTACAAAGAAAAAAGACATAAACAGGATAAATACAGAAGGAAGGCAATAGCATTAAATGTGTATGTGGAGGGGGAGTGGTAGTTATGAAAGGCTTCTTCTATAAGGTATAATTTTACCTGAGACTTGAAGGAAACAAGGGAAGCCAGGAGATAGATACAAGAATGAAAAAAAAATTCCAGGGATGGAGAACGGCCATCAAAAATACAAGAAGATCCAACTAAAAGGTCTAGTTGGATTTTAGCAAAGTAGCAGGATATAGAATAAACCCACATAGATCATCAGCATCCCTATATTACCAACAAACTCCTGTGAGAGGAGATGATAAGAAATACCCCATTTAAAATCACCATACACAGTGTAAAATACCTAGGAGTATACCTGCCAAGATGAACCCAAGAGCTACATCAATATAATTATAAAACATTTTTTATACAAATAAAGTCAGATTTAAATAATTGAATAAATATTTAATGTATATGGTAAAAATTACAATTCTACCTAAACTAATCTACTTATTCAATGCCATCTCAATTAAATACATTTATTTGATTGAGCTAGCAAAATTCATTTGAAAGAGCAAAAGGTCAAGAATATCAGAAGAATTAATGAAAAATGTAAAGGAAAGAGGTTTAGCAGTACAAGATCTTAAACTGTATTATAAGGTGGCAGTTATTAACATTATCTGATACTGGCTAAGAAATAGAGAGATGGATCAGTGGGAACAGAGTGGACATACAATACATAGTACTAAGTAATTACATAGTAGCCTTGTGTTTGACAAACATAAAGATTTAATTTTGTGGCATAAGAATTCACTATTTGATCAAAATTGTTGGGAAAACTGGAAGGTAGAAATTGGGTATAGAGTACTATCTTATACCATTTATCAAGGTAAGGTCAAAATGGATACATTACCTAGATATAAAGAGATTATTACAAGAAAATTAGAAGACATGGAATATATTACCTGTCAGACTTATAGATATGAGAAGAATTAATAAATAAATAAGGGAGAGCATTGTGAGATGTTAAATGGGTAATTTTGATTACATTAAACTAAAAAGGTTTTGTAGCCAGGAGTAGAAGGAAAACAGAAAATTGAGGGGAAATTTTATAGACATATAAAAGAATAAAGATCTCAAA
Organism: Potorous gilbertii; assembly: GCA_028658325.1. NCBI lineage: Eukaryota > Metazoa > Chordata > Mammalia > Diprotodontia > Potoroidae > Potorous > Potorous gilbertii. Next base: position 125,771,390 of record CM053771.1, on the reverse strand, counting down.
TACAGAGAGAATTTGTATTTGTCAAATTTATAAGACTGAATCATTCCCCAAATAATAAATGGTCAAAGGACATGAGCAATTTTTTGATAAAGAAATCAAAGCTACATGTAGTTATATTTTTAAAAAATGCTCTAAATATTGATTAGAGAAATGCAAATAAAACAACTTTGAGATATCTCACACCTATCAGATTGACTAAAATGATAGAAGGGGAAAATGACAAATGTTGGAGGGAATGTGAAAAAATTGACCCATTAATACATTGTTGGAGGAACTGTGAAGTGATCTAACCATTTCAGAGAGTAATCTGGAATTATGTCCAAAGAGTTATAAAGCTGCGTATATACTGCTTTGACCCAGCAATACTTCTATTAGGTCTGTTTCCCAAGGTGCTCAAGGATAAAGGAAAAGAACCTATATGCTCTAAAACAGGCCTGCACAACATACAGTCTGCTGAAGGATTTTAGGTGGCTGTGAAAAATGTAGGGTTGCTACTGCATATTCTCCTGTTTGTTATATGACCAGAAGTAACCAACGATCCTCAGTCTGTCTCTAACCTATCTGCAGTTTACAAATTGTGCAAGTCTCTAAAATATTTCTAGCAGCTCTCTTTGTGGTGGCAAAGAAATTGAGAGGATGCCTATCAGTTGAGAAGTGGTTCTGCCCACCCATGTAAGAAACGATGAGCAGGTTGATTTTTAGAAAAACATGGAACACTTGCATGAAATAAGGAAGAGTGAAATGTGCAGAACCAAGAGAACTGGTACTGTATGCAGTAACAGCAATGTTGTTTGAAGAATAACTATGAATGACTGAGTTATTCTGTTTTATAAATACTCAAGTCAACTACAAAGGACCTGTGAAAGAAGATGCTATCCACCTCCAGAGACAGAAGTGATACACAGAAATATACATAGTGTGATTCTACACATACACCAACACACACATACACACATGTACACATATAATCACATGCATGTATGTGCATGTGTGTGTATGTGTGTGTGAAATAGTGATCTTCTCTAGTTCTCCAGTGCAGGGTGGGAGGAGAGGGAGGAAGACAGTTCCAAACTTAGAATGTAACAAAAATAAATTTTAAAAAAAGCATAGATTTGAGGGATGGAATATCGATGTAAGGAACAGTAAGAAGGTCAGTGTCACTGAATAGTACAGCATAAAGAGTGAAGCAAGATACAAGAGTGGAAAGGCAGGAAAGAACCAGTTTATGAAAGGCTTTAAAAGCCAAACAGAGGGTTTCATATTTGATACTGAGGGTAATAGGGAGCCAATGGAATTTATTGAATAGAATGGGTGACAAGATCAGAATTGTGCCTTAGGAAGATCATTTTGATCCCTGAGTAGAGGATGGGAGTTCTTTATACACAGTGGAATCACAGGTCCAACCAAAAATAAAATATAGAATTCTTTCAAATGCATTATCCTATTTGATTCTTATAAGAACCCTGAGGAAGGAAGCAAGAAAACATTTATTAAGCACATACTACTATATGCCAGACACTGTAGCAAGAACTTTACAAATATTATCTCGTGTTGATCCTCACAATAGCTCTAGAGGTAGGAGAGAGAGGGGGAAAGCATTTACATAGCCCTTAGTACTTTTTAATCTTAAATATTATCTCATCTGATCCTCACAATATGAAGCAGGCACTATTGTTGTCCCCATTTTACATTTGGGGAAACCGAGGCAAATAGCAGTTAAGTGATTTGTTCAAAATGACACAGATCGTAGTCAGATTTAGACTTAATTTTCCTGATTCTGGGATGAGAGTTATATCAACCACATGGCCTACCCACTTCTAAAGTAGGTAGGTAAATAGAGAGGCAGACCATACCATCTCCCTTCTGCACATGAGATACTGAGCTCTAAAAGTCTTAAGCAGCTTGTGCAGGTCCAGTGTTCTTTCTTCTATCCCTTGCCGTTGTGAAAAGATTTAGGCCAATTGCTTGCTAGTTTAATATGAGCCACCAATGTGATGATATCATTGCCTTCACTTCATCAAGAGATACTGTAAATTCTGTCTACATTAATAGAAATTACTGTCCAGAACAACACAGGTTGTAGTCCTCTTGCACTCTGTAGTTGAATTGCTGTGTTCAATTCCGCCAATTCCGCCAATAAATTCTGTTTATTTTAAAAAAATAAAGCTGCAACAAGTCTATGGGAAAGTGATCAGGATGGTGAAAGCTGGAAACTATTTCATTTGTGAAATGGTTCAAGAAACTAGGACATTATATATAGTCTAGACATGAATAGATTTGGGAGAACATTGTAGCAACTATTAAGTTTTTGAAGGATTTTAAGTGTGGAAAAAAAGAATTGAATTTACTCTGTATTGATCTAGTGGGGAGACCTAGGGGTGAAACAAAGAGTGGAAGTTTCTAAGTATCTAGCTAAAGTATCATGACATCATAGTAAAGTGGCAAGAACACTGGCTCTGGAATCAGTGGGTCTGAACTCAAATCCTACCTCTTGCTCTAACTACCTGTGTAGTGCTGGGTTGGTCAATTAATTTCTCCGGGTGGTAGGGGGTGTGTAAGGGGAGCCTCGATGTTGTCTAAGGTCTCTTCTAGTTCTAGATATATGTCTATTAATTTCTTGATGATTTGGATGACCTGAAAATGGAATCAAATGCATAGATATGAGGTAGGTAGTGAGTTTTCTATTACTGTAGATTTTCAGTTAAGAACTACAATTCTTTCATTTTGTTCCTCACAGTATCCCTGGGAGTAAGATGCTCTTATTATCTCCACTGTACAGATGATGAAACTGAGGTAGTCAGAGGTTAAGTGACTTGCCCAAAGTCACATAGCTAGTAAAGGTCTGAGATAGGATTTGAATGCAGGTCCTGCTGATTTCAACACAACTATCTCACTTCAGACACTTGACACTCACTAGCTGTGTGACCTTGGGCAAGTCACTTAACCCCACATTCTGGGTCATCTCCAGTCATCCTGATGAATATCTGATCACTGGATTCAGATGGCTCTGGAGGAGAAGTAAGGCTGGTGACCTGTAGCCCTACCTCACTCAAAACAAAGTCAAGGGCAAGTCATGTCATTATTTCTCTGATGGCATGGTCTTCTTTGGCAACGAAGAACGTTGCCTGTCAGTGATGGAAGGCATTCATATTTCAATAATGGATTAAATTAGATGATTTCTGAAGTCTCTTTCTCTTATGATTCCATAACCATATGATTTTAATATTCATACTTCTTCATGAGAGTTTTAAAAATATCTGTATCCTCAGGAAGAACCTCATCAAGTTCTTTGACATCTTTCTCTGGCATTCTTTTCCTAGTTTAATTTACTTGTCTCTCTGCTGCTGATTCTGCTGCTCATTGGATCAAAATACTGAAATGAGACACTGGGGGAGGGCTATCAGAATCTGTACCTGTGATACCATCAGTTTAGGGAGCTACCAGTGTGGAAACTTCCTCTACCATTGTAGATCAGCCACTCATTTGTAATTTATAGTTTTAGGGAACTGCCTGGAGACTGAGAGATAAGTAGCTTGTCCATCATCATGGAATCAGTCTTATAGATTTAGAGTTGAAGAGGATCTCAGAGGACATCTACTCTAGCCCCAACAATTTACAGATGAATAACTAAAGCACAAAGACTTTAAGTAATTTGCTCAGGGTGTTACAAGTAGTAAATGGTAAAGCCAAAATGAAAGGCCAGATCTTGACTTTAAATTCAATAGTACTCTCTTCCCTTGCATATTCAGTGATTATAAACAGGCTTAAACTATAGTGGTAAATAGAACATAGGTAGAGGATGCATGTGGCAAAGAGTTAATTCATATTCCTGGATACTGAGTTCTTTTTCCCTTTATGGAATCTCCAAGAAATTTCCTTTAGGTCTTTATTGAGTTCCAAGTTCGTGTTCTGGTAGAGTCCATAGCCTTTGTTTCTTTTTGCCCCTGATGAGGCATGATTCCTGAAGTTGCCTTTCTTGACTGGTCTGTCTTTCTACATGCATCTGCAAGTGCTTCCATTGTCATCATCTTTTGTTATCACCTCTGGTGGACCTTGTCATCAACTTTAGTTGCCATTGGAACCTCAAATGGTTCTGAAACTTCCAAGGTCCCAAGGCTGTAACCTGGTCAATTGTTCTAGGATACATACATTCACCAAGATTAGGGAAGAAGAAACACAAAAGAAAGAGCAGCCATGAACTCACTATCACACGGCCAGGTCGGGGAATATACCTTGCTGCCATTCCAATACAAGGCAGCTCCCAGCAGCTTACTCCTTTTGTGTACACATTCACTTCTGACTCAATCGTTCATGAGTCATCAGTCCTTCTGGCTCCTCAGTCAGTCAGAAGACTTTTTGTCACCACACAGCTACTCAGTCACTCATAGATACAAGTAGTATCCTCAAACTTTAGAAACAGACAGAAAATATGCTTTAAGGACTGAATTCTGTCAGGAAATATCCACATCTTTCACAAGGACTTGGATTTACAGACACACACATATATATATATAGTAAATTAACAAATTAATCTTTCTGTGAATCGGCTTCAAATCTCCCCTTTACTGTTAAGCCATCCCATCCTCCTAATCACCTAAGCTCACAACCTTGGTGACATTTTCAACTGCTCTCTCAAAATGTACCCCACATATCCAAATCTGTTCTCAAGTCTTGTTTCTATCTTCACAGTATCTCTCTTAGAGTCACCTTCTCTTCACTCACACAATGCTCTAGAGCAGGTCCTTTTCTGCTGAGTCTGGGCTAGCTACTTCAATAGCTTGCTGACTAGTCTCAAGTCTGTCCTCATTCCACTCAGATGTCAAATGGATCATTCTAAAAGAGCAGATCAGACTCTGTCATCCCCTCCCTTTAATAAAACTCCAATGCTTCTCTGTTATATCCAGGATCAAATAGAAAGTCCTCTGTTTGGTTTTTTAAAGCCCCTCATAACCCCGTCCCTTTTTACCTTTCCAGTTTCCTTTCCTTTTATTCTCATGATATAACTCTATGATCCAGTGACGCATCCCTACCCCTACTTGGCTGTTTCTTCATCTGACTTGGTACCCTTCTCCAAGCTATCCTCCATTTCTGGAATACTCTGCCTCCTGCTTTCTTTCAAGACTCAGCTTAAACCCCACCTCCTAGAAGAAGCCTTTCTCATCTCTCCTGTCCATCCCCCGCTTCCCTCTGAGGGTCCCTTTACTCTGTATACATCTAGTATGTACAGCTGTTTACACATTATCTCCACAAGAAGGTGAGGGTTTTTTGTTTTGTTGCCCTTGTGTCCTCAGATCTTAACACAGTGTTTGGCATATAGTAAATATTTAATTAATGCTTGTTGACTGACTGCCTGACTCATCTATAAAAGAAGCACGCACAATGACCTAGATGGCCTGAGGTCCTGGGAGCTCTAAAACTATGATCTTACCATTATTCTTTGCTTCTCATTTATATCTTGGGAAAACAGATTTAAAAAAAACAACAACTCAGATTTCTTTAAAGCACTTCCAGACATCGTTTCTCCACAGATTATGCCACAACCACACTGTAGGTTTATTTGCGTGGGGAATAGTTACAAAAAACAATACAATGTAGCGACTGTTACAATAAAGCATTTTATAACAATGTCACAAGTAGGGTTAAAAAGTTTCCACAATCCCCCAATCATAAAGAGAACTCGGCTTTCATCTTTTTTTTTTCAGAAAAAGTAGCTTTTTAGAAGTTAAACTGAAATTCCATAAGCAAGCGTACATAACTTCTTCAATAAGCATGTAGGCGCCCCCCAAACTACTTTTTCTCCCTTCAATAGATTATCCACATAATTTTCTTAATCTGTAACTTCCTTTCCGAAGGCGTGCAGACACAAGGGAGGGAAAGGCAGTCAGCGAACACAGGAGAATTCAGGATTTTTGTTTCTAAATGATCTTCACTGAAAACGTGGAAGTATCCACAAGGACAACCTAGTGCCAGCCTGGCCTGCTGTAGGAGTTAGCAGCAGGGATTGCGTGTAGACTCGAGGCGGCTGCATTAACTTTTTACCGCACGAAGGGCTCGGGATCAGGGCAGTGGTGGGACGCTAGCACTTGTACAAAAGCAAGGCGAACACCGTCAGATAAGGAAGGGCTGCGTGCCGGAGCGGGAGAAGCGGGAGCGGCTTCCTCCGGGGGAGCGGACCGCACCAGGCACCCGAGAATAGCCGGGAGCTCAGAGTAACCTTAATCCCTGGAGGGAAGGGGATCGACCCCAAAGGCAGCCCTGGCCCTTCCACCGCAGCGGCGACGGCCCGAGCTTCGGCCCCTTTAAGCGACCGGGGAGGATTAGGGTGAGGGGGAGATCTCCGAGGCTCGGTGGTCACGTGAAACAGGGAGAGAAGTTGGAGGTCCCGGAGGTGGCTGGGAAGGAGGAACTTCGGGGGAAAGTTTTTTTCTTTGCTTTTTCTTTCTTTCCCCGGCTCCCCCCGCCCTGGGCGCGGATTCGGGGCGGGCGGGCGCGCAGAGGCAGGAGGAGGCGGAGCCGGCGGCCGGCTCGGGAGGGCCGCTCTCCCCAAGTTTAGTTTTGGTGTCCGCCGAGAGTTTGGGTCTCAGTCGGGCGCAGCCGCCGCCGGGAAAAGGAGGACACCGAGGGAGGGAGAAAGGAGAAGGGGACGAGCGAGCCTGCATTCCGTAGAGGGACCGGAGGGACAAAAGTTGTCCGGCGGCTGAGCCACTCCCGAAACTTGGGAGCGGCGTCCGGGGAACGGCCCGGGGGCCCCGGGGGGCGGCGGAGGGGATGCGGCCCTGGCCCGCGGACCCCTGGCTCTGAGACCCGGAGGAGGACGACGGAGAGGAGGTCCGCCCGCCCAGCCGCCTGCGCCTGCGGGGCTGCCCTCTCTTTCTAGTTGCGGGTCCGAGGCTGTCCCGGACGGGCGGAGCCCTCCCCTCGCCGGGTTAGGGGGTGGGAAGCTCAGGGTGGGAGAGCCATGGATCCGGGCCAGCAGCCGCCGCAGCCGCCCTCCCAGGGCCCGGGCCCGGCTCCGGCCCAGCCCCCCCAGGGTCAGGGTCAGGGACCCCCGACGGGCCCGGGGCAGCCGGCGCCTCCGGGAGCTCCGGGCTCCCAGGCTGCGCCGCCGCCCCCCGCCGGGCACCAGATCGTGCACGTCCGGGGGGACTCGGAGACCGACCTGGAGGCGCTCTTCAACGCCGTCATGAACCCCAAGACCGCCAACGTGCCCCAGACGGTGCCCATGCGCCTCAGGAAGCTGCCCGACTCCTTCTTTAAGCCCCCGGAGCCCAAATCGCACTCCCGACAGGTAACCTCACGTTCCCTCCCCCTCCTGGCCCTTGGGGATCCCTTCTCCTCCCCTCGCGGGGCTCCCTGGGCTGGGGGGGCGCCTTGGAAGCATGGCCCTTCTGGCCGGCGGGGACGGGCTGGTCCCGGGGGCTCTCAGGGCACTGAGGAAGGGGGTGGGAAGCTGGGACGACGCGACCCGGGCGGCGGGGGGTGGGGGGAAGTCTAACCCCGGCTGACTTGCCCCCTCCTCCGGCCCCTCCCTGCTGCTGCTGCTGCTGTTCTGGGCTGAGATTTTTTTTTTCTCTTCTCCCCCCAGCCCCTGTGTTCCCTTCAAGTTCTACACAATCTTGGGGGTTGTCGATTGGCGGGGCTTTGGGGAGGCCCCCCCTTTAACTTCCTTTCCCCTTTTTTTCCCAGGTTGGCGGGAGGAGTGGGGGGGAGGTTTGTGGGGGGCGGGGAGGGGAGGAGAACGAACTGGGCAAGAGGGATGGGGGTGGGGAAAAGTTGCTGAGAGCTCTGTGCTACTTGGTGGGCTTGCACAATGCAAGCACCTCCCCTCCCTCCGCACCTTCCTTCCTTCCTTCCTTCCCCTGCTGGACGGAGGGGGAGGGGGGAGTCTGGCATTTCGTGTGTGGGTGAGTTGCCAGCGGCAGCCTAGTTGGTGAAGTTGAGCCCTGGGCCCCCCTCTCCTTCAGGGCCTCTCGGTCCGCATCAGTCTCCTGGGGAGTCAAATAATTGTTCTCTTGTTTTCCAACGTTGATTAGGGGGTGGGGGTAGAACCAGCCCCTTTAGTTTCTTACTCTTTCTCTGGCTCTCCGCTCTATCTGCCCACCCCCCCCCCCCTCCGCCCCCCAGGAAAGCATTTATTTCCGTCCCTCTGAGTTTTAGCACTTTTCCGAGCTACGAAACACAACTTCCACTTCAGAGACTTCCGAGACTTTTCCTGAAAGTTGTTTATGGAGTGAGCCCTGCCCCCCTCCAGCACTTTTGTGCCATAGATCATTAGTTCATTTCACTTTTAAAAAGTTAGTCGCATTAAGTAGTTTTAGAAATTTACTCTCCGGTGAAATGCTTTTGAATGAGCCATTTTTTGTTATTTGTGAAAGATTAGAGTTGCTTTTATACAATTTTTTTTAAACACAGGCAGCCTTTGATAATGCTGTACAGGTTGACTCATACGAAGTCCAAGTATGATTAAAAGTTAATGTTTGGGAAGCGATGACTAATTCTAGGATAGCCATTGCTTTTTCATTCTCCTGGGGTTGTGAATATGGCTGCTTTTAAATATTCACCCCATTTCATTATTATATCGTTTAGGAGATTTTCAAAACCAAAAACCTCAGAGGTGCTTCTGGAATCAGCTATATGTTAATTAAATTGCGGTGGGTTAAAAAACATTAAACATCTTTTCATTTTTTAAAATAACTTGTTAGGCAAAACTTGGCATAAGATGCTTGTTCAAAATCTAATTTGTTTTCCAAATACTGTCTAGTAGTTGGGCTTTGAGTAACTAATTAAAGCATATCTCTCCCACTCCCACTTCTCATTCACATTAGTTTAAAACAGTCTACAAGAATGCAGTAGATATGGGCCTTTTTAGAGTCTAAAGCTCTCTTTAGCCTCTGGACTACTGGGGGGGAGGGGCTTCTGGTAAAGAGAAAGAAGGAAAAACTGAAAAGTGGGATTGGGGGTGCATCTGTGGATTCATTATATAGATATACAGGCACACTTTAGCAAGATCCAGCTGACACTTAAAACGTCCAACAAAAACTGCAAAATAGATTCCCCATTTTAGATTTATCCAATAAGAACTATGTATTAAAAGGAAATGGAACTGCAAATGGATAGATCTTCCAAATATCATACCAGTATATAAGAACCAGTTAAATAGATGCATTGACTTTTACAACTGAGTTCATAATCCAAAATCATTAATTGGACCCCAGTAAGGTTAGTAACTGTGCCCTGAATTTTCCTTTGTCTTGTTGCTACTTAACATACCAAGTTTTCTTGATTAGTTCACACTAATCATGAATGGAAATACAAAGGCAAGTTCTGATTTAAGGCATATGTTGTATCCTACTAATTTCTTCCTTTCATTGCCCATAGGAATTTAAGAAATTCCAGGCACTGAGTAAGCTTTCATAACTTTTACCTGATTGTAATCTCTGATCAGTTTCAAACTGTACAGTGTTCCTTAACTAACTAAATGAACATTTTAAACATCCCCTACTTTTAGAACTGGAAAGGATCTTCAGGGTCCTCTACTGCAACCCTTCATTCTACAGATGAGGAAACTGAGTCCAACGAGATTATAACTCAAGCTGTTGTAATGCCCTCATTATTTAGGTGCAGAGATGTGATAATAACTGTTTAATTTAAATTCAGGTTCAAGTGTGGATTTTTTTTAACTTGTTAATGAATTTTCTGTTGTCAGAAACAATATTAGCATTGTTTAAAAGTTGTTTTAATTGTGATGCTTTATTGATTGAAATTTGTTCATAATGTGTAACTAAATACTTACACTGTAGTGTTGCTCTGTTTTGGGGTGAGGGGAGATGCTGATTAATCTAAAAAACAACTCACTGGAGTACTGATTTCTTGAGTAACAATGTACCTTAGAGTTTTCTGAAAAAAAGGAAATGCCTTCATTACCTTATTTCTTATTTTTGAATTAAGTTCTTAAATACTTTTTATCCTTTGTACTTATTTTATTAAACATATCCCTCTAGAAAACACAACTTCAAAATGTGTAGCATTAAGCATTCATTAAGGCACTGGGGTAGAATTGGTGAACCTGCTATATTCTAATTAGACTCTGCTACCTAATATTTTGATTGGCCTGGAGCAAATTAATTAAATCTCTCGAGGCCATCATTCCCTCACCTCTTAGACAAGGGTTTATTAAGCACCTACTATCGACAAAAATAAAAATCTTACGGAGGTCCCTTCCCTTGAGTCAGCTAGGTGGCACGGTGGATAGAGTGCTGGATTTAGTATCTGGATGACCCAAGTTAAAATCCTATTTCAGTAACCGTATGATGCTGGTAAATCACTTAATCTTTCTCAGACTCAGTTTCCTCATCTGTAAGCTGCCCCTAGGGTTGTTCTGATAATTAAATAATAAATTTGTGAAGCACTTTGCCAACCATAAAGAGCATGCTATGTAAATGCTAATTATTCTATCAGGTGATAGAAGGTCTATCATGTATGTGAGCATACATATGTAAATACGTAATAGGTAATTTGGGTTTGGGGAAAACTGAGCTAGTAGCTGAGACTGGGAAAGACTTCATATAGAAAGTGGTGCTTGAGCTGAGTTTTTAAAAAGGCAAAGACTTCTAAGATTTGGAGATGAAGGAAGAGTACTTTCCAGATATGAGGGACAGCCAGAGGAAAATTAGAGAAACTCGAGATGTAGTGTTGTGTTTGAGGACCAGCAGAGAGCCTCAAATCTCTAAGTGAGGTGATGAGGTAGTTGGTAGTACCAGATCATAGTGTCATAGATTTAGAGCTAAGGTGACAGTTCCTAGACTCTGTGAACCTTTCTTTTTCATTTTGTGCATTTATAAACATCATTTTGAGAAGACATCCACATGCTTTACTGATGGTCCATGACACACAGAAAAGGTGCTTTAGATCAATTGAAACTTTGTCTTTATAAAATATAGATTTAAATCCAATCATGTACAGTATCTTTATAATTCTTCAATCTTTAATTTACAGTTTTTTTAAGTACACCTTGGGTTTTTAGTCTCAGGTGTTTCATTTACTTGTTGTGTGACCTTAGGCAAGTCATTTAACATATTTGAGCTGTAATTTCTTCACATGTTTAAAAAAAAAGCAGATGTTTCTTATTGACAAATAACAGGGTTATTGACATCAAGTAAGGGAATATAATGTGAAAATGCTCTGAAACCTGTAAAGCACTATACAGATGTGTTACTTATGTGTCAAGTACTAAACATTGAAAATGGCTTTAGTATAATAACATGTTCTTAGTATTCTTTCATGGAATAGAAATATTCTAATGAAAACGTGTTGTTTTTTTTTTTTTTTAAACTTTTGGTAGGCTAGCACTGATGCAGGGACTGCAGGAGCCCTGATTCCTCAGCATGTCCGAGCCCATTCCTCTCCAGCCTCATTACAACTAGGAGCTGTTTCCCCTGGGACACTTAGCCCCTCAGGAGTAGTCTCTGGCCCAGGAGCTGCACCCGCTGGTCAACACCTCCGACAGTCTTCTTTTGAAATCCCAGATGATGTTCCTCTACCAGCAGGCTGGGAGATGGCCAAGACATCATCTGGCCAGAGATATTTTTTAAAGTAAGTACAACTAATTGAGGGATAGGAGAGGTAAGAAATTTTCAGTTTTTTAAAATAAAACTTCAGAAACATTTAACCTTCCCTTGACTATGCCTGACCTTTCAGCTATTGTTCTTTTCTTTAAACGTCTAGAAAAAACAATAGTCTGATCTTGCTGCTTCAAAGTACTGCTTCTCTTGGTGACCTCATCAGCTCCCATGGATTGAATTATCTTCTCTAATGCAGATAATTCTCAGATGTCTTTGTCCAGCCCTAACTTTTCTCCTGACTTCTGTTCTCTAACTGGATGATGGCCAGTTGGACATTTTGAACTAGATGTTTTGTTGATATCTTAAACTCAACATTTTCAAAACCAAATTTCTCTTCTCTCCTATATGTCATCCTCAACTCTCTGTGTCTCACAAACCTCTCCCCACCATTCCCCCAGGCAATCTATTCCCAATCCTGTCATTTTTACCTTACTAACATATCTTGTATATGCCCCATGCTCCTCTGACATTGCCACCACAATGGGGTCAGCCCTCATCACTTTATGCCTGGACTATTGCAGTAGCTTCCTAGTTGGTATCCTGGCCTCAAGCTTTTTCCTTGCTTCAGTCTGTCCTCCACTCAGCTGTCAAATTGATCTTCCTAAAGTGAATCCCCACTACACTACATTCAATAAGGTCCAATGTTTCCCTCTTACATTTAGGATCCTATATAAATTACTCCTTGTTGCTTTTAAAGTCCATTATGACCTAAATCCTTTCCTATATTTCCCATCTTCTTACAGCTTACTCTTCTCCCTGACCCCACCACATACTGTGAAGGCCAGTGATGCTGACTTCTTTGCTGTTCTTTATACACGACACTCCATCTCCCAATTCTAGGGGTTTTCACTGGTTGGCTGGCCCCCACTTGTGGAATTCTCTCTCTCTTCATCTCTACTTCGTGGATTTTCAGCTAAAATCATGCCTTCTACAAGAAGCTTCCCTAGTTCTCTGTAATTTAAGTGCCTTCCTTCTGAGATTATCTTGTTTGTATCTAATCAGTTACCCAGGTCTATTAAATCTACCTTAATGATATATCTTGTCTCTGTTCTCTTTTTTTTCCTTTTTTTCCCCTTTTTGTTTGTATGTAGTTCCTCCCATGTTTTCTCCCCTAAGGAGTCTGTCAGTTCCTTGAGAGTAAGGACTAATTTTTTTGGGGGGGGGGGCGTTATTCTTTATATCCCCAGTGCTTGGCACAAAATAAGTGCTTAATAAATACTTGTTGACTTCATTTCATCACCTGTTTATTCCTCAAGTCCCTATAATTTGATTCTTTTCCCTATCCTATTCTTTCTGAGTGAGATTACTAATGATTTTTTAATTACCCAGTCACTAGCCTTTTTATTCTTCAGTGACCTTTTTATCCTTGACCTTTCTACACGGGTGGTTTCTATTGACTACCCTTTTCTCTTTGATACTTTCTCCTTCCTTAGCTTTATCATTCTTTTGATTCTCTTTCTCTATCTCTGACCATCTTTTTGTGATCACCTTAGCTAGTCCCTCAACTTTTTCCTGCTCCTTGAATCTGGGTGGTTCTCAGGGCTCTTTTTGCCCCATTCTTTTTCCCTGATGAAATGATCTAATTTCATGGGTTCAGATATTATATTAAACTCCCAAATTCCAACATCTGAATGGGCTCTCTCCTGATTCCAGTTGTATACATTTAACTATCACCAATATTCTAAATTCAAATTTCCCTTCCTTATCTATTCTTTATGCCAACTGGCCTATTTCTGTTTGTGATATTGCCATTTATACCCAGACTTGAAGCTTTGAAGTTATCTTTGATTTTTTTGACAGCACCCCTGTCTAACCCTAGGCCAATCAGTTATCAAGGACTATTGAACCTACCTCAATGATATATGTCTTGTTTCTGTTCTGTTTTCTTTATTCTCTTGTCTATGGCCACTACTCTAGCTAAGGAGCTTATGACCTCTTATATGGAGTATTTTATTAGGTTCTTTAATTACTTTTCCTCCAGAGACTCTCTACTCCAGTCTGTCCTTTACATAGCTGCCAAAATGAGGCACTGGCCTGTCCATGTCATTCCCCTGTTCAAAACCTTGAACATAGCTCTTTGGCTTGATATTTAAGAGCTTCCGCAGGAACTGTTTAACCAAGATTTATCTTTTGCCTCTGACCTTTTGGTTTTCAAACTCTTTGCTCACAATCACTGAGGTAGATGGTCTAAGTAATGTAGTATGTCCATTTTGCTGATGAAGAAACTGAGTTTGAGTGGTTCAGTACATGGTAATGATAAAGCAAAGCTTGGATTTGAACTCACATAGCTACTTTTCTTTCTCCTGACTGGCTCCAGCCTCTGTTTCTAGTCTAATTTCACACTCTTGTCTTTCACTTATTAATAGTCCAGCATAACAAGAAAGTAGAATTACTCTCTTTTTCATTCAGTACATATCCCTTCTTTAGACTTATGTATGACATGGAGCATATTTCTACAACATTGGCTGTTGAAATCTCTTCTTTTTTTTCTCCACTTAGGTGTCACTTGCTCCCTTAAGTCTTCTCTGAAGACTACCTTTGCTCTCTCCCTCACTATGAAATTGAACTTTACTCTTCACATTTTCTTATAGCACTTCATCTAGCTCTTTCCTTTACCCTGTTGAATTTATACCTTGTATCATTTACTTGTGCCTTATACCACCTATCAGATTTTAAGTTCCTTAAAGGCAAGGACTATATTTTTTTATCTCTGTATGTACAGTACTTTCATGAAGCAGATGCTTAATAATTGTGAAATTAAAATACAAATGAAATTTTACATATATAATATATTCTGTATGTAGTATGTGTGTATATATATATATATATATATATATATATATATATGTATATTTATATGTGTATGTTCTGCACTAGGAATTACCTAATGAATATCATCCTTAATGAAGTCTTATATGTCATGATCATTTTCTTTATTGTGATATGATAAAAAAAAAAGTTCTGTAGGTTTGAGGCATTTTGAGAACCTGATGGACCTATAGTTATAAAACTTTTTGCAACTTTTGTTGCAGTTGATATTTTTCTTTTGTTTGTCAGACCTATTAACCTCATATTAAAAACATGAAAGTATGTGGTATTATTTTCAAATGACAAGTATTATGGTCAGACCATCAAATATATATCTTATTGGTATTACAACGCTTTATATTTTTTCTATTTGGGAGTGAATATTGTCAGAGAAGAATTGTGAAGAATATTGAGTTGTTTATTTTCATTGTTCCTATTTCATTTTCAATTTCATTATTATATGTGTTTTTGAGTTTGGAGGCTTAATAATGTATTTTTGTTGAAATCTTCATATAGATCACTTATTTTTGATATGTAACCCATATTAAACAGTGTTGGAAACTGGTAGTTTTCTTTAAAATTTAGTGTTGGCAACTTTTTCAAGTTTTAGGAGGTCTGTCTTTTTATAAATGAGTGGCCACCAAGATGGTTAAGTGACCTTCAGTGTTTTAAGAAATTGCAAAAAATGCAGTTGCATTGCTGAGTGTTGAGTAGGCTTTTATTATATCAAATTTTGAAGTTCGAGGTAACATCTAACTTTTTTTCTCATGAATATTGAATCAAATGTTATGTAAAATATTCTATATGGTTCAAATATTAAAAAGCTAAAGTTTTTCTGTAGGAAACTTGCTCTTTTTGGTATATAATATTTAGGCAGTTAGTAATGGTTTTTTCATAAAAATGACAATTATGGAATTGACCCAGAGTATATCTTTTAAGTTAGAATTATTTGGATCTTGAATGGATTATCTTTGGATAATGAAAAATAGCTCGTTGTGATTAAGTTAGTTAATAGTATGAACTCTTGCTAATCATAAATGACTATAGTCAACACTAGAATTATTCTTTATTTCAGATAATTGCATTAATTACATTGGTTTTACTGTTGTGGTATACTTAAGTATTCACTTTTTGATATTGCTCTAGGTTTTGTTTGTTTTTGGGGGGGAGGTGTTTCATCTTACAAAATAAACTTGCTTTCTTAAGTGACTTTTTGTGAAATGAGTTTTTAAGTTTTTGGTGACTTTTTCTTATGCTCATTCAGGTGAAAAGCAGAGGAAATGAATTGATCTTGGAGAGTTTCTACAGTTTCTTTTCCTTTTCTCCACAAGTTTTCTTTCTTTTTTTGTCCTTTTCTTGGTGTCCTGGTATCCATTTCAAAGGGTCAGGTTTCAACAAGAACAATAAAGGGCCTGAGACTGGAAAGTACACACAAGTCTGGCAAACTCATCTGCATGAGCCAGACCGCTTGTTCTCTAGCAGACATCCAAAGTCAATGATTGAAAGAGCGGCTAGCTGTGAAGGATGGGTCTTGAAGGGGAAAGGAGTGGAAACAAACCAGGTTGTTAGGAAGAAAAATAAAGGCTGTACTTTTTGAACCTCTCCCTGCTGGGTCACATGCCGACCTGGGGAGATTTTAAACAGCTTAATAGGCTGTTTGCTTTATGCTTTATGCTTTCCGTGGTTGGTGCTGTTGGGAGAGTGAGGAGCTCAGTTCACACTTAAAGGATGACATTAATAGTCTCTTAGTAAGCTTTTTGCATCCTATAATATTGTCAATGAGTGGAATCAATCTATTGTTACGTAACGAGTGAACTCTTATTTTGAGTTTTTTGTATAAGTACTCTGAAGACATTAGATGTTTGTTCAGAACAGCTGATTTGATATTGCTGTCTTAGACTCAAATTTATTGAAATGGATATTGTCAAACAATCTTTATTAGGGTGTTAGAAATACCTACTGGCTAAATTTTTTTTTGATATTTAAATTATATTTTCTACTTTAAAGAAAAGTTTTTTTTATTATGAAGGAAGATCATATTCTTCGACTTTTAGTTTTCAGATTTTCTGGTCATATTTCAAGAGGGACTTTGGACATCTGCTTTTATGTCCAGAGAGGGTGGTAACTTTCATTTATTTATGGCATTTATGTCCAGATGAAGGGATCCAGAGGCCATGTTGGATAAGAATTGTTAAAGGAAATGGGGAATATAGCAAAGCTTGAAGAAAAGCAGATTAAAGGAATATATAATTGTTTTTAGATATTTGAAGACTCCTTGTGCCATAGAGATTAGACTTATTCTATATAACACTGAAGGACAGGATCTGTGATAACAGGGACTAGTAATTACAGAGAAACCGATACTGGATCAGTGTAAGAAACTTTTTAACATTTAGAATTGGTACAGGGTTTTTTCCTTTAAAGGAATTTATCTTGGTTTGTGAGTCCCTGAGTTCTTTGACACTGGAAATATCTAAACAGAGACCGAATGACCACTTTATCTGGGCTGTGGTTGGAAAAATTCCTGCATTAGCCGTGAATTTGAGCTAGATGATCTCTTAAGATTCCTTCCAGCTCTTAAGTTTATGTAATATCCTAGGTGGCATCTTTTTGCTCTCTTTGCTTTATGAATAATATATTGTATTAAGAGAGGCTGGGAAGCAAGATGTATTTATATGTTGAACTCTTTTAATTACCCCCTAATTCTGAATTCTGGTACAGTTCACTGGGATACATCCTAGGAAATCTGAATTGATATTTATGACATCTTTGGATAGTAATTGTATGGGTAGAAGTAACTTAATGGTATCATCTGTCATCAAGGCCAATATGGGTTTGGAGAATCTAAGGTAGGAATTTTAGTTCAAAATTATTTTAGAATTACAGTTTTTCAACATCCAGTTAGGCCATTAATTTTTTTTTTCTTAGTGAAGTACTATTATTTATAGACTATGGGCTAGAATTAGCCCAGTAGTTTAGAATTTTTTCGGTGCTAGAGCTAAATACTTATGAATGATTGTGCATACTTGTTCATTTTTTTAAAAAAGCATAATCTCCTTTGGGTGTATTAGAAGCCATGCCAACAAGAATTACATGAAGAGTACATTTTCTTCCTTGATATATAAAGAGGGCTGTTAGTGTAATCAATGTGGTAAATTTAAGGTAGATTCATAAAATACATTCATTTCAATAAATTCTTTTAATGTAATTTCATTTAATTAACTTACTTAAAACTACACTGTAATTGACTGAAACTTAAGCATATTTAAAGGGATAATAAGTATAGATATTTTTGTAAATTGATGTTAAGCTTTTAATTATAAGTGATAGAATTTATTTGAACGGACAAAGGAGTTGACTTTGCATATATGCTTATACTACCATAGATAGGCAAGCTGGCCTCAAGATCTCTTCTGTCTTCCTACCCTCACACTACAAAGCTATTAAAAGATTTCCAGTAGTTGTAAAGCCTATTTTTATAAACATCTAGAGGAATTTTCAAGGAACAAGGATTCTACCGTATCTTAACAAAAAGATGTCATGGAGGTAGAGTAACAGTTGTCCTAGGTAGTGACCTCGATCTGGGTTTTGTATTATCACCTTCTCTGATAAATATGTGAAATATAGATAATCATTTTCCTTAGGTGTTATTTACTTTACAACTCAAAATGCTTCTCTGAAGTTTAACACATGGAATTGATGCAAAAAAAGCCCCAAACCCCAAAACCTCAGCAACCCACTAATCTTTCTACAATTCTGAAAATAAATATTGCTCAACTTAGCTGTCTTACAGTTTTCCTTGCAGGAAATGGTTCTTCAAGTAGTTGGTCAACAACTTCCTATTTCTTTATGAACTGCTAAATGACTTCCTGATTTAGTTTTCAATATCATCTCTGGATGTGATGAATGTTTATCTACTCAGATTAATTTTCATCATCAGATACTCTGTAGTCATTTATTATGTTAAAATAACTGTGTCTTGTGGTCTGGATTTTATAATTTGCAGAAATAATGCAAATTTTGCAAATCTCAAACCAAAGTATTTTAAAGTATTTACGTATTTGAATTGTTCTCTCATATGTTAAAATTTTAAATTTCTTTTTGTTCTGATTTTTAAAAAAAAGATTTGTTCTCTACATAGAATATAAGGGTATATTTTCTATGGAGTGGAAAGAGGGGAACATCACATACCCTGGTAAATAAATACAAAATAAACCCAAAGTAATAATATAAGGTAAGAAAAGAGCACTAACAGATCATTGGATTTAGTCACTTTTACTTACTCTTTCTGTGACCTTGGGAACTTGGATTAGATGACCTCTCAGTTTCTTCCTGCTTTAAATCTATCGTTCTGTAAACTGAGGGGATTTGCCATAGTTTTAAGAGATGGCATCTCAACTGAGCTTTAAGGAACAAGAGACTCCAAGAAGTAGGGATAGAGAGTATTTCAGGCATGAGGGAAATTGCAGAAGCACAGAGTTGAATGTCATGTATTGGAAAGAATACCTGTCAACTGTGTGAGGCGAATTAGTCTAATAAGATGAAGATATATAAATGTCAATCAGAGGGTTACATTAGTTAACATTAAGAAAATGCTGAGTAAAATTCAGATTCGCTATCTTCAGCATTAACTGTACTTTACAGTGATTTTTGGCCCTTCCCAGTGTAGAGCTTAGAAGTATTTTGCTAAAAATTGCATCTTGAAGTTGAGAGTCTTTGAATACTTTATTCTGTCTCAGAGAGATGGCCTAGACTCCTACTGCCTACTGCAGATTGTTATAAGTGTGTATAAATTGAGAAAATCAAATAAAATATATTGGCTTTTGAGTACTGTTCTTGACTCTGACTATTGTGCTCTTTCCATAACACTTGCCAAGTAGTAAGAACACATATAGTGTGTATTGTGGACGTAAGGATTTAGTTATTCTACAAGAGGATACTTGTATTAAGAATGAGGAGTTTCTGTGTCCTGATGGAGTTAGATATTGCTATGTTAAATGTAACTCATCTGATTTCCCTTGAAAAATGAAAGCTGTAATTTGGTCTTTGAATGTTGATTGTGTTGCAAAAACAGTTCAAATTGCAATCACATAAAGTATTTCCATATATAAGGGGAGGGAAAGTCTCCTCCTATTTGTCTTGGTATTGAGACTGAGTGGGAGAGAGATGAAAGTGTACCCTTAGCTCTCTGTAGAGTGCTTGCAGTCAACTCAGTGGGTGGGCATCAATGGAGAGAGTGAGCCACAATGCCATACTGATTTGGGGGGAAAAAGCCCTGGAAGAACACTGTTGAATACTCTTGTCATGCTTTTTTTTTTTTTTTCATTCTAGTGAAAGAAGAAAAACAGTTTGGAGATAGTAGATGTGACTAAGTAAATAGAACACATGATTAACCTACTGAACCAATAAATATTAACTATTTTAGTGTAAGCAATACAAAGTTTAATTGGTAGATACTCAAAAGGGAATGAACTCAGATACTTGCATGAGGCAAAGAAATTTTAGAAAGTTAACTGTTAGGGAACATCTGTATTTGTGAATTTTTATTCTAGTTTTTTTTTTTAAGTGTAGCTTAGGATCATTCTTTAATGATAATATAATGAAAGATATTTTCTAATTAATAACTAGAAAACTTTAAAAGCAGAAATAAGTTTTTAAAACTTTTGAAAGGAACTCTGAAAAAAAGATTCGTTTGTCTTCAAGTGGTTATTTAAAAAGCGTAGTTTAGCTTTGGTACAAATCAAGGTGAGATTTTTTTTTCACTTGTACTTTGGCTAAAGGTTTTTCAAATATAATGAATGTCTCCAATAGTAGCATTTAACCATTTATCATTGCATGAAAGTTTGATAAGTCATCATTATCTGAAAGCAAGTAACAATGCAAGCTCTTAAAGAGCAATGAAGATTGGTTACAGCAGTGCCTATGAGAGCCAGTGCTTGCAGAAGAGGGTTTCTTCTTCCAGGATTAATCAGAACTTCAAACCATGAAAGGGACACTACCGTTTTTATGAAGAAGAATTGCTTCATGGCTCTGGTCAGTCAAGTACTGTAGTCCTGAGTTTCCTGGGAACAAGTACTGCCATCATGGAAGCACTTTTATTTGCTCAGGGCTCGACCTCTTCCAAAGACAAACAAAGAAGTTTGGTATAAATCACAACACTCTCTCTGCCTTCACATTCTTAGAGGCAAGGAAAAGTGCCTGACTGAATTATTTTAATCCTCATTTGGTTTATGGCATAGGAAGGATTATAAGCCTATCAAGTTACAGACATTTGTTGCTCTGAATAACTCTGTAAATTAGTAAAATGATGGTAATTTTGAAGTTTTATTAAAATACTAAAGGTTTTCTCTTTCTCCACAGAACTTGTTTATATAATAGTTGTGGTTGGTGTTATTAGCTGACTTTATCCTGATTTGTGCTGTAATTTTTCAGTCATTTTATGAGTAATTTTTCAAGTCTCATTTGTGCTCTAAAATTCCTTTGAATAATTTCAGACCTGATTTGTTAGAGTCTTTTGGGGGGGGGGAAGGGAGAAGGGGGGAAGAGGGGGGCAGGGCAGGAGATTAAGGAAGTGACCTGTCCTTCCTCTGCTGCCTGTTGTTTTGGGCTAGCTTTACTTAAAAAAAAAAAAAAAAACTAACTCCCTTTAGATGATTTTTATAGCTACCAGATAACTTTCTTCAGAGAATTTGCTTTTTTGTTAAGCATGTGTGAAATCTTACTTAGTAATATTTAAAGAAAACAGTTTTCTTGCAAAGATACAAATGGACAAGAAAGTGATTTGAAATACAGTGAGAAGTGATTGCCAGATCTAGCAGGCATTTGTGGGCAGGAAGGACAAGAAGACACAGGAAATGATCAGGATGTTAGATTTTCCTTTCTGAAAGTGAGGGGAATTATTTTTGCCTTACGTTCCTGGAGATACTGTCTTTAAGTATAGGGGTAGCTAAATTTAGGGAATAATTTTCTTTAAATAGAATTTTTGTAAATATAATAATTCTTCTAAATACATTGAGTACTTTTTAAAGGGATTTTTTTCTCGTGAATCTTTCTGAAGAAATTCTATTGTAGTATTGTGTAGTCATTTCCCTATTTTGTCTGACTTATTTTCAGATTTTGAATGTTTTTAAATTATAAAATTGAATGTACTCCTTCAGGGTTTGCAATCACAATAGGTAGCTTAAAAACGGCAACTTTAGTTTTGAAATAAAAAATCACGACATATAATCTGGCAAAGGATATTCCTTTTGTAAAGCCTTGTTAAAATACATTTTCTTTTCCTAAAATTGGGACAGAATCTGGAGATATGGTCACTTTACAGATGACCCAAGGGCTCTGTGTCATGCAGGATATACATTCTGAGAGCAGAACATTAATTATGTGTAGTAGGATAAATAGGATATTGCATTCAGGTCATAGCTGTGTCCATAATATTAAAAACTCTGCCCTCTTTGAGCATGTGATTTTTGTGGGTCTTCCTGTTTATTATAAGCAGTTTAGATTTAGTACTTTAAAGCAAAGTACATATAAATGGAAAACTAACAAGCCCAATCTTTTAAAAGGCAAACAGATTATCCTTTCTTCAGAGGAACAAGGGATAATAAAATGAACAAAATCTATCTACTTTGCCCTAATTTAGGTCAACAAGTATTTATTGGGCCCTTAACATGCCTACCACTATTCAAGGCCCATGTCAATATATGAAATGGTCTCTGCCCTCACAGACCTTAAATTGTTGCTTCCTCCACCCTAAAGGCAATTGGTTGCTTTTCTAAGCCATCTTATCTTGAAAAGTTCCAGCCTTTAGATATACATCATTTTGAGTGTTTTCAGGAGAGTATTTACAGCCTACAAATGATAGTATATCATCCCGTGAAAGGGTAAACATTGTTAGGAGCTAGATCACAGTTTCAGGAGGGACCTGGGTTTAAATTGGAGTAAATAAATAAATATGTGGTGGAGATGGAAGGAAATATGTGACTCTTTGATTTGTTACCTTCATCTTGGGTTAAAAGATCATTTTTTTCAAAGATCTATTTTGCTTGGTTAAATAGAAGAATGTTCTTTATTTATATATATATATATATTTTTTTGTTTGTTTTTTGTTTTTTTTTTTTTGATGAGAGAAGCAGCATGGCTAGATCGAAGTTTATATGACAAAGACACAGAGGAACATTAGGAGAATTATAACCTCAAAATAAGTCAACAGCAATCTTTAGGCTTAAATGTGTTTTCTATCTTCATCGGAAAACCAGTCCTTCGTTAGCTAAAACATGGATTCAGCAGGCTCTTGTTCTGTAAACCAGAAATAGTATGCTTCTTTGGTTGTTAAAAGTATCAGAAATTTGTTTGTCTTGGGAGAGGAATGTTGATTCTGAGAAGAAATGTGTATTAAATTTATCTCAATCACATGCTTAATGAGGACCCTTATACTATAATGTTATGCATAGGAACCAACTAAATGGGAGTAGGGGGGAAGAAGGAAAGGAAGGCAGCATTTTTAAAGCAAATGAAGATATAGGGGATGAATAGGATATTTGGTTTTCTTTCTGAAAGTAAGGGGAGTTATTTTTAACTTATGTTTATCGAGATGCTATCAGTATAGTGGTATCTAACTTTAGGGAATAATTGTATTTAAGTAGAATTTTTGTAAATCCAACCCATACTAGGCTGTGTGCCAGGCACAGTGCTAAACACTTCATAAATATTATCTCATCTGATCCTCACAGCAATCTGGGGGTAGTGGTAGTATTATCCGCATTTTGCAGTTGAGACAATTTAGCAGATGAGTTGCCCAGATGAGTTAAGTGTCTGAGCTAGATTTGAACTCAGCTGTTCCCTCTTTAGGCTCAGGGTTCAAGTTACTGCACCACCTTAGCTGCCTCTAAATATACACTGGAATCCAGTGTGGAATTAACACTTCACTAATGATTCAGTCACCTTTAAAAATTTATCAAATACATGTGGATAACTTTTTAAAAGCAAGGGTAATACCTATGGGGTAGACTTGGCTGAATTACAGAGGTTTCTCTTGTTCTAATACACATGTCCAGACCAATATAGGCTGTGTTTCCTCTTGTACTTTGGGTGGAATCCAAGTGATGTAATCAAATCCTTTTTAACCCCTCATAACTGGTGGGTGTGCAGATTTTCCTGTTAGGACTAGTACTAGTCTCTTCTTGTGGATGAGGAAATAACTGTTGTGTTTTGGCACTAAGTTATTAACATTGTCCTTGGTATTTGAAGTTGACCCTGACTTAGCATGACTGAAGAAAAGATTGCAGGACCAGCTGACCTTTTCCACACTCCTTTTGAAACTTTGCTTTGCAACTGTTACCTGTGACTTGGTATAGCTAACAGTAGTGACAAGCTCTAGAAATTGCTAACGCAGGAAGCAGAAACCACTCATTGTATTGGAAACATGGGAACATTGACATCTATAACTGTCAGCGCTGTCTCAGAATTTATGATAGGTTCCCTTGATTTTAAAAGATGAAGTTCGGAGAGAAAAGTTAGTATTCCATGTCCTAAAATGCTCGCAGAGAAGTTAGATCAAAAGGAATGGGGAATGTAGAACCCAGAGAAAAACTAATATAATGACCACAACATTGTAAAGAAAACAATTTTACTTGTTTTAAGACTTAAGAACTATGAGCAGTGCAGTGACCAGCAATACTTCTAAAACTCCTGATTAAGGATGCTGTCCACTTCCTGAAAGATATAATGGACTAGAGTTAAAGAATGAGATGGTTTTGGACATAGCCAGTGTGAATCTTAGTTTTGCTTGACTAGACTTATTTGTCATAAAAGACAGCACTTTTTATTTTGGGAGGAGTTGGGGGTGGAGAGGACTTAGCCCAATGCTTAGCACATAGTGGGTACTTAATAGATGTTTATTAACTATATTAATGTTGCCCAAAAAAGGAAAGAAAAGTGTACTGAAGAAATTTATTTTTAAAAAATCCACAGAAGAAAGTTTGGAGCAAGATGTAGAAAAGTAGGATAGCTTTCAATCTAATAAGATGAATTTATTGTGTACTTTAAAAGTAATCACTTTGTGTAATAGAGTCCTAGTTTCATGAAAGTCATCTTTCTTTACTTTTCCTTTTTTTCAACCTAGAGGTTGACATAATGTTTTGCATATAGTAATTAATAAATGCTTCATTCGTTCTCTTTTTTGTGGGCATGTTCATGTATGTTGCTGTTAAGTTTAGAATAACAAACATAATCATTTAATTCTGAAAAAAGAGGGCTAAGTAGCTCTTAAATTTCCTCGTCTAACTCCAATCTAATAACCATTTAAACTCTTATACTGGCCTGTGATCTCAAGTCCTTTGCCTTTATCCTGTCTCCACTCATATCTTATCCAGTTCTTGGTCCTGAATGAATCCTACTACCTGCCTCCTCTCCTTGAACTACTGAGTGCAGCTAGATGAAGTGTCACAACTGTGCTGACTGAGTACATTGCAAATTCATGTTATCCCGTATCAATTGGGTCCTCATATAATAGGGCAATATTTTCATTTCATTCATGTTTGACTCTTTGTGGCCTCTTTTTGGAGGTTTTTGGCAGAGATACTAGAGTGGTTTGCCATTTCCTTCTCTAGCTCATTTTATAGATGAGGAAACTGAGGCAAACAGGGGTAAGTGATTTAGTCACACAGTTAGAAAAAAAAATAGTCCGAAGCTGGATTTGAACTCAAGTCTTCTTCACTCCAGCCTTGGCACTATATCCACTGTGCCACTTAGCTGCTCTTATTGTGCCTTTTTATTCTCTTAATTCATTGATGCAGTTAAATAGCTCTGTTGGATAGAGCACTGGGCCTGGACTCAGGAAGATTAGAGTTCAAATGTAGCCTCAGACATTTACAAGCTGTGTGACCCTGGGCAAATCACTTAACCTCTATTTGTTTTAATCCCCTGGAGAAGAAAATAGCAGACCCCTCTAGTATTTTTGCCAAGAAAATCTTATAATAAACAGTGTGGACAGGTCAGGAAGAGTCACAATTGAACAACAGCTGATTGGGTTGCTCCCCACAGAAGGTATTCTAAATCTTTTCTTCCCCAAGCCTTTTCCATGCCCCCCTCTTCCTCAGCAGAGGAACTTGCCATTTAAATTTTCTGAGAAAGTTGAGGTCATTCGGTGTGAGCTCTCTATTCATATCCTCCTCACTTCTAGATCCCTTGACATTATCTCCTACTTTCCTTTTCCCCAGGTCTGACAATGATGTGAACTCCTCGACAAAGGCACTTCCTGTCATCTTTCCTCTAGCTGATCCTCCGTCCCCACTCTCTCCAAACTTCAGCTTCTTCCTTTCTCATGGTGTCTTGCCTACTACCTTCAAACATGCTCCAATCTCCCCCAAATTAAAAACCTTTCCCCCACAGAACTAGGCCCCACAAGTTGTCATCTTGCATCTCTTTTTTCAGCCAGAGACTTCATCCTCTGGCTCCACTTCCTCTCCTGCATTCATCTTTCTGCATTACTGAATTTAAGCTAGTCTTTCCAAAGTTGCCATAACTGATGGTCTTTATTCAGTCCTCATCTTTCTTGACCTACCTGCTGCTTTTGACATCATTGACCACCTCCTCGTATCTCTTGTCCATCTCAGATGCCTGGAATATACCATTTCCTTACTTTTGCTTCAGAGTCACTCTCTTCCCTTAAGATGTGTTTCAACTAATATCTGTTGCATAAGCAGTTTCCTGATTTTCCCAATAGACAGAATGCTGGACTTGATCTAGACTCAGACACACACTAGCTTTGTGACCTTGGGCAGGTCACTTAACCTCTACTTCATTTTGCTCATCTGTAAAATGGAGCTAGCAATAGCATCTACCTCAGCACTTAGCATAGTGCCTGGCATGTTTTGCGTGTGTTTGTCTCTACAGACACACATACACACATACATACACACATACACACACATGCTGTTGTTAATAATGGCAGTTATTGTTAACTGACATTTACCTGATACTTTAAAGTTTGCAAAGCTATTCATATATATTTCATTGTGTGAAGTACTTGCTACTTCCCCATTTAATAGATAAGGCTAATGATTATCAGAGAAATTAAATGGAATGCCCCTGCTGAAACAGCTAGTGTCAGAGGCAGAATTTGTATTGAGGTCTTTCCATACTCCAAATCTGACCCTATCCAATATGCTATGCTGCCTGTTAATATTAAGTTTAACCTATAGGAAAACAATATTCAGGAAGCCAGATGTTATGTCACTGACAGATCCAAGCCTAATGGGCCTATAGATCTTAATTTTGCTCATAGTTTAATTTGATTGTCTATATCTTTATCTGCAAAATGTTAAAGGATATAGTAATTATGTATTCTGAATTCAGTCTTATAAATTTGGAAATTTCTTTCAGATTTTCATATTATACATAGATGTTTTATATTTTTGTATACTGAGATTTTGGGTTCTTTTTTTAAAGCCAGACATTGCTTTTTTTTAGGATGTACCATAACATTAATTGTACGCTAGGGATAAAATAATGGTAGTGTTTCTGTACACTGGTTTAATAGTCTTAGAATTAAGTGAATATAAAACAAAATTCCAAGCACAGCAGTGTAATGTAGAATTTTAAAAGATAAGACCTTGTGCTATATAAATGCATTGTCAAAGTTCTAATAATTTGTTAAGTAAAATTGTATTTATTTATATGAAATATCTATTTTCACTAATTTTTTTGCTGCTTTATATTTTTACATCAAATACATTGTAGATATATTGGTTAAGTGGTTATTTAATTTTAAATTTGAGGACTATCATTAACTTTTATCATTTGTTTCAAAAGTGAATTATGGGAATTAAGTTTTGTTTAAGGCTTATTCTTTTAATTAGTGATTATCACCACACAATCAATCTAGTGAAATTTAACTTCAAAAACTAAAATCATGTTGCACCTTTTGCAGTGGCATTAGAACCATTGATTCAGCTACAACTACCAAAATCCCTAATTTTAAGATTTTTCAAGGTTTCTTAATATAAAAAATTAGACATTTTAGAGATTTGTTAAAAGGGCAATTGTAATTGCTTATCTCTATTTTACATTGACTAAAAATCTAATAACTGAGCACTTATTTATTAGCCAGCTTTATTTAAATAAATTGTGAAGCAAGACTATTAGAAGACTAGTGTACTGTCAGCCATATCAACTTCTATGGAAACCAAACTTTGTCTTCAAAACAATCCTGGACTTTGCTTTAACTTCATTAACAAACCTTTTGTTGAAATAGTGAGAGATCAAAATCCTTTACCTAAACTTGAATTAATATCTTCTTGGAAAAAGAACCTAAGGGCTTCAGGAATGCTAATTATTAGAGGAAGAGTTAGTTTTGGACAGCAGTGTATTCAGCTGTCAAGATTTCTGCTCCATTGTTTTAAGACTGAGTCAAGTACGGGTCATTTACTATTACTGGTTTACCTATAAAGAATTCAGATTTATGTACAGCTTTGTATAGGAAGTACATATCTAAAGTTGCCCTGCAGTTATTTAAATAGTGTTATTGTTTCAAGGATTCCCTTTCCATTTTTAATTACCTATTTGGAATTGATTTGCTAGGGAAGTCCTTTTCTTTTCTACTTGAGTTGCCAAAATACTGTGGCTGCAAGGTATCACGACATTATAAACTACTTGCATATCTTCATTATGAGAACAGTATAAAAATGTGACTCATTTTTTCCCAATTAATTCTAATGGCTTCCCTTTTATTTGGGGTCATACTGCTCCATCCTTACACACTGAATGCTGAAGATTTAAATAAAAGAATTTTTGTATCCTCTTATTTTAAAGACCTATGGTTTGAAGAGTAAATTTGCTAAATATTTCTACCATGGCTGTGCTTGAATTGTACAAGTGTCTTAAAGTTTATGGAATATCAGTTTTCAGAGCCACATGTTTATAGAACCTGTTTGTATAAAAGTCAGAGACTTCTGAGTTTTAAATGTCCATCTATATAAAACCATTTAGTAATATGTCAGAGAAAATTAGATTTATCTTTTTCAAGAAAATATTCATAGTGTAAGACTAAAATATGAAAAGAAGTTAACTTAGACTACTTTCTGAATTTTTACAAATGTTAAATACCTGTTCTGTAGTCTAGTCTTATTTACATTTCTTGGAGCGTTAACATCGAGGTTTCCCTTTACCCCCACTCTCGCTATTCTTATGAGCCCTCTTCTAGAGACATACATAAAAAGAAAATGAAAGCCAAAATACTATTACAATTTGTGGGAAGAGAGAATTCAAATTTTTTTATTATTTAGGAAATTCATTGCATCAGGTATTGCTCAAAAAATCTCACCCCTACCATTGTCTGAGGCTCAAAAATCTTTATATCAACATTATCTTTGTAATCTTTTTATTTGAAAGAGAACTCAAGTTACTTTGTTTCCCTTCTGGGTCTTGCATATGGTGGGAAGGTTTAAGTTTAAGTACCCTTTCTCCTTAACTTACTTCTTATTTACTCATCTGCCCACATGTTTGATGCCCCGGTGGAATATAAGCTCTTTGGAGGCAGGGGTGGTATTGTTATCTTTTTGTCCCTAGCACTTGAGCATTTGGTGGCTTCAGGCATAGTACCCTGTACTCCATAGCGGACTAATAAATATTTGTTGAATTAAATTGAAGGCTAGAGTAGAAAGAATATGACATTGGGAATTAAAGTTCTTTTGATTTATGATTGTGTAAGACTTGGGTCATCCCCTTTACTAATGCCATACCCACTTAGATTATTGAAATGATAAAAGAAACTTAAAATATGTAGATATTTTACGAACCAGTGAGAAATTGACAAGTAGTTTGGTGATCAAGTCACATCTCTTTTACTAGAGAATCTTAGTCTTTTTCTAGGCAGAAAATTAGTTTCTTGTTCACAATTAAAAACTTGTTCTTAAGGCCATAAATTTTAGTGGGAGTCCAATGACAATTTTATTTGAAAGCTTACTCTGTTGTTTTATACAACTTTTATGCTTTTGATTCATTTATCATTTTAGATTGGGGCTAAAAAATTTTTTAAGCTGATTTGCTTGCCCCAGTGAGGTAACTGAGTAGTAGATGGAGGCAAAGTTTTTAAGTGAATTACTAGAATTGCTTGTGGAATTGTCATGGATATCTTTTTTTCCCTCCTGTGTCTCTTCATTCTCACCTGTTTGACCTAATGGCTGGGGCTTATTTAAAAACTCTGACTGACATTACTTAGAAGAGAAGAATGGCTTTTTGTTTGTGTTTAATTAGATTTTTTTGGTGACAGGTGATAAATCTGTAACTTATATGAAATCACTGGAAGTATTATATTCCTATTAAAAGATAATGCTACCACTGATGTGGAATGTGTGTTTGAAAAGACTTAGGTGTAACCATTAGTTGTATTTCTTTTTTTTTTTTTTACACCACCCTGAAGTGAAATGCTGGACACAGATTACTTATGAGATAGACCAGCTGCTTCTTATGTGTTCTTTTAAGCCTCCTAATTAAAGCACGCACCCCATCCTTGGAATAATGAAAAAAATAAGTTTACCTTAGTAAAGAAAAGTAGGTTTAATTTAAACAAGTCCGTTTTAAAAACTTTCTGACAATATAGATCATATTGGTTCAATTTATTCCTGCCTAATTGAATGATTGTACAGACTAATGATTTGATCCATCTTGACTTTGTGAAGTAACTAACAGTGAATAAAAATTGAATTTTTCCACTGAATCAGATTTCAGCATTATGATTCATGCTTCTAAAAATGAGTAACACAATCAGCAGGATATCCCTAGCCCTCTCTTGAGAATGGGTAAAAAATCTATGGCAACTCCTCCATTTTTGGTGGTAGGGTTGTATCAGGACTAGGAGGAGGCTTTTACAAGAAGGAAAAAAAAAAGAGCAGCTATTTATGGAGCCTTTCCTCAGGCCTGCAATTTGAATCCTTGCTCAGAGTTGCTGAGCAAGTCAGTGATGGCATGTCAGTGGTAATTGATTCTTCCACCCTGCAGTCATGCTGGAGTAGGAGTTCAGAACCACTGCTGTGTAAAATTTTGGCCTTTTAAATTTCCTTTAATTGCTGACTTTTTAAAGTGGAGGAGGGATTTTAAAATGCATCAAGTCCAAATTGTTAACAGCTAAATTATTAAGTGGTTAAAGGGGACGTGCTGGTTTTTTGAGTTCATTGAAAATAGTTCAGCATCAAAGAATAAAAATTGTTATCCTCTTCCCCCTCCTCCTCTTGTTGATTAAAGTCAGCTTATCAAATGCAGAGCTTTTCCAACAGTTTGGCTTAAGGTCACAAAAACAGATGTTAAGTGTTGTCTATCAAAGGCTTTCCAACAGAAAAAAGTCTTGATGTATACATGCTACTGTGTTCTTTGAATTGTGTCTTAGAATGTAGGCAACTTCATGGTCTGACGGTGAAAGCATCGCTAGACTGCTTATATTTTTTACTTAAAATAAGTACTGTTATTAGTTAACTTTTAAATTATTTTATTGAAATCAGTTAATTCTTAATTTGGAAAGTTTAATTCACAGCAGAGTGATTATTCCATATTAACTCTAGTTAGAACATTTTGCAGGGAGTTCAGCATCACATTAATTCTAAATACCTAAAAATACTGTTCCATTGTCTGTGCTACATAACATTTTAAAAAATCTGTTTATACATTATATCATCTATTAATACATTGTGGTGATTTATCTGCTGTTTTAATTCATTTAAACTTAAAGCTTAGAACTGTTTTAAGCAAATAATAGTTTAAAACTGCACTCAAACTTTTAGAACTCACTGTATTTTCATACTAATATATGCTAGGTCATTCACATTGGACTTGTAAATGAAAAATGTTTACCACCTCTAAATTATACTTCCCTACATTATCCTCCCCCCTAAAATAAGTTTGCTTATACACATCAGTAGTAGTGTATATGTATGTGAGGGAGGGACAAGGATACTGTTGTGCCATTATAGGATATTCCTAAGACTGCCATTACAGCTATTCTGTAATGCCTACAAGTAACACTTTTGGGCTAACATTCCTCCATTCCATAACCTACCATCATCATGGATTTCATGTTTAAAATAAGTAAAGAGAACTTCTTAGCTTTGTTGCTAGCTATTGAAATGAGACTGCTATAGCCCTGAACTAACCCTATTTGACTTAGTAGGGAGATATTCTTAATACCACTTATTCTAATTGATTCAGTGATGACTTTTAGGAGTCATCTGGCTGTTTCCTTAGGTTGAACAGAGGAAGAGTCCCAAGGAGTTCTGTTTATGCCAGCTATGCTGACTTCTCTTCCCTGTAATCTGTTCTACATCCCCACAAACACCTACATCTTTCCGGAATTGCTTTTAGAAGCGGTGTCCAACTATTTAGTGCAATGTGGTGCATATTCATTAAATATGTCTTCTGGGCATTTTCATTTTCATTTTGGGGTTCTTTATTTGGATCACTGAAGGGAGTTTCGGTTTCTCTATTTTGAAAATATATGATTGTTATTTTTCCTTTTGAACTCAGTCGTGTGAATGTTTATTAGGTGCCTATGTTTGGGGAGGCAGAACCTATCAGGGAAGTAAAGTGTATAGATCATGCCTCTAGCATATTTTCATTCCAGTTGGGGAGATAACAAATAGGGAAGGATTGGAGACGTGTGAATGATAATATATAACTAAGTAAATTTAAAGTAATTTAAGAATTCAGTGGAAAGTGTTTGTCCTGAGTGACTGTGAAAGAGTTGAAATTTGGACTGCAGTTTAAAAGATAGATAATAACCTAGGCAGCCAGGTAGTAGGGAGGGCGGAGTGCTAGACCTGTAGGCAGGAAGATCTAAGTTCAAATCTTGCCTTATACGTTTATTAGCCGAATGACCCTGGTCAAGTCACTTCACCTCTCTTACTCAGCCTGTTTCTTCATCTTTAAAATGAGGATAGTGATAGGCTTACCTCAGTGTTGTTATAAGGACCAAATGACATTTTTGTAAAACACTTTGCAAACCTTGAAGTAGGTAAAAAGTCATACTAAGCTGAATTTGTTTTCCATTGCTTTTGGAAGTTGAAAGAATAATTCTAGTTCTCTAACATTTGGTAAACTTTTTCTTTTTCATCTCTGTGTTGAAGGCCCTAAGTTCTGCTACAAAAAAAAAAAGTTCATAATACTAGATTCGCATATTAGTGTTAAAGAAATAACACACGGAAATTTCAGCTCCCCACTTCTACTGGGGCAAAAAAGTACCCACAACTCAGTTTTCTGACTTATAAAATGAGAATAACACTTAAAACTTTCCACTTTCACCCCTTCCCCCCCATCCCAGGCCTTCTACCCACTCCGGACCTCTTTTCTTTCCAGCTGTTGATTTCTACCTTATATCATACTTGTATAAGTCTTGCGTGGGGTGAGGAACCCATGGCCTCAAGGCCACGTTACCCTGTAGGTCTTCAGGCACAGCTCTTTGACTGAATTCAGACTTTACAAAACAAATTCCTTTAATAAAAGGATTTGTTCTGTAAAACATGGATTTAGTCAAAAGGCTGTACCCGAGGACCTAGAAGGTCACATGTGGCCTCAAGGCTGTAGGTTCTCTACCTTGATTATAAAGTTATAAGTTCCTTGAAGGCAGACTTACCATTTTTCATCTTTAGACTCTGCGCTGCTGAGTGCAGTGCCTCATATATATACCTAAAAGGCTCTGTGATCTTTACACAGGCTTGTAACCAATTCATGTCTTTTCTTCCTGTGTGACTTTTGTCTACAAAGCCATGAAGGGCATCTACCCAAAATGTTAGGAACCTTCCTCTAAACCTGTTGATGTTCCATGGACAAGTAGGCTGTCCAACCATTATTTTTTGCTGTTGCTACCTGATCATACCAACTTCTTCCTACCTCATATTTCCTTAATTAGCAATCATTTATTATTTTCTTACATACAGTTTCTAGGCATTTGACATTTCCTTCCCTTTCAGAAATATTTTGATTCAGTTCCCAACGTCTCATAATTTTATTGCCTTCTGCTCCAGCTTCCGTTGTGTAGACTTACACAGATATTACAGTTTTACCATTTCTCTTTCTGTAAGAGACTGTGATGCTAGAATTCAAATATGGTATATATTATTAAGGAGTCACATATCAAACATTTGGATTAAATTGAATTATGAGTACCTAAACCTTCACTAGCGTTCCATATGCACTTTTCATTGTGGTGTAATAGGGATTCTGGTTTCTTGAGCTCTGTTCCTATAGAACATGAGCTCTGCTCTGGCAGGTCCTGTGGAGCTGAGAAGACTCAGCAACTGATGATGTCTTTTGTCCAAGGATTTGCCTCTCTGTGTTGGGAAAGATTCATAATCAGAAAGTTGGAAAGAGAGGTGATTTTTTTCAAGTAACAGTAACTCAAAGACTAGTCACTAAGATACTGAAAAGTTTTGATTATGGCTACAGGGAGTACACGTCAAATAAATCACAAATTCTTGAAGTATGAATATATAAAATAAAAACTTCACACTGCTCCTGTGTATTGAATCTACTCAGTAAATGCCCTCTAAAATGGAGCATTTCAATAAATCAACCAGCATTTATAAATTACCGACTGTGTGTCAGTCACTGTGCCAAGACTTGGGATCAAATGACAAAAATCAAGCAACTCCAGCCCTCGGTAAGCTTACTTTTATTAAAGCACCTTACCTTGAGATTTTATATAATGTATGAATCTCAAGAAAGGAAGAAGCACTTTTTAAAACAAATTTCACTGAGAACAAGATGGGAAGAGTAATAGCGCCTACCTCCCATGACAATCGTGTGGATTAAAAGAGATGATGATTGTAAAGTGCTTAGCACAGATGTTAGCTAGTGTCATGTGATCCTTTTTCCAAAATTTGTAACACATTAAAATTGGTATTTTTATTGGTTCATATAAGTGGAAAAATAAACACAGTATTGCAATGTTGTAGGCAAAAGTTATAGGCTATACTTATAAAAATTATACGTGCCTTATATGTATATGTGAGGGGAGGATATCAAGGAACTGTCATTTCATCAGTGTGGAAATTCCTTGAAATGTAGCTTTTAAAATGGGGCCCCATTCTGGTGAGAACGTTAGTAAGTTGAAGGGCAAACAGAATGGCAAAGGACCAAGCTCCATGCCATGTGAAAACTCAAGGTGGCTGGGGATGTATAGTTTGAAAACAGAAAATTTAGGGAATGTGATAGCTAATCTACAAGTATTTGAAAAGCTGTTACATGGAAAAGGGAAATAGATCTATTAGTTTTAGCCCCAAGTAGGAGTAGTGGGTTGAAGTTAGAGACAAATTGAGGGTTAATGTATGGAAAATCTTAACAATTAGAACTACATTATCCAGAAGTGGCATAGGCTATGTTGTGAAATAGTGGGCACTTCTTTCACTGGAGGTCTTTAAGCAAAATCTGGGTAGACTTGCATGCTTGTCAGATATGTTGATGTTGTAACTTTGATTCCTTAAGATTTTTATTCTTTCCAAGGCAGATCATAACTTCATCTTTAACATTTATTGGCTTAGAAACTTTGCCTTATGATCACATTGCAGGTGTCAGAAGTCGGATTTGAATCTGGGTCTTACTGACTTCAAGCTCAGCCCTCTACACATTGCACAACACACTGCTGCCATGGCCAGTGACGTAGATGAGTGGGAAGTTTCTGTGAGTAGGAAGGAAAGTGTCCAGCTTGTGCACAAAGTAGTGTGGGGAGAAAATGATGTATATATTTTTTTTGTTTCCAAGGAACTCCTCACCTAGTAGAAGGGAGAAGACGCATTTTACTATTTTTACAGTCATCAAAACCTTATTACCTGACTGGTGACAGGAGAGTTATTGTGAAAAGGACACTGGCCTCAGACTTGGAATATCTTCTACTTTTAGCTCTGCTGCTAGCTAGCCTTGCCCTTAGGAAAATCTCTTTACTTCTCTATCTTGAGCTTTGGTTGTAAATAGAGTTGATTAAACTAAGTGATCTCTAAGGTCCTTTCTAGTTTTAAAATATTGAGATTTTAAGAATTGATATTTTTAGAAGACTTTGCAAATAGAGTTATTGAGTAGAGGCGTAGATTTGACTAGACATTGATTAGAGGCATTGCCGAGTATAATTTATGCTTAATAACACAAATGAAACTTGGAAGCAGTAGAATGATTAAAGAGTACATTTCATTTTTAAATGGAAAATAGGGCATTTTATTAGTCTTGTATGATTATTATGCATACTCATTCTGTTCATGAAAAGTTTCTCCTGGTCCCTCGCATTAATGTTAACACATAAAATGAATTAAGTTTTTAAGAAATATGTTTCTTTTTTTTTTCAGACTTGAATCTGTTTTAACATTGCTTAGTGAAAGTGGGTCTAGACAATCACCTCTTGATTTTTCTAATGTAGTTGGTTTGGTTTTTGATAAGCCTTATTTTCAGCTGCTGGTGACATTATGATAAAAGTGTAAGTAATCCGTTTGGAAATAAAAATATTTCTATTTGTTACCCAGTGGAAACTGAAAAAGATAGAGAACTTGGTTTTTGTCCTTTAAAAGAAAAGCATTTACCTCCAGTATCCTAAAAACCTGAGAACAAGCAAACTTACATGGGGAAGAAAAGCATTTAGCTTAAATTCGTGGCATTTGAGAGGTGAATTTCAGAATGATATGAGGAATAGGACACAGGGAAACAATGAATCATTCATCACTGAATGCTGTAGCTGGAAGGGACCTTAGAAGTTATCTAGTCCAGGGCTTTCATTTTTGTCATTAAGATAGCTAAGTCTCAAAGAAATGAGTGACTTGCTCAAGGTCACACAGGCATTAGATAGTGGAGCTGAAATTTGAACCAAGATCTTCCATCCCCAAAGCCTCATCACTGTGTTATGGGTGGATACCAAGTCCCACCTACTGCAAGAAACTTTTCCCAGTCCTCCTTAATCTTATCTCTTTCCCTCCAACATTGTCTCTAATTTATCCAATATTCAAAGACAAATGATTTTGAATTAAAGATGCTTTAGGGAAAAGATTCTGTCTAATGGTGACTTGATTATCAAGTATGCTCTATTTTGCTTTCCACAACTGAATGATCTGTACGGTAAATTACTTCTTTGCTTTCTATCATTCATCATTAATAATTAAATTACTTGATGACATGTATTTCACCTTATAGGAAGGGGACTGTGCATTTGACCTATAGCAAGATCTTGTATTGGTTATTCCATTAATTTTTCCCTCCCAAATCATCTGTACTACAGAAAAATTCATCTACACTTCCATAACATCTACCATATTTCAGTTCATTTCAACAAATTTTTTTTAACCATCCAGAAGTTTGTGGGAAAAGGAAATGATTGTAGTGTGTATAGGACTCTTCCTTCCCTTTTTCTTTTGCCAGATTTGAAATCATTCTTTCTATTTACAAATTCAGTGCTTGATAAGCCAGTTTTTCTCTAGTTCTTTCCCAACTCCTAAAGTAGAAGTGTGATTATGATTTTTATTAACAAATTCATAGAAGTAATTTAAAAGAATAAAATTTTGAGATCCTGTGGGGTTCTTTGTGAATTTTACCTGTATTTACCATTTTGAATTCTCTTCACCACCCTTTTCCTCCCTTGGCACTGACAACAGAGAATTGACTATAGATATTTTAAAATAAGGTTTATAAAAATCAGTCATTAGCAAGTATTTATTAAATGCCTTTGGTGCATCAGGTACTGTTGTTAGGCACTGGAGATATAAAGACAAAAATTAAATTGTCCCTGCCCTCAAAGAGGTGTAACATCTTATTAGGGGAGACAGTGTGTACATATTGCACAACATCATCTTGTCATCATCTTGTAGATCTGTATCTAGATATACAGAGTTGCTAAAAACTTAACCTTAATTAAAGGTGCTAAAGGAAGCCAGCTGTAACAGTGTCAAGTAATAGCTTAAAGTCATTTAAACTTAGACTAATAAAATAAGTATGCTTTAATTTCATAGCTAAACTTTCAAACTTGGGGCTCAAAGCATTATTATATTCGTTAATAATAAAAACTAACCAATTCTGTTTTCCTTTTGTAATTCAAGAGTCTCGAAGTTACTTCCTTTTAGACCGGTAAATTTTGTTTTGGGTCAGAAGGGTGTATTCAGATTAGTCTTCCTATAATAACAATACCTTGCACTGCTGTGCTACTTTATAGATAAGTTATATGATCATTACAGTAAGTAACTCCTTAATATTATATTCCAGGGCATCTCCAGCGGGACCCAGATCCTAATTTGCAGATTGGTACTTGAGTCTCAGATAAATTAAATTAAATGAATTGCTAAAAACTCTACCCTCAAACAAGAATGAGCATATTTGTGGAGAAGTAAATAGATGTTTTACTTGGATATGGCCAATATTAGATACTAATATTTTCTATTCTGTTAAGGTTTTATTCAACCTTCAGTTCTTTTTACCCCCCTCTTGCTTTTCTCTCCTGAATCTGAATTTTACAAAGAAAGAATATACATTTGAGAATTTAAAGCAGCTTTTGTGCCATGATCTTGGCCTTCTGGGATTTCATCCTAACATAGAGATGACCTGAGTTCTCCAAGTCTGTTTAGCTTAGAGTTAGTTTAGAATATTAAGTGATTATATAGTTTTAGTCTGAATTGATAAGTAAGAAATTTAATTCTATCCTCTTAAGTTTATCTCTGTAAGGTTCTAACTTATTTAAAGGAACCATACTAAGTAGAAATTTTCCATTTCTGGAAATGTTTTGGTGAAGATGCTTTTAAGTAGCATAAGATATAAACTGACTTTTACTGTATTGTAACATTATTAAACAAATTTAGAAACATAAGGAAAATTGGATGGCAGGTGTTGGACTACATATGGCCTTTGAAAATGCCTTCTAATTCAGTTAAAATATTTGTTAAATGCCTAGACCAGAGGTACCATCTTAAGAGTGGAGAAACAGACAGCCTTTCTTCTCGAAGTACAGGAGAGGTGACGTGTGTGTGTGTGTGTGTGTGTGTGTGTGTGTGTGTGTGTGTATACACAAATAATTTTAATACTAGTTAGAATATGATTCATTGCTTATTGAGGGGCACATGAGTAGCACAAATCTAGGATTACTGGTAATGAAAGGGATATAGAAAGATGTTATGTGGGGCTATGTAGTACAAAAGTCTGTGAACCCGAAAATAAATCTCAGTTCTTTAACTGCCTGTGACTTCTTAGAAAGTTACTTGTTTCTCGTAGTCTCAGTTTCCTCATTCTAAAGTGAAGATGTTGGGTTGGGATGACCTGAGTTTATTTACCGATCCAAATCTATGCTCACTATAATCCCTGTGGAGAAGATGACATCTGATGTGGGCTTTTGAAGGAAAATAATAGCAGTAGCTTATATAGTTGGTACAGTTTGGATTAAAGAGAGAGTCAGTTCCAGTCATATAGGAGGGCATGTAAACAGAATAAGATTCTATGCCAGCTGGAATTAAGTTAACAATAAATAGTTAACTAGAGCAGTTCAAAATATTTAAAACATATAGGAGCAGATAATTGCCTTTTAAAGTTAATAGTTATTTTTGATTGGAGTTTTTAAAATTATTTATTTGGAGAGAGAAACCAGAAATGAATTTAAAGGTTACTTCTGTTTGTGATACATTTAACATAAAGTAACATAGTCTTTTTATCTTGGCACTAAACAATTATTTCCATGGGAACACATCTTCAGTTTAATTCTAAAAGCTAATATACAAAAAAGATTAATTTATGGAAATTTGTTTTATGATTTTTCAGAACTTTTAGTTTTCCTTAAAATGACATGTGCTTTATATAGGAAAGTTTTATGTTATAACTTACCATGGGAAAGTCTCTCACAAGGCATAGAATAGGCCTCTGCTTATAGGAATTCAGCATAATATTTCAAATGAGAATCCATATACTTCAGCACTTCAAAGAGTCTTAGAGATGTTTTTGTATTTCATCAATGTGGTTTTCCCTCCGTTGACACAGATTGCAACCCCCCATGCCTTCATATTCTATGTGATTCTTGTCCATGTTCTTCCATAGGATCCCCACCGAGGGTCCACCCTTTTTTGGTAGAATTCTTTTCTCTGTCCTTTTTTGACATTCTCTGATACTAATAGAGCTCTTAACTAAATTATCTCCACATGACTGGTTCACCTACCTCTTTTCCTGACAACAGATTTCCTCAGTAACCTACCTTTTGCCATTCTTTGACTTTACAGGTAGTTTACTGTTGGAAGTAGGCTCAAATCTGTGTTCTTTTGCCCTGTGGGTCATCTCCAGCTTTAATTCCTCAGAGATAGTGTGTTTTAAGATTGACAACTGTGCAGCCTCACCAGGAGGACATATGTTGAAAAGATGAGTCTTGCCCCTGGAAACAATTTGGGAACATTAAAGGCACTGGGCAATTTCCCAAACACAATCCATATTGCTTTCTTCATCCTGCTCTGTGCTGGACCCAGCTGTGACCCCACTTCAGTTTCAACCTTCTTTGGCTCTCACCTAGACATTGTTTTTTGTTCTGTTGTTCAGGTTTCTTGGT
The DNA here is from genome assembly GCA_028658325.1 of Potorous gilbertii. Taxonomy (NCBI): domain Eukaryota; kingdom Metazoa; phylum Chordata; class Mammalia; order Diprotodontia; family Potoroidae; genus Potorous; species Potorous gilbertii. The sequence continues at coordinate 125,731,436 of CM053771.1, read as the reverse complement.
TTTCTTGGCAAAGATACTAGAGTGATTTGCCATTTCCTTCTCCAGTGCATTCCCATTTTACATATGGGGAATTGAGGCAAATAGGGGTTAAATGATCTGCCCAGTAAGTGTGGGAGACCCAGCTTGAACTCAGACCTTCCAGGCTCCAGGCCTGCTGCTTTATCTGAACAGTATGATAATGTGATCTCTCTGCTTCTCACTCTAATCTGTGTTTGACATAGCTGCCAATCGATATTCTTAAAACCCACTTCTGATAATTTGCCTGCTCAAGAAGCTTCCGTGGTTATTTTTTTATATAACTTTCATAGTGCTAATTTTTATTTGATTTTTCTTGACATGAAATTCCACGTCTTGTCTCTGTCTTTTCACTCTGTGCCCTTTTCCTAAGAAGGCTTTCCTTTTTTTTTTTTTTTACCTCAGTCTTGGGGAAAATGTGGAGCTTTTCCTGATATCTCCACCCTCCACCCACAAAATTACTTCACATTTACTTTGCATGTAGTTTGTCCTTGCTTTATTACTGTATACATATTTTTTCATTATTAAACCATAAGCTTAGAAGCAGAAACTGCTTTTATTTTTGTCTTTGTATTACTGGCACATAGTACATACTTTATGCATTGAATTAAATTTTGAGTTATTGTTCATCAGCTGTGCCTATCCCAGATTTGTGAATTGATGTAACTTACTCAGTGAACTGGCCATTCAAGTACCTGACATAGTTTAGACTATAGGGATGTTTCATCTGTTTAGTTTATCCTAAATGGAGTATTAGGCTAATCACTTGAATAATCATGAATCTCATCAATGTGGAACTGGAATGGGACTTGTTTAGAACTTAGTACCGTTCTGGCTATTGTGCTAGTAGATTAGCCACACAAATAAATACGTGTGTGTATTCAATTATACATATTTTTACCTGAATTTTTACTCTACCATTCAAATGTGAAATTAATTTGTTTGAAACAAATATTTAAAGAAAAGGAATTTGCTTGTATGGGTAAGATTGTAGTCTTTGTATTATGCCTATATTAGGCAAGCATTTGATGCTACATCTATACTTGCATCCTTGTAAAAACTTTATGGCTTGTGTACTTGATTTAAGAGGAAGAAGAACTGAGATGCTAGACTTTATATCCTTGCTCTGAAAAGATTATGTTTAAAAAAAAATTGGTCACGAATTTTACTGACTAGCTACCATGTTTCAAATGGAAGATACTATTAGTTAAATGCATCCTGTATGTATTAGTTTTAGTAATCATTGTAAACTGGAGTCCTTGTGTGAAACTGGAAACTGACCTCCTGATCTAGAGGCCAGGCATGTGGCCAACTGAACCAAACTGTTGCCATTTCCTAAAAATAGTCATGTCCTCTACATCGTGATCTGAATTCAGTTTCATGTTCACAGTGTTCTCACATAGTTGGTCTGAATGCCAAGAAAAAAAAAAAAGAGAGAATGTGTGTTGGTTATTGTATGTGTTTTGAGTGGAGATGGTATTGTGAAATTCTTTATTGGTAGGAGGGGAAGAAAAAGTTAATTGTTTTCTGTTAAAAGGTTTTGTAATATTTTAATATTTCAGAATTAATAGAGATATCTAATTATGTTTTGCTTCTTTATTCTGTTGAGCTCATGATAGGTGATGGAAAGAAACTGACAATTTACTCCTTAAATATGAAATATTAGCCAATTAAAACTCAACAGAATATCTTAAGTAATATGGTATAATTTCCTTATCCAGAAAAGGAAGTTTTGTCAAATTCTTTGAGATTACTTTTGATGTAGGGCTGAGCTAAGAAGAATACTCAAGGTAGAATTATTTTGAGGCATTAGGAGCCAAGTTAGTCTGTGAGACATGATGGCATGGCTATTTATAAAAAGTTGACATCACAGTTCTGTTTTGCACTGTTCCAAGTCAAACAGAGTGGAGCCTCTCCCAGTTCAATGCTAGTAGTCCTTTAGGGGGACGAGTCCAACATTTTGTGAGCATTATAAAAAGCTTTTACTCTCAGGGGTTGTATTTCAGGGTTTGTCATTTAATCTAAACAGCCTTCAAATCTGTAACTATTAGCAATATTTCAAAATACCATACCCTTTAAAGTACTTAAGTAGAAAGGATGATTTGGTGGAATTGTGTTTGTCTTAGGAAGTATTTGTGCAATCATTTCCTTTGTTTTGAGTATTATTTTTAATGAAATTTGAGTAGATTTCCTTTCAGTCTATTTTGGGGTGACTTTTTTCCTGGATGTCTTTGCCCCTCTAATTTCTTCAATGTATATAAAGGATTTAAGTTTAATTATTGAAAACACTTTGGGCGAAATGTGATTTAATTTAGCTAATTCATTTCAGTTTAAAAGTAGTCCTGTGAAAATCATGCTAGACTTTTGTTCCACATCAAAACTTTTGCTTTTCTGAACTTCACGAGTACAGGTGACTTTTATGTGAACAGACTATTTTGGAGATTTTAGGTTCCATTCATAATTTAGCAACTACTTAATATATAGAGTTGGGAGTTTTAAGAAAGGGCCCCTGCCTCTATGAAGGTTTTTACTTTATTATTTGATGAATATTCAGATTATACAAATATGACACAAAAATTATAATTGAGTATATTAGAGAAGTATAAATTATATGCTGTATGAGATTCAAAAAGGATGTAGAAATGTTCCCTGGAGCCTGCACTGGGGAGAACTATGTATGAACAGCCGTCCTTAGGGACAGACAGACCAGAGTAGCTAATCACTGTAAATCCTGTGCTTCTAGTCCTACACTTTCTGTTTATTCGAAGAACAAACTTAATAGAACCCATGGAGTTGTGGATATCTTCACTTAAAGAAACAAACCAAGAATTGTTTGCTGGAAAGTCTTTGAAGTAAAATACTACATTTACATGTAGTATTTCCCTATTAGGAAGAGGTGCTCCATAGATCTTTGCAAATAGTGAGCCAAAGGATCTGTAAAGACTGGAATTGGTGGGTGAAAATTAGATTCAAGGTTGGCCTTAGGGGTAAATTTTAGGAGCAGGCAATTGTTACCAATAGGTAAGATTTCAGGGGTGTAGTTTAGACTTTATAATACCCCGTTGAGGAGGAAAGACAACTCCCATCATTGACCTATTATATCATCCTGTCACTAGTGATTCTACCTATTACCTGGACCCCTCCTACAAGTAAAATAAATGAGTAAAGTCATTGAATTCTAGGTGCTGCTATTGTTGTATGTATAAAAATTTCAGCTCCTTTGCTAGTTGTAGTACCAAAATGAAAATAGAACTTATTGCGAACACTTAGATGAGGAATATATCAATAAAAGTATTAGATTAATATTTAAGTGGAAATGTTTGTTTTGTTTCTATATTACCAATGTTTATAGATTTTCCCCACTCTTACCAAATTAAAACAACTAAATAATAATACAGTGAGTGTATCTGAAAGTGCATGCAGCATTCCACTATTGTAGTACCCTACTTTCACCTCTATTTTTTAAAATTTTTAAATGTTTTTTAAAGTTTACATATTTTGTGACCCTCCTACCATTGGAAACAAAAAGAAAAGAAAAACAAATTCTTTGTAACAAATATTCACAGTCATTTAAAACAAATTCCCTCATGAACTGTGTGTGTGTGTGTGTGTGTGTGTGTGTGTGTGTGTGTGTGATTTTTCAGTCTAAATGTATAATCTCCTCGTCCTCTGGAATCAGTTGTTCTTAAAGGTTTCACAATTCTTTGTCTTTACATTGTTACTCTTAAATTGTTCTGGTTCTGCTCATTTTCTTCAGTTTATAAAAATCTTGAAAAAAATATTCATTTTTGTTCTTCTGGTTCTTTACTACTCCACATGCATGATTTGGTTAGAGAAAGAGAGAGAGAGAGAGACAATGGTCACTTCCTTCCACAGAGATTATGGCAACCGTTTCCCTTGTCTCTGGTCTAGAGAACAGGAATTCTCTAAGATTGTTCTGATCTTTAACCAAGCATCACAGAGTCCTTCCAGCCAGTGTCTTGGAATTTTTTGAGTGATGGCAGTATGCCCAAGTATTTTGGCATAAGAAATTGCTAAAAAGTAAAATGCCAATAAAATATATAGAAGCTTTGTATCCCAGTCATCACTCTAGATCAGTGGTTCTCAAACTGTGGATGAAGGATGCCTGGGGGACACCTTTTCAGAGGGTCTGCAAAGTTTCAAAATAATGTTATGGTATTTTACTTTTGAATATAATAAATATTGATAGATTTAATAAAGATAAAAAGTTTTGAGGGATTCTCCTCCTTGATTTTTTTTTAAGATTTGTAAAGTGGTTCTGAGACTCAAAAGTTTGAGAACGGTTGCTCTTAATCTTTTAAATGAACTATATGTGGTATTGTCTTTAGGGGTCTGAGTTGCAGTTTAGTATTTGTTGATATGATTTCTTGGATTAACTTAAATTGTTTCATATACGTTAGTCTTTCCCTAACAAGATGATACTTCCCATTTATTCAGCAAACCTTTATTAGATCAGGTACTGTGCCTGGGTACCAGTTTTAATTTTAATTTAATTTTAAAAGCTTTTAAATTATTAGAGCCCTCAATGAGCTCATTCTGTTGCTAGGAATCAACATTATTAACTCAGAAAAGTAAAACACTAATTACATTTTTTAAAGTATTTTAAAAGTAGGGGGAACGTTACTACCCCTTGGAGGAAGAAGGTTCAGGAAAGGTTTGTCTTATGCTAGTTTTGCATTTCCCATAGTATCAGGAACCTCAGTGCCCAGTGGATATTTTTTGTTCAGTGTTGGTAATCACTAGTGTGGTATGCTAACCCAACTGCCTTTTCTGTGCTTAGAAGGTATGTAAGTCACTCTTTGATTTGTACCTGAAGCCACTCTTTGAAAAACTTGTTTGTAGCTTTCCCTCTTAGACAAACAGCAAGTCCTGAAGTCTTTATTCAAAAAAGAGCTGCTGTATTCTTGATTGATTGTATGCCAGGCTGCTCCGTCTAGTGCTCAGATTTCCCAGAAGCCTTTGGCTGTGTTGCATTGTTTGAAGATCTGCTTCAGTGCATCTTTAAAAGACTTCATTCTGCCTTCCTGACTTGCCAAACTTGTTCAGTAGCTGCCAAAGCCCAGGTTTGTTAAAGGTATGAAGCACTTTTATGAAATCCACTCAAACAGCATTTAAAAGTTGAGATGTCATCTCCTTGCTTTTCCCTCTATTTGGAATGTAATGAGTACCAAGTTTATGGCGCTTTCAGTTTAAAGGCATGTTGTGGGATTTGGAGTACCCAAAGGAGAATCTTCTTCTGTAGTCAAAATGGAAGAATATGGTTGTAGGTTTTGGTTGTGACAGAAAACAGAGAAAACTCATGAGAGTATAAATTAGTTTTCTTGCATTTCTTAATGAAGATAACGATCTGGTCGTAAAAAGTAAGAGCTTTGAAATCTTCTGGCATTTGTTCAGAGTTCCACATATTGAAAAAGAACCAATGAAGACATTTTGGCAAAATTTCCCTTTAAATAGATGAAGAAAATGGTCTCAGAGTTCCGTCAATTATGACTTCAGTGATAGTCATTTATAAAAGGGTTGTAGTGGAAGCCATCTCATGGTAGTACTTCTGGGCTATTGTAATGATTTGTTCTTACTTGTGTTTGCCCTTCGTTTTCATCACGTCAGGGAAATGATGACATTACTTCCAGCTGACTTGGGTTTGAGTGAGGGAGGACTGTGTAATGTCATCAGACTCACTTTCTCTTCCAGAGTCACATGGGTCCAGTAGCCAGATATTCATCAGGATGACTGGAGATGGCCTAGGATGCAGTGGGAGAAACTGGTGCTTTTAGGCTAAGACCTTTTCAGGTACTCACTTAGAGTGATTAAAGGGGCCATCCCTTGACTCACTTTTTAAAGAGGCCTATTATTCTTAGTAGGGAGAGGAGAAAGGAAATGAAGGAATTGTGGAATGAATGAAAGTTCATCTGAAGGGCAGATGGACAAATTATTAAATCCTAAAGGGGTCAGTGTTGAGGAGGTGGATGGCAAGGCCCAAATGGTCCTTAAGTTTGCCAGAGAACATGGAAGAAGGGGACAGCATAAGGCCTAGAGGATCTTAGGGAAAAGTAAAAAGGGAAAGTTTAATGCCTCTAAGTCCTCTATCTCATTTGGAGGATTGAAATTTTTGACTGCCTTCTCATCTCAGCTTTCTGGGCATCTAGGCATCTAAGTAAATGGAGAAGGAGGAAGGAAGTACATTCTTTTGATAATTCTTCCTACTTTTGACTATCCAAGATGGACTCTGTGATGCCTCAAAATCACTGGATAGGGCATTCTCAGTATTGGTGGTTCTTCCTGCCTCCTACCCATTTTGGATGGGTTATGCAATGTAGGTGATATAAATATATACATTAGGAACAAATGTATGCATATAATATTACAGAATCACAATTAGTTTTTTTGATGATATGGTCTGAACTTCTGTGTAATTCAGATGTCCACTTTAAGGACTGCATTTTAACCTCTTATACACTTTTTCTCACTAAAGCAAAACTCGGGCCATATCACTTTAGTCTACCTCTTCCTATTTATGAGCAAGACCATGATGGCCTTCCTCACTCCTACTCCTTTCCCTGCTTCCCAACATTAAAATAGAATCCTGCCTCTGATTCTCTGGGCTTAACACCTGTTAACTCCAGTTATAACTCTCCCACCTTGCCAGAAAGTGTTTGCTCTGCTGCTTGACCATGTCAAACCCTGTCACCAAAATCTGTTTTTGTATTTGTTAAATGGCCAAATTTACATATAGTGTGTGTTGGTAATATGTTTGTAAAAGTCTGGTCTGTCTTTCTTTGCCTATTTCACTCTTTCTTTTCAACTTGATGCATCTGATTTGAAGTTTAGAAGTTAGTAGAGGCAGGTTGGGAATTATTGTATTGATAGGATAAAGGGAAATGAGGGGGAGCCCTGGAGCCTCAGAAATGACAGTGTGAAAGTTTATTGCCAAGCTTCTCTCCTTCCAGAACAGAAAGTTCATAACCTGGAGTCTTTGTACTTATTTTCTTAATATGTCAGTAACTGCCATTTTCATATAATCACTTCTTTTGTTACACCTTTTTTTGTTTTATGCCTTCAAAAATATTCTGAAAAGGTGTCCATTGGAGTCACCAGAGTGCCATGACACAGCAGAGGCAAAGAACCCCTTCTGTAGGACCACTGAAGCATCAGTGGAAACAGGTGTCAAATGGAGAAGGTCAACAAACTTTTGATGGTGAGATGACAGATGATGTTACAGATTACAGTTTATCATAATTGGGGAGGATTTCTATAAGAGTATGTGTAGGGGTACGCATCTCAGGAATTTTTTTGAGCTGGACAAGAGACAATGTGGGGAGGCAGACATATCGTTTAGAAATTCAATAAAGTAAATAAGGAACTGGGCAAGGGAAGGAAGGTTGAGTTTAAGAGAAAGTAAAGGTGGAAAGAGAATAATCACAAACAAAACAAATTCCCAACTTGGTGGGATGGAGGTGCTGATTATGAGAAGGGAATACAAAGAGCAAAAAAAGGGGTAAGACCTAGAATCTGGGATGGGTAAGAAGGAGGAGGGAAAAGGATTGGAATCCAACCATCCTAATTATAGAATACTTTAGGCTATTTCATTTTCTTTCTTTCCCTTTCTCCTTTTTCCTTATAAAGAGGGGAAGAGAAGAAGAGAGAATTATTATAATTGAATATGATAGAGACCAAGACTAATCCAATAAACTTAACCCTGAATGTGAATGAAATTAACTCACCTACAAAACAAAGAAGGGTTTGGCACAGTGGAATAAAAAGAAAGGAAATCTAACATTAACTTGTTTACAGGAAGCACCCACTGCTTAAAGATTCACACAGTTAAAATGAGGGGCAAAGTTCAATCTTTATACCTCAGCTGAATCCAGAAAACAAGAGTGGCATTCATTATATCCCTCCCACAAGACAGCAGTAAAATTAACCATGGTTAATAGAAATAAGTATCAAGGAATCAACGTTATGGTTAAAGGCATTTTAGATAATGAAGCGATATCAATACTTATTTTATGTACAATGAGTGGCACAGTAGCTTTTTGTTGAAGTATTGCTGTGCTCTGTCAATATATATTACAGGAAGAAATAATAAAACAATAAATGTTGTGACTTCAATATTAACACCTTTTAAACTTAGAAAAATAAATTTTAAAAATATTTTTTAAAGAAGTTATATAGTCATTGTAGAAGACATTGGATATGAAAGCCATCTAGTGAATAACAAATAGAAATTGTAAGCAATATTCATATTCCTCAGTTTTGCATGATATATTTACATTTGGTCATATGCTAGAATGTAAGAATTTCAAATGCATAAAAGCAGAAATATTAAACACATGACTGCAACACAATATTAATCACAACAAGGATTCAGAACACAATAAAAATTGTAATATATAAGGGGAAATTGAAGAAAGAATTCAGACTTAAATCAAAACCAGTATAATCCCAAAGAATAAATGGATCAAATTACAAATAATAAAACAGTTTTTTAAAGAAAATCACAATAATGAGAGAATATACCAAAATTTTTATGTTATAGTCAAATTAGTGCCTAGGGAAAAATTAATGTTTCCTTGATCTTTTTTTGTTTCCAAAGCCTAATTGACATTCCTGGATATGCTACTAAGCAACACTGTCACCCAATGACAGAGAACAGGTAAAAGGTATAACCTGCAGTTCAGTGTGGTAATGTAGAAATACTACTGAACTTTAAAGGTCATGAGACCTACATGGTAGTTTCCCTGGGCATCTTTCCCTTTCTAGAAAATGATGGGCATGCTTGAAGTTCTAAAATGATGTGATTGAGTTAAATCCTTTTAGAACTTGTTCTGGACCTCCTCACATTGACAGGAATTAATTCAACAAATGTTTTAAATGACCATTTACTAGACTTTATGTTAGTTGGGGTTACAAAGACCAAAAAATGAAACTCCCTTGACCGCAGAAAGCTTATATTTTACTGAAGAAATTTAACAACCTTAGACTCCCCTTTCCCACCCAACGTCAAATCAGCTGTGAGCCTAAAAGCAACTCTTGACTCAGGAGAAGAGGAGTGGTGTGTAAATAAAAGGCTTTTCATGTAGACATTTGTTTTTAAAATATGGTGGATTAGAAACCATGAAGACCCAGGTAACAGCAGGTAGTAACAGTTTATACCCGCAGAGTAGACAGAAAAGGCATTGTACTCCAGTCCCATTTGGTGTCCAGGCAAACAGTTTTCCATTCTTCGGCAGTCCGTAACATCATGGCTGTATAATAACTATCGCTATCAACCCCAAGTCACCAAGAATGGTTAGCATACTTATTAAGGGCAGGGAAAGATTGCTATAAAAATTGCTTAAAACAAACATGGCTGCTTAAAGGGTATAGACAGGTAAGCTTTCACCTGTCTGGGAAGTTAGCTTTTTTTAGTGGGTCAAAGTTTTATTCCCTTATGATGTTCCTTCCATAAATAGTCATTACTCAGTTGATATTTCCTGACACAGTTTAAGTGTCTCTCCTGTCTTGGTCATGAGGAGCTCCAAGATACTGATGAAATTGCTTTGCTGCAAGTAGTTTCTTAATCAATGAGTCATCCTCATCAAACTAGCCCTGGTTTAAATGGAGGCATTTATTAGTGGCCATAGGGATGACATTTGCCTGACAGATGGTATCCAGGCAGTGCGCACTTACCCTTTACACGGACACTTCCAAATGAGAGTCCCTGTTCTAATAGGCTGGCTACAGTGTTTGACGTGCATCCATTTGATATGAAAGTCATTTTTTGATACTTTGTGTCCCTAATGAGTGTTCTAAATGACTCAGACAGGGATCAGTCCAGTAATTGGCACCACATATAGCTGAACAATCTGAGTGAACATCTTTCAAGTTTCATTTCAGTAAATTGGAGTTGATGTTGGGTGTTATTAACAAATGTTTTGTAACCTGCTTGGCAAATTGGAACTGCTTTGAATAATTATCTTTTCTTCATTGCCTTTTAGTTCTTCCTCCAAATATAATCCTAGAATCTTACAATTGAAATGAACTTTATAGGTTATCTGGTATAGTAGCCTACACAATGCAGGATCACAGATTTTCAAAACAGAGGAAAAGTTGGATTTAAAAAATTGAAATAGATTTTAAAAATACATTGTGTTGATGTCTTTTTTTTTTATCAATCATATTTGGAAATAGCACTCTGTCACTCCTACCTCCAGAAGGTAGATATTCACAACTAGAAATGTAGGGATCATATACCTATGTTTTCATTAGTGTAGACAACTTACAATTGAGGAAATTGCAGGTCAGTCTTTTTCTCTGCAATAGATAGTCTCAATGAGTAGATTAGTAGAGAGGTTAAGTGAATTGCCCAGGATTACCAAACCAGTGTGCGTGAATCCAGGTCTTCCTCTCTTAGAGGGTCTACTCTTTATCCATTTTGCCACCTGTATAAAAAATGTTTGTTTCTCATTTTTCTACTAAAAGACCTCATAAAGAGCTTTAATTTCTTCCTTTATCCACTCGTTTCCTCTGTAGATGAGAAGAGCAATTCGATAAAGGCAGAGGTAGGATTTTTCTGTTGTAAATTACTTTTAACAGCCCCTTCCTTGAGGGACTTCTGCAGCATGGACCACTTATGTAAGGATGTGATTGGGGGAGGAAGGCAATTACCATCCATAATAAAAACTGAATTTAAGTTTGTCCTTCCAATAATTATGGAATATTCACATCTCCAAAGTCTCTGCACTTTTACAAAGGGACAGAGTGCTTCATTTGAATTATCCAGGTTTTAAAAGTCTTCTTTTCCTTGTTCATTTCAAAAGGCTAAAAAAAGAAATAGAAGAAAATATAAGGTTTCTCTTATTGAAAACAATTGACCTGGAAAACCAGTCAATGGAAGATTATTAAGAATAATTGGACTAGGAGAAGCCTACTGGGGAAGGGAGGGTGAAGAAAGAATATGCAGGGAAGTGGGGGAGGGAACTGAAATGAAGTATGGTTGGGGCTTTCTTGAAATAGTGATCTGGGAGAGGGAGACAACAATCAAGATAGCAGAGGGAGTGAGGTTGGACAGTACTTCCAAGGCATGGTTTCTGGTGTAGGCAACTGATGTGGTTGTGGAGGAGGTGGCCAGAAAAGAGAAAGTGAAATGAAGCATGGTGCCACCCATACCCCCAACCTCTTACTCCTATTACTGTCAACTTTTTCTTGAATGAAAGTTTCCTTGTCTCCTACTGTACTGATTGCCCTCCTCCAAACATTTTAGTTTGTCAGTGTCTCCCCAGTTGTGGTACCTCAGATTTGTTGTACTCTGCCCATTCACCCCTATAGATCTGCTTCTTATTAGCTCATTGTATAGACTTGTAGCATAGAATTAGTGTAGGAAGGGACCTTAGAGATCATCTAGTGGAACTCATTTTCCAGACACTGAAGTTATTTCAGCATCACTGCATATATATGGATTGAGATTGACTTGTATTGTGTTAATCCAATCCTGATGAGCCTGTCAGATTCTATCTGGTTTTTCTACATCAGTATTTGTCATGGTGACTGTGCTGTTAAAATGATAGTTTTGGTTTAGGAAGTAGGTGTAAGGTCATCAAAGAATACTGATGTCTCTAAGTATGTTTGAGAGTTCTGAAACAAAGGACTGATTAATTATAAGGCCAATACCTTATTGTTGGCTCTGTGAGAAAGGAAGACCTCTTCAGAAGAAACTTTACTAAATGGATTTCTGTTGACTATCCTTCCCTCTGACAGCCAGATTTTCAGACAGTTCTAAGGAGCTAGTACTACTATTCTTATCTTAATAAATGTTTATCAATTGATGAAGCAATTTAAAAATCTTGTTAGACTATTTAGTATGTACAATTGATACTTAACTATCATAAATTTAATAAATAAAACAACATTTGAAATAAGGAAGAAAATGTTGAATAAGTTCTAAGCATTTAACAAAGAAGAACCAAATGCATTAACAAATAAAGCCCCCCCAAAAAGCTTTTTTTAATTTCTTGTGCCCAGTACCTAACTTGTTTCTTGGCTTTCCCCCCTTAATCTGCTCAGCTTTGTTTTCTTGGTAAGATGATGTTATTCTTTTGACTAATTTGGATAAGACTAATTATGTTTGCTGTACTTTTTGTTCTTGTATTCTTTTCTACTTGAGTTTTATTTATAGTAAACCAGAACAGTGTTGTTCAAATCAGTTGAAGGCTTATTGACAACTAAGCCCCCTTCATTGAGTCGTCAGTATCAGAAGAGGGCTACTTTACTTTTGAAATAAATGTAGAACACAGAAAAGGAAGTAGAAGTAAAAACTAGAGGCAACAATAAACCTTCCTTTTTCAGAGAAGCAGCATGTCAAAGTGTACAGAGAGCTAACTTCGGAGAAAGGAAGACCTGGATTCAAGTGTTGTCTCTGACAGAGGCCATGTGACTCACTGAACTTGTCTAGCCAGCTTTCTAAGGCCATAGTGACTGAGAAGGTGCCAACCTGCATTAGTAGAAGGGATTTTGTCTCCTGGGAATTAGATCCCTATCCCAATGAAATCACAGATCTTGTTCCTATCCATTTTAGGAACATAGTGATTAAAAAAAAAAAGATTGAAACTGTTAAGGAACTTGAATATACGTCATTTAAAAATGCTATATAGGTTACACCTAGTACTCTGTGTGCAACACTGTATTTTTTCTATAGGAAAGGATACTTGAAGGGAGACCATGGTAGTTGTAATCTGTATTAGTCTAAAGAGTTTAAGATGAAGATTTACCCCTAATGTAGATTATTATTTCTTATCCATAATTTTGTCTAAATACTTGAAACCTATATGACCTTTTCCCCAGTTTTTCACCAGATTCCTATTCTAGTTACCTTATTACTTTTTAGAGTGCCTTGGGCTCTTGAGGTCTATGAAATCTTCAACAGTTCCTACCAAATAGTAAGGCTTTGAGTATGTACCTGGAGGCAGATTTGAGATTTGTTATCTCTCTGAAAACAGCCTAACTTAGTTCAGAAAACTCTCCAGAGTTTGGTCACAAGGGAATGACTTATTTTCAGCCCAAAAACTCGTAAATATTTCTAAGATATAAAGGGTGTTTAAATAAAGTTAGTTTGTTTTGTTTTAATTTAAAGATAGAATGTGTTCAGGGCAAAGGCAAAACATAGACCAAGTATTTGTAAGAAATTTTTGAAGAAAAAAAAATAACTTTTAGCTGGAGGGATTAGAGGGGAAGCCTCTTGGAAGAGACAGTACCTGAACAGGGCTTTAAAGAAAGAAAAGGATAGACTAAGAGCTGTGTAGTAGCGTGTATTCCAGGCATAAAGGTAAGAGAGCAGCAGGAAGAGATCAGGGTATGATTGTCAGACCTGTTTAGCTGGAATGTATTCTCATTGAAAGGGAGTAGAATGAAATGTCTTGAGAGGTAGGGTATTGTGTTGAAAATGCCAAATTAAGGAGTTTATATTTCATCCGGTAGTTATTAGGGGTAACCATTGAAGATCTTTGAGCAAGGGAATGACATGGTCACACTTGTGCATTAGCAAGATTATTTTGGCAGCTGGTTGAAGGATGGGAGAGGGGATGAGTGTGGAGGTAGGGAGGTTATCACAATAATCCACATGAGAATTAATGAATATCTCAACTTCAGTAATAGCTGTGAGCATATAAAGGATTCAGATTCTACAGATGTGAACATAGATTTGACAGGAGTTGGATGTAGATCCTAAGACAGATAGAACATTCAAATGTAATTCCAATTCATTAGAAACAAAGAAATTGGGACAAGAGGTAGATTTTAGGGATTAAAGAAGTTCAGTTTTGAACCTTTTGATTTTTGAAGTTCTGATGAGACTTCCAAGTGAATTTGTCAGACAGGCAGTTGGAAATGAATAACTGTAATTTAGGGTTGTATATAAATGTTAGGGAATACAACTCACATTACATAAAAATTAAAGAGTAAATCTATGAAAAATGAACGAATTGCCATTTGAGAGTACACAGTGAGAGAAGGAATCTTGAAAAAGACATTAAGGAAAACAGCAGTAGTTAGGGAGGAAGATGAAACACAAACACACATATGCTCATTTTAGACAATATGCTTCTAGTAAAGCAGTCCAAAGGTCTGCTTTTAGTTTAAGTTTCTTTTTCTTTTAAATCCAGGTCTTTTTCACTTGGACTGTTGCCTAACTGAGTGTTTCCTACTACACATTTGTGTAGTTAATTTCCTGATTATCTTATTTGAACTCAAAAATTATTTTAGAATGTATATATTTTTGGTTTTAGATTCAATTATCCATGTTAACCAAACCTCTTAGTGTTGAGTCTCCTGTAAATCTGATAAACATGCTTACTTTGTCTTCATCCAACTCTTCAATAAAAAATCATGAATAATATAGGAAAAAGGCATATTACCTGGGCATTTAAAACTAAAGACCTTTCACATTAACATTATCTCATTATTCACTATTCTTTTGGTCCAATTTTTCAACCAATTCTGAATTTGCTAGTCATGTCTTCCAGCTCTTGTCTTCATGTTAACAAGATAAAGTGAGAGACTTTGTCAAATGTCTTGTTGATATCCTGGCTTTAAGAAAAACCTGTGAACTCCTTCAAGTTTGAAAGTGAATCAGAGAATTCCAGAACTTAATATGTCTGTGCTCACCTTTCCTTCTGCCAAGGTTAGAAGCAGAAATGATAATAGGATTTACATAATACTCTTACTATTCCCATTTTATAGACTAGGAATGTGGGTTTTGTCCTTCATTGCTGAAGACTATGCCATCAGAGAAGTAATGACTTGACTTGCACTTGACTTTGTTTTTTTGAGGGCTGTGCAGGTGACCAGCCTCACTTCTCCTCCAGAGCCATCTGAATCCAGTGTCCAGATATTCATCAGCCTGACTGGAGATGACCCAGGATAAGATAGTTAGGGGTAAGTGACTTGCCCAAGGTCACACAGCTAGTGAATGTCAAATGTCTGAGGTGAGATTTGAACTCAGGTCCTCTTGACTCCTGCACTGGTGCTCTCTTCACTGCACCACCTAGCTGCCCACAGACTAGAAAACTGAGGCTATGGGAGGTAACAACTTGCCCAGGGTCACATAGCTAGTAAATTTCTGAGGCTGAATTTGTACTCAGATCTTTCTCTAGTTCCAGCATTCTCACCATTGTACCATTTAGGGCTTGTTTTCATTATATCTTTTTGTTACTGGTGCTTACCTGATAAGTACCTTGTAATACAGTAGTGGATGCTTAATAAATGCTGATTAAATTGGATTGGTTGGAATGATTTGGGTGGATAGGTGCAAAACATGTTCCAGTGTTTTAACTGAGTGTCTGCAGG
Source organism: Potorous gilbertii (assembly GCA_028658325.1). Lineage (NCBI taxonomy): Eukaryota > Metazoa > Chordata > Mammalia > Diprotodontia > Potoroidae > Potorous > Potorous gilbertii. Next base: position 125,716,082 of record CM053771.1, on the reverse strand, counting down.
AAAAGGATACAAATCTCCACCTTAATTAGGGTGCAGTTTATAGATAATATATTAATACAGTTATTGTAATATGACTAGATACAGCAGCATTATGTGGGTATATGTCTAGATCACATTGTGTAATTTAACTGCACATTTCATTTGTCTCAAAAAATTCATTTTCTAGTTGTTAGGTTCATACTGTAGGATCATTTTTCTTTTCAGCTGCTGTTTCCAAAGTGAGTTTTTTCAGTTTTTTTCAGCATAACTAGTGTCTTTCTGAGACTTATAGCCAAGGCATATGCAAAAATAAATTTCTTTTAGGGAAGAATTAATCCTAGAAGAGACAGAAAAGATGAAATTTTAATCTGGGTTGTAATGCAGTGTCAATGGATTCTCAGTACTAATCCAGCTCTCATAAAGTAAATTTCTTTTTGGATAGTTGTTAGTTCTTAGACTAATCTACCATTCATTTTTCTTGAAAATTTTCTCCTATCAACCTGATGTGAATATCCAAAGAGTACTTAATAAAAAACTGGTGACAGTGCAAGATTGTTTCCTGCCTCATGGTTAGTTTAAAGAATCAAACAACACCAACTATCTCATCTTCAGTGTCTGATTCCAAAAGCTCTTAATTAGTTTGAGATTCATTTGTGGTAGTGCTACATGTAAATGTGCCATTTCTTTACTGAGTTTTATGATTTCATCACTCAGATGACTGACATAGCCTAGTCATATGTATCACTTTTAAGGAAAGTTTTTCAGCTGTCATTAATTAAATTCTTTTCTTCATGGATTGCTCAAGATAGAGTTCTTTCTATGTACACAGTACAAATCTGAATGGAGAGGAGGGATCTTATTTTTATATTAAGTTCTGTTGATGCTTTTTTTTAGAACAAAACTATTTCCTGATATGCTCCCCTTCTAGAGCTAAAACACAGGCTTGTTACTAAAAAAAAAATCAGGTAAATAAAATGGACAAAGTGGCAATCAGTGAATTTGCAATGCATTTTACATTGTGTGAGGTGCCTCCTCCCATACCTCTCTACTGATAGTGTATTTCACCATCTGTCCTCTGGAACCAGTATTAGTTATTGCATTTAATTGGAGTTCAACTGCCTTTTATTGTGTCTTTTATAATATCATTTATTGTTCTTCTGGCTTTGTTTTCTTTGCTCTGCATCTTTTGGTACAAATCTTCATTCTGAAAGCCTCATATTCCTCATCTCTCGTGACGTAGTAATGATCTATTATTGTCATGTAGAACCATTTGCTCAGCTAAAGCCCAATCAGTATACTCCTTAGGTGGAAGGTATTAGAGCTCATTGAGTTCAGTTCCTTCCTTTTACAAATGAAGAAACAAGTATGGGTAAGGTCACAGAGCTAATCGGTATCAAAGTGACCTAGATCTCACATCTGATGTGTAATCACTGTGCCAGACTACCTCTTAAAATGCAAAATACCCACTTTTGTATATTATTGCATTTTTCCAAATTAGATAAGCAATATCAAAAAATAGAATGACATACACATTTTATGTGATAAAATATAAAGCTCAAATTTTTATGTGCCAGCTTTTATGCTTGCAAAATTTTGTGATTCCTACTATTGATTCATTGGCCTTTTTGAAAATGCTGCCTGGAATATTTTGAATTAAATTACTCTGTTTTCTGCCTTTTGGAGACTTTGATGACATACCTTGAAAAAATGACTGTCACCAAATCAGGATTGAAAATTACTAGTATAATTAGAAGTCACATTTAAATTTGTATTAAATCTCATACTATGGTCACAAAATTATAGAAGATATCTTCTGTGAGCCTTCTATTTACTTATTTTTATAATTAATCGTTTCATACATACTCTATCTTTTGCATTGTAGGCAATTGCCCTAGCATGAAATAAAATCATTAAGATAGTTTTAATTTTTTTAGAACTTTTCTATGTTGATATAGTTTTAGTTCTGGTATTTTTGGTAATTTCTGAAAGATAATGTGAAACAACAGCTTGTATACATAAGCCTGTATTTATTGAGTAGTCTATCAAAAATTAATTTGATCTGAACCATTTGCAGTTAGTTTGATTTGAGATGAGAATGCTGATTATATTTTTGTGTGATTTCCTAAACCTGTTTATTTAACAGGGTGTATATCTAAGACCTCTGACTTGAGTCATGCTGAATGAGTTTAGAAGACATACTCAGTTTGTTTGTGTTCCTTATCTTTACAACCTTTCCCACTGCCTCCTCCTTTCCCCTATTTGTGGTAAAAATTAAAGGACAAAACTGGCCAGGTCTGTTCTAGAATAGAAAGTGATCAACATCCCCTCAGCCATGAGGGGGAAAGTTCACATTTGTTTGAAATATAACTGGAATCAATTCCATTTTGGAAATTGTTTAATCATAGCCAGCAAAGATATTAAGTGCCAACCATGTGCCAGAAATGGTGCTAATTATTTTAGATGGGACACTGAAAACGGAACGGGTTATTAATGCTGTTCCCCATCCCCATAAAGAAATTAGCTTTCTTATGTATATATTTTTTGAATAAGCCTTATCTTTTAATATAGGGTTCTCTATTAATAAAATTTTCAGAGACTTGTGACCAGCTGCTGAATATATTTGTAAATGCATTTATATTGTATTAAATTTTTTTATATTCTATAATTAATTTTTTAGAAGTAAAATGAAAGTTCATGTGGTTTACTTGCCATACCAGAAGGAAATAGCCTTGTGCTTCAAGGACTTGGGTCAAGAGACTTAAATACTAGTCCTGGTTTTACTGTTGACAGTCTGTCACTTTTGTAACTATCTCCTTTCCTTCTTGCTACTTCAGCTCACCTTGTACAAAACGAATACTGACTGAAACCTGCCTTCTTATATATCACAGAGCAAGGATAAATTAAATGACCTGAACACATACTCTCATTGAATCTAATGGTAAAGGAAGAGGAGACTGGAGACTAGATCTCTGATTCCTTTAATACAAGAAGTTCACAAATGAAGAAACCTTTCTTTGTCAGTCCAGATCAGCACATTTTCTGAAATTTATGTAGCCTCAGAGTTGCCTGGGGCACAGCGTTCGTATGAATCAAGGCAGGACTTGAATCCAGGTCTAACTGATACCAGCTCCCTCTCTCTAATACTTTGTACACCCTCTCAACTCCCTGAAAACTAGCCTTGGGGGATGGCATTGAGTCTTTTAACCTCATTCTCTCCCTCTCCTACTTAATTTTTCCCCAAGGAAAAGTATCCTTTGAGGTTTAGAAATCAGTAAGAGCACAGATTGTCTGTAGATTTCTGTGTGTGTTTATCACCCTTTTATGGTTAATTAGTGTTTAAATTTATTTTATGTTATTTGTATGCCAGAAAATAACAGGAAGCAGCTAAGTGATGCAGTGGATAGAGCACCAGGTCTGGAGCCAGGAGTTTCGCCTCAGGTTCTTACCAGCTTTGAGACCTTGAGCAAATCACTTAACCCTGTTTGTCTCAGTTTCCTCATCTGTAAAATGAGCTGGCAAAGCACTCCAATATCTTTGCCCAGAAAATACCAAATAGGGTCATAAAGAATGAACACTGGAAAAAAAAAGTAAAGGTTAATTTTGTTCACCTTAAGCCATTATAGCATACAATTTGGTATGCTCTTTCTTTCAGTGGTATATATAATGAATTGTCACGTATGATACGAGTTTTTTGTTTTGTTTTCAAGTGTTTCTGTCTGTTCATGTGTTTATGCATAGCTTCAGCTCACTTTTTTCAGTCTTTTGAGCCAGCACAATGACTTACATTACCATTAGCTAAAGATAGTTTTGTATGTCACAGGAAATCAGAATCTTATCAGAAAGGCTAAGTGTTCCATTCAGTCTTCCATCCTTATCAAGGAATTGGGGGTGTGTGTGTGTCTGTGTGTCTGTGTGTGTGTGTCTGTGTATCTGAACTTTTACTGGAGGTTCTAAAAATAACTCAGGGTTGAAGTGTACAAATATAAAAAGCATAGGATTGTGGCTTCGGAACTGTAGCTCATAGAGGGATTATATTGAACAATGTAGTATTGTTCCTAGAGTCAATTAAGCTTGTAGGTTTAGCTAGCTTGGGAACAGCCTCTAGCATGTGACACTATAAATAATAATTGCATAACAAACATGGGCTTGATAAGTGAGCCATAAATCTGGGCTGACTGCCCATTTTTCTGAATTTTAGAACCAGCTATGCCATCACAGTATCCTGAGATTCTAAGAACAATAACAAAAGTTTAAAAATTCTTCGCAAATGTTTTGGTTCCAAGTTTTCCAATTTTATCTTGCTCTTTGTTCCCACTTGGAGAAACTGACCTTATTTAATAGAAAGCCACATTGCATCCTGTCTGGCTGTTTGATTTCAAATGAAGTGCTTAGGGTTTTTTATTTGTTGTTATTAATTTTTTTTTTGTTGCCAAATACAGTTTTTCTTTGCTAACGTGGGTATGGTTGCAGTAAATGTTGCTGGTATGCATGAAAGGCTATTATATGTCTGTGTATTTCCTCAGATTTTTTCTTTTCAATATTGAGACTTTAAAAAAAAATACGTAACACACTAAATTAAAGTTCCTTGCTATAACGTAGCTTGTAAGCACAAGGCCACATGACTGAGGAATTCATTAAGATGTATTTTTAAAACATTGTTGTGAACCAGATTACATTTGCCAGGTTTTTCCTTCCTTCCTTCCTTCCCTCCCTTCTTTGCTTTTATTTCTAGGTTAAAAGGGAGAAAACATACCTACTCTGCAGACTTCTACTGTCTCCTTAACTTGGATTTGAAAACTCAATGTACAATAAATAAATCTATCACCTGTAAGAACAAATTTAAACTCCTCAACCTGTCAGTGAAGAACCTCCATCATTTTTCCTGTTCATCTTTATCTAGCTAGTTCTCATCAGTGCTATGACCAGAGTAGTTTTATTCACTTGAAAATATCCCACATCTATCCCTTGATCTCCATCCCTTGTCCGGGTGGCCTTTATTACCACTTTTCTGTCACTATGAATCCTCTGCTTCAGAATTCAGTTCAGGGTTCACCATCTCTAAGAAGGTTGAGGTCAGTACCTGGCTTCTATCTTCCCTTAAGGTCTAGTTTTTGGTGCTCCAATTTTAGGTGAAGACTTTGGAGGATATCCACAGTTATTAACATTCTCTCTCACCTTAAACTGTTGAGTTCCTGGAAAGCTGGGATAGTGTTTTGCCTTTTTTTTATACCCCTAACACTTAGCATAGTATCTGACACATGGTAGGTGCTTAATAAAGGCTTGTTGACTGACTGACAAAAGTGCTTTTCTTATAAAATCTTAAATCTTTCCTTAACTGCTCCTTCTCTTTACTTCCTTCCCCTACCCTGTGTTGTGCTCATGTCTCTTCATGTGATTTCCTTTCTATATACTATAAGCTCCTTGAAGACAGATGCCATTTTATTTTGTCTTTCTATCTCCCTACACCTCATTCACTCAGCAGGCGCTTAATAACTATTTATTGAACTGTCTGTTGATTTGTCCTTTATACCACAATGATTTTGAATATTATTAACCAACATGTGAATAAAAGGAGTTAATCTGTCACTCTAGCTACAATTATTGTTTTTACAGGAAGAATGAATGATTTTTTTTTTTAAAAAGTATAAAACATTCACTTGTTTCTTTCTCAGGGCTGTGACTAGTAAGACTGATGACTTTCCAAAGAACTTATGACCTTTGCCTTCATAACAAAACTAACTTTACCTCAACTATGAAATAATATAGTATGTTAATGATTGGTAACACAAACGTAAAAGGTAATTGGCATTGCCAGGCAAGGGGACAACTTGATCATTTGTAGTAATTATTTTCTTCTCCATTGTACTGAAAAAACATAATTACAGCCTATGAGAGCTAACCTCTGTTTTATAGCAAAGATAGGATACAGATACCAGGAGTACCAGTTCTCTATTGCAAATATGTTGACACATTGGTGTGCATTCAGGAAAAAACTGCTTTCTCTCTGTCCCTGTATGGCCTTATTTTCTTATTTGGAATATGAAGGATCATCCCTTTGAAAGATATGAGTTTGAACAATATCCCTACCTTAAGCAATTAATTTCCCATAATCACCTGGAAGTACTTATTTCACATGAGGCAACTCAGTCACATGACATCAAATATTTATTTGCAGCATTACTTTCATCTCAGTTTAGTGGTAGGGAGGTACTACTTTGAAAAAAACTCTTCGTAATGTAAGCAGAGTTTGGAGTCATTTACATTTCGAAATAGTACTTTGGATCTTTTGAAACACTTAAATTTGTTCGTAGAGTTATAAGAGATTCAAATATAAAAATCTATATTTTACTTTAATACAGATATGAAAAAGAATTCCCTTTTCTTCACGCCAAACAAATAGATAACCAGTTTTTGCTTAAAGACCACCAATAAAGGAAAACACAGTATCTCCTAATGTAGCCCTTTCCACTTACTTTTTACAGAAAGTCTCGTTGCCATTTTCCAGAGTTCTCCTATTGTTCCTACTTCTGCGTTCTGGGCCCAAGGAAAACAATTCTAATTCTTCTTCTATGGTGTATGTAGCCTCTCGAATATTTGAATACTACCATTATATCCCCCAAGTTTTCTCCCGACTAAAGTTTGCAATTCCTTAAACCAGAGCTCTTCTGGCATGATGACCAAGGCTTTTTACACATTATGGTTGCCCAAGTCTGGACCTGCAGTCCAGAAGACCTGAGTTCAAATGTGGTACTTACTAGCATTGTGACCCTGGACAAGTCGCTTAACCTCTGTTTACCTTAGTAAACTGGAGAAGGAAGTGGCAGTCTCCTTCAGTATCTTTGCCAAGAAATTCCCATATGGGGTTATAAAGAGTCAGACACAACTGAAAACAACACTCTCACTTGCAAGAAACCTTTCCTAGTCCTCCTTAATGTTTACTATGTTACCTTTGAGATTATTTCCAATTAATCCAGTAAACATGTTGTCTATATATTGTTTATAATTTGTCTCCATCATTAGACTGTGAACTCCTTAAGAGCTTGGTTTGATTTATCTTTGTATCCTGATAGGTTAGCATAGTGCCTTGGATATAGTAAGAGCTTAGTAAATGTTGACCTGACTTGACTTAACTCAAATGCCACCTCACAAAATTATGTAGGAAATATTACATGGATACTGTCATGAAATTAGTTTTGCTCACCCAGTAAGAATTACTGCCTTGAATCTCTTAATGTTAGATTTGCAAACACAGCCTGTTCATCCCTTGAAGGTGATAAATCAGTAGACTGATAGTTTATTTCAGATTATAGCAACTAATCTTCTCCCATACCATTCTTTTCTTTCTTCTTTTCCTCCAGCATTGTCTTTTATTCTTTGAATATCATTGCTTAGAGAAGAGGCAAGCCTCAGTCTTGGAGTTATTGGTGCAGAAGTTGAGTCTTTTTGTCATAAATGTACAGGCCTTGTGCAGTAAGCCATTGCTGATTGATCCGGTTAAAAGCACCTTTGTAAGGAGAAGCTAAATCACAGATTGTTAGAGATGGAAAGGACCTTAAGAGAGATCATCTATCTCAACCTCTTCATTTTACAGATGAGGAAACTAAGGCCCAGAGAACTGATCTGAATTGCTTGAGGTCACATTGTTAGGGAGCATAGACAGAAGGAACTTGAACCTAGGGTCTTATGAATTCAAGTCCAAATATCTTTCCACAACAATACACTGAGAACTCTTCATAGGATAGTTATGTGTCATCTAGAATCTAAATGGGATAGAATTTCACAGAACCCATTTTTGTGTTATACTCTTGCATATTTTAGACTTGGAAAAAACTTGGTTTTAATTGACTATGGAGATCTTAATGGATTCATATTTTGATAGATGCATTATTTTGCTTGTATTCTCTCTGCCCTGAAGCAGATCATATAGAACCCTAAATTCTCCATAGAAGGTCCACCTAATATGATGGAAAGTCAGCTTCTTGCCTAATATGTAATAAATAGTTTATTTCAACAAAGATGCTTAGTCTGTGCAAGGTACTGTTCTAGATTACTAGGAGTAAGAAAATAAAAAATAAGAAAGTCTGTTCTCAAAGAGCTTGTTTTCCCTAGGAGAATAAAACCTCTCTCTAATTCAGAGTAATACAGAGGAATTCCAAGAGGGAGAGAGTGCTGATAATGGGATGATCAGGAAAGACCTTATGTAGGAAGTAAACTCTGAGCTAGGGATTATGTAAGGAAAAAGCAGATTTCAGACATGCTCAGTGGGTGAGTGGACAGACTATTTATGCAGAGGTCTGGAGAGAGATGATGAGACCATTTGGCAGGCATTTTGACTAGAGTGGAGAAAACATGAAGGGGAGCAGCGTGAAATGAAATGGGAAGGTAGATGGGAGCAGATTGTGGGCAGCCCCAGGGCCAAATTTTAAGATTTTCTACTTTATCCTAGAGGCCAGAGGGAATCATTCAGGAATTTTGAGTCGAGGTTTTATGGTCAGATCTGTGTTTTAGGAGAATTGATTTGGCATCTTGTGCTAAGTTGTGTTGAAGAGGGGAGAGAGTGGTTGTTGCAAAACTAATTAAGAGTCTATTTTGGTAATCTAAGGAAGAGGTAATACAGGCCCAAAATACAGGTAGAGATTGTGTGAATGGAGAGAAGAATATACTATAGCCCTCCCGCGTTAGAACTGTCCATCTATGTTCACTTATTCTCGCTAAGTGACTATTCTGCCTTCTCTAGTCATGTTCTTAGTAATGCTTTTGTACTTCTTTTCACATGCAGGTCATTGTTGGCAATATGTTGTGACTTCCTTATACCTGCCATATGTCCTTTGGATAACCTGCCATTTTGATTCTTTTGAGTTTATGATATCCCACGATTTGTAGCTGTATGTCACCACCAGGAGAATGTTTATGTTTAGAAGGTGGATTGGGTTTTCACATTTAACCCATCACTTCGGATCATTGAGATCACTAAGGCATTTCCCAAATGTAATTCAGCCACATAGCTCTTTCCCTTCTGATCAATATAGGCTTTTTTCATTGTGATATCTGTGGTGCCCATCCAAGATAGGTTTGCTCATGAGCTAACTTGACACTCTGCTTCTATGTTGTCATGTGAATATGCTAAGTGAATTCATAGCAGTGACATAATATGTAGGTTGCTAGATTAATCTCTTGAGTGATCAGGTATCTCATTGAGAAGTCTCACTTAAGTTTTGCAGTAAACAAAATCAACCACAAATAGGAACATCTATAGAATTTTGTCTAAAGGGAATCTCTCCTACTTTTAAAGTGTGCACAGTACATCTTCCACACCACTGGCTCCTTCCTGTCTTTGAGTGTATGCTTCTCCTGTTTATACCTTACTGGATACTGATAATCAGAGGATGATTGAAAAAGTTATCTCTGGTTTCATGAATCTTTTGTGATCCTCACGTGCATGTATTTTTTTTAATTAAGGATATCTTTGATGTATGCATAGACCACCATCACAAAGGACTTATATAAAGATGAAAGCATGGATATCTGGGTTGTAGCTGTTGCTATTTTCTCATTTGACTTTTTTTGGATAGTATCATGTATGATGTCTTCTATTCTTTTGGAATTTTCCTTTCTTCCCTAAATACCTTTAAAATTGTATTCAATCTCGTACATATTTTTGTATAGCATGTGCCAAAAGTCTTAGTGTACTTTCATTAAAGCTTTAAGTTACACTAAAACCTTTAAGGTCATCCTATACATGTCAGCTCTAGCCAATCTCTTTCCTTTGTTTTCTGAAGTGACATTTCCTCTTTCTTATATATCATGTCAAATACTGAGGGGGTGATGTCCAGATGTGATGGGTTTCACTACCATTGATGATGAGAGCAGATTATCATAGAAGTGTTGACTCATCTATTCCATTTTACATCATCTTTCTAGCCTAATAATTTTATTTGTAAACATTTTCCACGTGATTTGATTTTACTGGGTCTCATGCCACACTTTCAGTAGGTTTTGAGATGATGCTTCTTATAATTTTCTGTTCTCTTCCTCCATAATATTTTGCAAACAAAGATGGTATTACCCTTGACTGCCTTTCCCCCCTCCTTTTTGACAAGACCATATATGTTCTCTGAGGTAGCTTCTGGGTTCATTTGGCCTCATTGTGGTGGCTATTTTATATTGATTATCACCATTTCTTAGAGAAGTTTAACCAGTTAGCCTCAGCTTGTATCTATTTCAAATTTTTTAAAGGGTAGTTCGGGTCACAGCTGTATAACTTAGTTGTTGCATCATCTCATCATTATTCATTTTCCTAATTTAGTACTGATTTTTTCATTTTTCATTTGATTATACACAGATTACTGATTTTGAAATGACTCCTTTCCCTTGTCACAGAGAAAAACAGTTAAGTAAAACTGAGGAATGCAGAGACAGTAAATGCAACATTCTATAACTGTAGCTCCACCCCCTGTTCTACCTTTCTGTCAAAAACAGGAATAGGTGTTTGACACTCTGTCCCTCAGAATCCATGTTAGTCATTGTCATTTTGTGTTTTTATTTATATTAGTATGATTTTACTTTTGTTTCATTCCATTAAATTGAAACTTTTATGTGTCATCTAATTTCATTTATCATTTATTATGGCGTTCCCCATAGTGTATCAATATACTCCTTGTCTCCTGGTTAGGTTTCCATTTAGATTAGAAATATTTAATTTGATATTTAAAGACAAGGCTAGGATGCATAGCATCCTTTTCCTTTTTCCTACTGGTGTGTCATCATCATTATAGAAATGGAATAGGGCAACACAGGGTTAAATATGGTTTTATATTTTTATCTATTTATGAGTCAAACTCCAACCTTCTGGTGATAAGCCTCTCCATTTTAACTATCATGGTCCTTGAAATACAGAATGTTACCAGGCCTATAAGTGTTTCCTACTCAGTAGACTAGCTGAAGGTTGTACTCTATTGTAATGACCTTTGAAAAATCAGGATCACCTTACTACCCCGATGATATCTTGGAGTGGGTTGCTAATACCTACCTACCCACAAACATATATTTAATTACTAGCTTTTGTTTTTTATACCATCTTTATATCAAAATACATGCTTATCTCCCTCCCCTGAGAGTCATCTCTAAATACAAAGAATAAGAAAAAAAGAGCAATTCAGCAAAACTAATTAATACATCAATCATCTATCAATGTGTGCGCACATGTATACATAGACATATATACATACATACACACACACATATCCATAGACCTTAACCACTACAAATAAGGAAATGAGATGCATTTTCTCCTCCCTTTTCTGAGCCATGCTTAATTAATGTAATTACATAGCATTTGGTTTAATTTGTTTTTTTATTTATGTTGTATCAATTAATGAATCAGTAAACATTTCTTTAGTGCCTAACATATGCCAGGTGCTGTGCTAAGCATTGGGTATGCAAAAAGTGGCAGAAGAACAGTCCCTACCATCACAAGGAATTTATAATCTAATGGGGGAGACAACACACAGGCAGATATATTCAAAGCAAACTCTATACAGGAAATCACTAACAGAGAAAAGGTACTAGAATTAAGAAGGGTTAGGGATGGCTTCCTGTAGAAGGTAAGATTTCAGTTGGAAGCCAGGGAAGTCAGTAGTTAGAGTAGAGTCAGTGTTCCAGGCCTGTGGGGCAGCCAGAGGTGATGCCCAGAGTAAAGAGATGGAGTGTTTTTGTTCATGGAACACCTAGGAGGTCAGTGTGTGTCACAGGATCAGAGTACATATTGGGGAAGTAAAGTATGAGAAGATTGGAAAGGTAGAGGGGAATTGGTGAAGGATTGTGAATGCAAAACAGAACCTTTTGTATATTTGCTCCAGAAAACAATAGGAAGTCACTGGAGTTTATTGATTGGGGGTGACGTGACTGGACCTGAGCTTTTACAAAATCATTTAGTGGCTGAATGGAAGATTAGTTGGAGTGGGGAGAGACTTGAGGCAGGCCAATCCACCAACAAGCTACTATAAGGGAGCAGGATTGAGGTGAGGAGGGCCTGGTGACAGTATCAGAGAAGAAGAAGCAGTCGCTTGGATCTAGGGGGTGAGAGATGGCAAGGCATCCAAGATTACTTCTAGGGTGTGAGCCCTAGGGACTGGGAGAATGATATTGCTCTCTCTAGTAATAGAAAAGATGGGAGCAAGGAGGGTTTAGGGGGAAAGATAGTTCTGTTTTGGATATGTTGAGTTTAAGATGTCTGTAGTCATCCTGTCCTGTTTTTCTGGTTCTGTTTATTTCATTCATTATCAGTTCTTATGACTCCATGATTCTGAATTTTTCATACTTATTGTTTGTTATGATGTAGCAATATTTCATTATGTCCCTGTCCCAAAATTTGTTTAATCATTCCCCAGTTTATGAATATGTATTTTGTTTCTGGTTCTTTGTTACTATAAGAGAGGTTGCTGTGAATATTTTTGTTATAACCAGGATCTTTCTTTTCGGGGGCAAAAGGGGTGAACTTTTGAGTTATTTCTTTGCAGAAGTCCATGTTGTTTTCCACAATATTTGGACCAGCTTGCAGATCTGCTAACATTTTATTCATATACCTGTCTTTCCACAACTCCGCTAAAATTGATTTGCCATCTTTTGTTTATCTTTTCCAAATTATCTTTATACTTCTCTGTTTTAATTAATGGATGGAACTCCTTCTGTTGTGGGCAACTGGTATCACAATGGATAGAGTGCTGGGCCTGGAGTCAGGAAGACCTGAGTTCAGATCCAGCCTCAAATATTTAATAGCTGTATCATTCAGAGCAAATCATTTAACCTCTGTTTGCATCAGTTTCCTCAGGTGTAAAATGAGACTAACAGTGGCATCTATCTCAAAGTGTTGTTTTCAGGGTCAAATCAATATAAAAAGCATTTGGCTTATGTAATGCTTGGCATATAATAGACATTATATAAATGCTTATTCTCTTATTGCCCTGCATGCCAGTCTAGGGGACAGAAACTTCTTGGATATGTACTTTAGAAATCTCTATTGTAATTTGGGCATTCTTTTAGAACGATTCTTGACCCTCCCTTGAATGCTATACTGGGGTGGTGGTGGTGGTGGTGGTGGTGGTGTATTAGGAACCTTTTAATACATTTTTTGTTGTTGGTAAGTTGTGTCTGACCCTCCTTGACCCTGCTTGAGGTTTTCTTGGCAAAGATACCAGAGTAGTTTGCCATTTTTTTTTCTCCAGTATATCTATTTTGTCAGGCAAACTGAAATTAAGTGAATTCCCCAGTCATTCAGCTAGGAAGCATCTAAAGTTGGAGTTGAACTCAGGTTTTCCTGACTCCAGACCCAGTACTCTACCTACTGTGCAACCTAGGTGTCCTAGAATAGGGACCTCTTACGAAAATAGTAACTTCCCACTTTATTCTTTGGAGCACCTAAATATTTAGCATACTAGGTTAGGGCCTGAGATTCTTGTCTTTCTCAGTTTATATTAGTGTGTACTTTCTGGTATAGAAATAGAATTAATACCTACCTTTCAGATGTTGAAGAACTTTGGGAATCCTGAAGATTTTAAATCTGAGCTATAAGTGTCAGAAAGCTTTTCAGTTTACACCAGGTCTCCATGTTCCTGAACTCTTTTTGTGTACTAAAGTTCCTTATCCAGGGAAATGACTTTAATTAAACCAGTAGCATTGAGAAAAGAAATACATACATAATCACAACTAATCTGATGACTGTGCTGAGGACTTTAACACAGTATTTATCTTCATACATGTTCAACTGGATACAAAATCAAATTTTGTAAGCTCATGAAGTCAGTGTGAGGTAGGATATATTCCATGGAGCCTAATGTATTACACTTAATAGAGTTTCAAAAAAAATCTTTGTTTAATTGCATTGTTGAAGAGAGCAGTGTATTAAGTACTGTGTTAAGGACATTCTGTTCACCGATTAGACTGTACAAGGACTATGGGTTACAGTTTTTGCCACACCTAGATAACACCTTTATAAGCAACAGTCGAATTGGAATACAAAGTACGATAAATGTTAATTCAAATAGTTATTAGTAGGAAATTTGACAGCTTTTGTTCTTTCTCAACCTGATTTGTTCTAGAATGAGGTCACACAGTTTCTCTTGGTCATAAATCTTCTGTCCTTTCCTTCTCCTAAGAAGAGGATAATTTGTGTATCTTTAGGGAACTTGGAGAATTCTATACTTTCTTCTTGCTCTTTCTTTTGTCTTAAGGTCATTAGGTAGAGAATAAGACTGATTCCACTCCTTAATATTCATGTTATCATGTGGAAATACTGTCTTAATCTATATATTTACTATTTTAAATATTTCCTCTCTTTTTTAATCTTATTTTGTGTTGACCTAGATCCACTTATTTATAGTTTGACATGATCTTCCAGTATGAAAATCTTATCTGGATTTTTTTTTTCATGTCTATCACAAATTTCCAGTTGTTGCCTTTTTTTGAGTATTATGTTTTTATTGGCTATTTACATAGCCATTTTTGGAAAGTGGTAAAAGCCACTTTTTTTTTTCCTCAGCAGGAAGCATTTAGTTGACTAATACTTTGGAGTCCTTAATTTGATTCTAAAAGTTAGTGAGTTAACAAACCTCCTCAGTATCCAGAAAAGAGGGGAGATGTAAAATGGTAAACCAGTGGAGGGATTTGAGTTTGGAAAAAATGTTTTAAAAAATCAAAATATATAGTCCTCACATAAAGGATTTTGACTTTTTTGTAGGAAATTTTAAAATTCAATAAATATATCTGAAATTGCTTCATAGATTACATAGCAGTTAACAGTTTCCTCTGTCTTTTAGATTAAAACCTTGAAAAGTCTAAAAGTCTGGGAAAGAAATGCTAGCATTTTAGGGTTTACTTAGCAGGATGGTTTGTCTGTCTTTAAGAAGGCATTGCTTAACTCCGTCAAAAATAAAGTACAAGCAAAGCTTAGATAGGGGCAGCATTCTTGACTCAGTAGGAAGGCAGATAAAATTCAGTTTTAGACTGATAGTAACAATCCAAAGTGCTTCTACAATGCCCTGAAGGCTATTTATGGGCCAAAGACCTATGTTGTATTTTATTACTGATGAAGTTACATTGATTAGTACTAAAGACATAATCCTTCAGAGATGGGCTGAATACACTTACATAATGTTCTCAACAAACCATCATCAACCAATGTTGAAACTGTTGACCTTATACTGCAGTCTGAAGTCAGTCCCTCCCTGATCAGACTTCCAACTGAAGAAGAGATTTTGAATGCCATTAGGTTTCTCTTGTGTGGCAAACTGTTAGAGTCCTCTCCTCCCTTGCCCTCCCCTCCTCTTCCTGGTCTTACAATTAACACTTAAGAAAACAGAGGTTCTCTACTAGCCAGCACCCCAACATCCATACATGGAACCCTTGCTTATGTCAAATGGAGACATTTTGAATGCTGTTGGTAAGTTCACCTATCTTGGCAGTATCTTTCCAGGGATGTACACATAGAGTTAGATAATGTTGACACATGCATTGCCAGAGCTAGGTTGGTGTTTGGGAGACTCCAAAGGAAAGTGTGGGAAGAAAGAGTTATTAGACTGTCTATCAAACTGAAGGTCTACAGAGTCATTGTGCTGACCTCATTGTTGAATGCCTGTGAAACTTGGATAGTGTACCACAGGCATGCCAGAAAATTCAATTTCTTCCATTTGAATTGTCTTGGAAAGATTCTGAAAGTCACCTGGCAAGATGAGTACTGTACAGTGAAGTCCTTTCTCAGCTGAACTGCCAAACATTCAAACTCTACTGCAGAGAGAGCTATTCCAATGGGCTGGCCACATTGTTTGAATGTCAAATATATGCTTGCCTAAAAGCCTATTTTAAGGAGAACTCACACAAAGCAAATGCTCACATGGAGGTCTAAAGAACTGATACAAGGACCCTCTCAAGGTCTCTCTGAAGAACTTTGGAATCAATTATATGACATGGGAGCCATTGGCACAGGACCGCCCAGCATGGTGTGCCCACATCAAAAAAAGGCACTGTGCTCCATGAGCAAAGCAGAATTTCAGTAGCTTACAAATTTAGAGACATCTCCACTCCAAATGTTCATACTTACTATTTGTGCTTGACCTGCGGTAGAGCCTCATGAGCTTGCGTTGCTTTGATCATCCACAGTTGGACACATTGTATGCTGTCTCAACATTGTGGTGTCATTTTGGTCCTCTTCGATTATGAAAGACAAAAAAAACCAAACAGAAGCAAAAGTTTATACCAAAATATTGGACTTAGACTGTATAAACTCCTCTATTTATGCAGGTCAGCGATTTACATGTAGCTTGTAGTCCTAGCTCTTTGGGACACTCAGAGGTCATGATTTATCCATGCCTGTGTGTGGCATGAGTAGAATTTGAATCTAGATTTCTTGGAGACTAACACTTGATACCCCCTCCCCCAGCAGATGGTGGTGGTTGTTGTGTTCATCCTTTATTTTCGAAGAAGACCCCCTGCCATCAGAGAAATGATGACATGA
Source organism: Potorous gilbertii (assembly GCA_028658325.1). Classification (NCBI taxonomy): domain Eukaryota; kingdom Metazoa; phylum Chordata; class Mammalia; order Diprotodontia; family Potoroidae; genus Potorous; species Potorous gilbertii. The sequence continues at coordinate 125,699,596 of CM053771.1, read as the reverse complement.
CTTGCACTTGACTTTGTTTTGAGGGAGGGAGGGCTGTGAAGGTCACCAGCCTCACTTCTCCTCCAGAGCCATCTGAATCCAGTGACCAGATATTCATCAGGATGACTGGAGATGGCCCAGGATGCAATGGGAGACCTTAGAGTACTGGACCTGGAGTCACTAAGACCTGAGCTCAAATCCAACCTCGGAAAATCACTACCTATGTGACCTTGGTCAAGTCACTTAACCTCTCCCTGCCTCCGTTTCCTCACCTGTAAAATGGGGATAAATAAGAGGACCTATCTTCCAGGGTGACTGTGAAGATAGAATGAGATAATAATTGTTTTACCTGCCTTAAAGTGCTGCACAGATGTTATTATTAACAATAATTTTATTAATTGGCTTTCCTAATATGTGGAAGTCATGTTTAATCTTTAAAATATTGACAATAGCTAGATATTTTGTTTGTCCCCGATCAGTTGGTTAATTTTGTTTGAAAAGTTGTGATGAAATGTTTTCAGAGAGTCACAACTTACATTTTGGAAAATATTTTATCAGTATGATTCAGTATGACATCATAAAGTGAAAGTTAAGCAGGCTGCATATTGACTTAGAAAAGCACATGTTAACATTGTTTACATTCTGTTATAATTTTATTCATTCCCCAGATGTTTTGATACCTCTGTTTTAGGCACCTCTCTAAGACTATAAGTTGCCTGTCATGTGTTGTTAGAAGAAATTTTCTCACTTGGGAATTACCTGTACAATAAAACCATAACCCCTCTCCCTACCCTGTAGCAGCCTGATTATGATCTTTCCTTCGGCTTTATTTTAGTTCTTCCCTTGACTCACATACACAAACCAATTTCCTAGGTATTTTAAGTAAGTACTAGCTGAATAATCATTGTGGTGTAAGCTATAGCACACTGGTCCTGAGAGTTAACTATGTCTTTTAATGCGAATTCACCAGATAGTTCATTTATCTTTCTTCATTTCATAATCTAATATTAATTTATTTGGATGTTTGTATATACTCATATGTTAGTATTAACCATTGAAGAAGAATTTTAAAGTATTGAGTGTCAGAATCTATGGGAAAGTCAAGTAAAAGGGAAAAACAAGAAAGGAATCAGGTTTTTATCATTGCTAACTTTTGAAAGCTACATTTCAGAACAGCACTTTGAATTTATTTTGCATTGTGATTTAGACTGGCAGCCTTGAATGATTGAAAAATGACCAAGTGCTGGTTTTTCCAAGTGCTTTCAACTTTCAGGGTAATGCATGTATCTTGATGAACATGATGGGTTTCTGCTCTGCTCAGATTTAGTTCATCATACAACTTCCTCATCTTTCCCTTCCCCATCACATTTTTTTTTCTGTTGCCAACCCAATCCCTTTTTATTCCTTCATTTCCTTCTAGGGAAGGTGATCCTCTCTCTGTGTTCTTGATGCCATTTAATTCTGCCTTCTTTAGGACCTTCTTGCTCTGTCATTTATCCCCTCTCATATCACCTTTTCTATTCTAGGGCAGTAAGGCATCTTTTGCTTCTGCCTACATTCATATTTAAGTCTCTTTTTTCCATAAACATGTTACCATTTCACTCTCCTGTCCAGTCTCTACCCTTCCAGGTACTGCTAAATACTGATGCCTTCACATCTTCTTGCAGTATGGTTTCTTTCCCACTGCTCTTCTGAAATAACTCTCTTGAAGGTAAAGGAATGATTGAATCTAATGATCGTTTCTTTGTTCCTGTCTCCTACTCCCAACACCTTAAACTTTTTTTAGTTTTGCTTACCTTGATTTCTGTGACAGTGAACTTTCCTGATGTCTCTATTCCTCAGCATCATTTTGTATCCATTGGTTTTTCTTACCCTTTCTATACCCTAAATTTGAGTACATCACAAGATTTTTGCTTTTTCTCTCCACAGACTGTTTCTCAGACATCTCTTTAGCTCCATTTACCAACTCCGTGCAGAACAGGACTAAGGTCTACTTTTATAGCCTATTTCTCTGATTCTGCATTTGTAACTGTTTGTTGACCATCTTCGTTTGGATATCCTTTTGTATTTCACATATGGCATATCTAAGTCAAAACTCCATCCTAGTTATTTCTTGTATACTTCCTCTCCTTTCCATTCCCATATTCCTAACCTAGTCCATGTCCTTACTCTCTCTCAGCTGGACTATATCAGTACTCGTCTAACTAGTTTTCCTGCCCCTGATTCTTATCCATTATCAGTCCATTCTGCCCGCATTCTTTATTTTCCTAAAAAGCAGAACTCTTCTGAAAAACTTTTAATGGTCCTACATTGCCTATAGAAATTTAGCCTGTCATTCGATAGCCTCCATGTCATAATGCCATGATGCCTAAACCTGCCTTTGCAGTTTTACCTTCTGCTGTTCTATCATGTTCATCCCAAGCCCTAGCAGACTGGTATTGTCCATTTCCCTCTATTGCTGTTCCCTGCACACAATCCCATCTTGGTCTATGAAAATGACTGTCCCCTTTGTGTAAGCACTTTATAAATTTGCAAAGTGCTTTGCTCACAGAACCCTGAGGTAAGAAGTACAATTACTCTTCTCCCATTTTATTAGAAAAGGAAATAGAGGGAATCACTTTATCTAAGGATAGAGAAAAATTCCTGTCTAAAACTAGACTTGATTAGTGAAGTTCTCTGTTACTGGAAATGTTTGACCACTTGAGAATGTTGTAGAGGGGTGGACTAGATGACCTTTAAGTCCCCTTCTAATGGCAAGATCCTATGATTCTGTATGCAGAAATGGCCAAGTGACTTTCCTAAAGCACAGGGGTGACCGTGTCACTCCACTACTCAATAAACTTTAGCATCTCTCTGTACAATCAGGCACCAAATATTTATTATATGCTTACCGTGTGTAGGGACTTGTGTAAGCACTTTGAATACCAAAAAAAAAAAAAAAAAGACAAAAAATGTGGTGTCTGCCCACAAGGAACTAATGTAAACAAATGAACATTCAAGTTATATACATTTTGAATGAGTGACAATCCCATAGGGGAAGGCGCTAAAGGCTCAAAGGGTTATCTTGCAGAATATGAGAACTTAGTTGAGTCTTGAAGAAATCCAGGGAATACAGAGGTAGAGGTCAGGACTCTAGAACATTCTAGCCAAGGAGGGCAACTAGTGGGTGGAAAGGCAGTCAGGATATGGGAATATACTGTGGATAGTAAGAGTAAAGTGTCAGAAGACTAGAAGGATAGGAATGGTTTGGGTTGTAAACTAAAAACCAGAGGATTTTGTGTTTCATATTTATTACTTCTGTGATCAAATACAAACTTTTTGTTTTGTATCTAAGGCCTTTGACATAACTTCTTTCTATCTCTCTAGCCTCACTACACGTTAATTTCCTTCTTGCATTCTGCAATACGGTCTGTTTTCTTACTCGTAACATGCTGCACTGCATCTCCACTCTCCAAGCATTTGTACAGATTTTCCCCTGTCCCTGAAATGCACTCTCTTCTGTGCCTCTCAGAAACTTTAATTTCCTTCAGAGCTCAACTCAAATATCAGTTTTTGTTTGAAACTGTTACTAATCCTTCCAACTGCTACTTACTTCCAAAGTTATTTTGTATTTTATTTACAAACACACATTCACAGGCATTGTTTGTATGTAAACTTTCTTGACTAAAAGACTTGTCTCATTTTTGTTTTTTTATTACCTAGTGCCAAGTACAGTGCGTGGCACATAGTAGTCAGCTAATAAATAATTGTTAATTGCTTTACCTTTGGTTTAACCTAGGCTATTTGGGTCAAACTCTAAAGGTTTCACTTGAAGGCCAGCTGCATTTAACCTATCTAGAAATGAGAGATAGTGCTAAATCAGCTGCTTGGCAACTAAACTGAAAGGCAATTTATTTTCACTCCAAATAAGTAATATTTTCTGCTCGACACAAAGATTCATCTGCTAATATGATCCTCCTTCATCACAGAGCTGCTCCTGGAGACCAGAGCAGAGAGCACTGTGAGGAGTGTCAATTCCTCATTTCCCTTTCTCTCCCCGTCCCCCACACCAAGCACATTAACCCTTGACCTAGAGGCTAATATCTCCTTGCCCCCATCAAAAGGTATTTTGAATGGGTGTCTTTCAGTTCTGTTTTAGTAATAGTGAAATGACGTCAACCAGAGAGTTTCCCAGGTTGCAACTAAAGATTATGGCCAATATATGCTAAGAAAACCAGATCTGAACTTTTGTTTGCTAATCTAAAAACTATTTGTGGTTTAGATAATTTCTTGATTAAAAAAAAAAACCCAACTATTTCCAAGTTGAAAGTTTAAGTATACTGAATGCCTCAATGTTATTTTATATGGTTTCTGAAAGATATATATTCAATGCCCTTAAATAATTTAGGTTTTTATGTTTAATAAAGCTAAAGAAATACTTAGGGTACAGAACTGTATAGAACCTTAAAAATCAAGTAATCCAACCTTTTTATTTTTACCGATGAAGAAACTTAAGGCTCAGAAAGCAGAGCTGAGATTCAGATCCAGGACTTCTGACTTAAAGTGCCTATATGAAATTGCCTCTCTACAAAAGCCAGAGCATACGTCAGATTTCAGATAGAAATTCATTCTACTTTCCTTAACTCATTTGCTTTTGACTTAGAGCAGAGGTCATAGACTAGTCCACTATCTGTTTTTGTCAGCTCAGCTAAGAAAGGATTTCACATTTTTAAATAGTTTACTGTATTTTTAAAATGTAAAAACCATTCTTAGTTCATAAGTTGTACAAAAAAGCAGTGGGATTTGGCTTTTCAGTGTAAAGTTGCCAACCCCTGCTTTAAAGCATAGAGGTTCACCTAGGATCATAGATAGCTGTTGAATGAACCTCAGAGATCATCTAATCCAGTTCCCACATATTAGAGATGAGTAAACTAAGGATAAATGAGATTTAGTGACTTGCTAGTTAGTAGAAGATCTACTACCGTCTGACCCAGACTCAGTACTATAAATTTTTTCTATTGTTGTAATGAACTAAATAGGCATAAACTAAAATGAACATTTCAATATTCAAAGAAAAGAAGTATATGAAACTATGGATTATATATAGCTTTCTTAAGATTATAAATTTAATATGATAGTCCTCAAGCTTTTCCATGTTGTGTCTAATGTACTTCCTTCTAGTCATTATACACATATATACACATGTGTAAAAAATTTCCCCCCCCAATTACATATTAAAACATTTATTTTACATTTGTTTTTTTCCTAAGTTTCCTAAGAGTTCCAAATTCTATACCTCCATTCCTCCTTTCTTTCTACTCTCCCTGGGACAATAAGCAATCAGATACAGGTTGTACATGTGCATTCATGTATTGATCATTTTGCATAAGAAGACTCGAATAAAAGAAAAAGAAGAAAGAAAGTGGCAAAATAGCCTGTTTTAGTCTGTATTCAAACAATATCAGTTCTTTCTCTGGAGGTGGATAGTATGCTTCATCATTAGTCCTTTGTCTTGGGTTGTCTTGCAGCATTATGTTGCTGAGAATAGTTGAGTCATTCACAGTTAGTTCATCATCAAACAATATTGTTGTTACTGTGTATAAATAATGTTCTTCTGGTTCTGTTCTCTTCTCTTTATATCAGTTCATGAGTTTTTCCAGATTTTTCTGAAATCATCCTGCTTCTCATTTCTTCTAGAATAGTATTCCATTACAATCATATGCCACAGGTTGTTCATCCATTCCCCATGTTGATGGGCATCCCTTCAGCTTCCAGTTCTTAGCCACCACAAAAAGAATTGCTATAAATATTTTTGTACAAGTAAGTATCCCACACACACATTTTTTTTTATGTCTGGTATACAGACCAGTGTATTTTTTATAAAAGTTTCATTGACATTCTTCTTTCTTTTCTGGCATCACTATCATTATTGTCCCCATTCTCTCCTTCTACTTCTCTCCCTTCATCCCCCTAAAAAAGACTTCTTTTGTGACAAATAAGTACATTCAAGCAAAATATTCAAAAAGGCACATTGACCTTCTCTGCAAATTTATGTCATTCTATACCTGTAGTCTTGTTAACTATTTGTCAGATGGTAGGAAGCATTTGTCATCCTTGGATACCGCATCGATTAGAATTCTTAAATTTTTCAAAGTTCTTTTCCTTTACATTATTTTTGTCATTTTCATTCTTTTCATTTTACTCTTCCTTGGTTCATATGAGTGTTCCCAGATTTCTCTGTATCCGTATGTTCTGCTGTCTCTTCCAGAGCAATAATATTCCATTATGATAATACAACAGTTCTTTCAACTATTCCCCAGATGATGAGACCTCACTCTGTTTGCAGTTCTTTAATACAACAAAAAGCCCCTAGCCCTTTTCCCACTAAGGAAAGGAGAGGAAAGGAGAAAAACTCCTTTAAGCTAAATTTCATTTCTTTTTCTTTTACAATGGTGTTTCATAAATATTAAGGGATGACCATATTATTTATTCTCTGAGTTGAAATGTAAGATTTATTTGTTGAAGAATATAGTTTTATAAAGTTCTGTAACTTTAGCAGTTGAGGAAACTGAAAACCAGTTTCTTTTAACATACAAAAATTTCTTACTAATTCTTACTTTTAGCAATTGGTTAAATTATCTAAATAAATAGTAAGATTTCCAATAATTAGATGAACTATTTTTTTTCTATTTTTATTGGCTCTAACTGGTTTTTAAGCATATAATTTTATTTTGGTCATTATTTACATCCAGGAGTATAAAGTTCTGTTCCTTATACGACATGAATCTTAAGTTTTGCTGTTGTAGATATTAACGCTCTTGTAAAAACCCGTATTTGAAAAAAACAAGGCTGCATCATTATTATCCCAACCTGTGAGTCCATCAGTATAAGAATTGTTTGATATTGAAGTTTCTTCTGCATTCACGTGTTTGTAACTCATTTCGAGCTTACAATCTTAGAGAGTTTCTTGGGGCACCAGAAGTTTAAATGCCTTTGCCAGGGCCATAGATACTGTTATATATTAAAGGCTCCAAAGTCAGTCCTCTGACCACTGTAACACAGTCCTCCTTTACTGGATTGTTAATGGGTTGTGAATAGTCATTTATAATGTCATGGAATTTCCATTTACCTGAAATTTCAGGCATAACTTTCCATGCCTTTCGGTAATTATTTCAGTAATTAGCAGAGTAATTAATGCTAAGCCTATGTAGGAGAGTTATTGCATACTGAGTAATTTACGTGACTAGGGTAGGATAATGGAAGGAACAACGTACATTTAGGGTCTGCTCTTTAAGGATTACTTTGGGATCTTTTGTTCAGTGTTTCTTTCCTAATTTTTTTAGAAAAGAAATCATTGCTATGAAAGAACATGAAATATTCTTATCTAACTCAGTGGCTTGTTTTGTCTTAGTCACATAGATCAGACGACAACATGGCAGGACCCCAGGAAGGCCATGCTTTCCCAGATGAATGTTACGGCTCCCACCAGTCCACCAGTCCAACAAAACATAATGAATTCAGCCTCTGGTAAGTGAAGTGTGATTAAAAGAATGCGTTAATCACCATTTGCAAACTTCTTGTTTTTAAAAACAATAGCTCTCCTTTGAGTGGATGATGTCTGTTCATTTTACATATCCTCTTGTGTTTAAAAACTTGGAATCATTGAATCCTTGAAGGTTCAGGCATTTCACTAAGTGGTACCATTTTCACTATAGAATGGGCCACCCACGAAAATAAAATCAGGAGAGTGAATCCAGTTATGGGGAAAGTGGGCCCCTAATTCTAACGCCGTTGCTTTATATCTAAATCCTGTCTGATTATTGATATGGCAACCTAAATTATCTTCGTTATTTAAAGCAAATAATTCCAGTATGGTTACTTCATAAAAATAAAATAAACGTTCTACCAAAAACTAAATGGTGTCTCAGAGTCCTGCTCAGAGCTGGCATGCTGCATTGTCTGCAATAATTTCTCTTTTTCTGTCTTTGTGTTCAAGGCTTTATAACTGAAGTCTCCCACTTCCTTTAGTGGTTTGGATAGAAAGCAAAGATACATTGTTTCTCTTGACCATCCAGAAATCATTCCACCCTCAGAATCACTAGAGGGCAATAGAAATGCTTCCTTCCTCAGGGTACATGTGCGTTGTACATGTCTCAAGTCCAACCCTCAAAATTAATTGGTAACTAAATTAAGAACTACAGAATTTTGTCATGCTGGAGTAGTTTCTGCCTCTGAGTCTTTTATTGCCTGTTTCTCCTAATGTTGTTCTATGCATGCAGAGGCAGGCAGGTATCGTCCCAGAGTCTTTTGAATACAGAAATTAATTTCTTGTGCATTTTCTTTTTGCAAACTGTTGTGACCTGCAAAAGCCAAGGCCTAAATGGGTTGCTTTTTTTGTATGGCTTTTAATTTTTTTGTTGGTTTTTTTGGCCACACTATCAAAATCTTTGTGGACCACCATAAGTAAAACAAGACACAAGATGGAAACCATCCTGTGTCAGTTTTAAACTATATTATATATTATGATCTTTCATTGTAAAGTCTAATATTCTAAAATTTTCTGAAAAAAAATCCAAAAATCTTCCATAGTATTACAGTTTTGTAGAAAAATGTTGTCAAGTGTTGACTTGGGCACATTTATATTAACAGTTGTTAATATTTAAATTTTTTATTTAAAAACAATCTTCATTGAGGGAAAATACTAACACGCTTGAGAAACATATAGTTAACTCTTAACTTTGAAAATAGAAAATTCATTTAATATCAGAAAGATTTCAACTAATATAGAGGACTTACTTAGAGGTATCAAAAGCAAAACACTAGAACCACACACAACAGCACAAAACTAACCAGAAATAAACTAGATATGTCCCAATGATTGTTCTCATATTTATACTGTACATGTAATTTATAGCAAAAGAAATCAAAAGTAACCACACCTTTCTCTGTCTACAAAAGAAAGCTTAGAATCATAGGTTAAAACTGAAAGACAGTTCAGTTAACATTTAGCCCAGTCCTTTCATTTTACATTTGAGGAAACTGAGGCATAGGGAAGGAGGTGACCTAAGGGCATACAAGTAATAGATAGCAGGAATAATATTCGATTCCATGTCCTCTGGATCAGAATCTAGTGTTCTTTCCACCACATCATATTCTATTAATCCTTCTCATTTTAAAACAAATTGCAGGAAATACATATCTTTGGGTTGGTGAATGCTGTATGGTAGGCACTTCATCTTTTCCCGAGGCTACTTGGCTTCTTTCTTCTTCATCTAAAGACTGTGTTTGGTGATGTTCTGATTGTTCCTTCCCATAGTGCTGCTTACCCATCCCCCACAGAGCTTTGTGCCCACCTTACCACACCCAAGGTAGATCATTAGAACACCAAAGATTTCTGCTATGCTACATTTTTTTGTCCATAACAAGTAATTGGGAGAAGTGTGGGGTATAGAGCCATATGCTTAGTGAATATATCAGGCTGGATTGACTGCCAGCATTTCCAGTAAGGGAGTACAAAAGGCATGCTACGTCTCATATACCTAGAATAGTCCTTGCTGTTTCTGTAACTTCTGGACAGAGCCTAGACAAAGCAATTTTGGTACCCTGGGTCAAGTTTTAAAGTTGGATCCTCTAGGGGGTCTCTACTCACTGGAAGTTTTAAGCTTTTGCTATATTACATATGAATTGACTTGTCACTAAATACATGTATGTAATGGAAACCAAATATTTCTAACATTTAAAGTATTCCTTATTGTAGCACTTCCCTCTTCTCCCTTGGATTTTATAATATTCTAATGTATGTGGATAGTTTGGACTCAATCCTGTATTTAAAACCAGACATCTATCACAAGTGATTTCTGGTTGTTTTCCTATATTTACATGTTTTAAGCATGCTTTTAGCATGTGGTATAGGTGAAAATGAAGTGCCTTTTATATACTGCTAAATGTAATGTATGATTGATGTATTTTAATATCTTCCAAATGAATGTTTTGAGGGCAAGTTTTAATTTTACTATACTCTATATCAGTGGCAGAAATAGATGAGTTGCCCTTTGAATATCACTAGAAGTCTGAGCCATGCTATGATGAATCCACCTTGTTTTAAATTTTTTTTCTTTGTTTCAATAACTAAAATTCCTTGAGTGATATAAAAGAAAAACCACTGGCTTAATAATTAGCTTCTTCTAATTGATACTGTCATTAAAAGGCTTTCAGCCTTTTCTTTATAGGAGCAAATTATAAGGACTGGTTATGTCAATATACTAGTTTATGCAATTGAACATTCAATTAACAGACGTTTAGGGGGAAAAAGTTACTATGTACAAGGCACAGAGTTAGATGCTTGAAACATAGTCTTAAAAACACTCTATCAGTCCTCAAAGAGCAGACATTCTAATGGGGGCATGGAAAAATGGTATACACAGGTGAATATAAAACAAGGTAGTGAGTGATGGGGGAAAATTTCAGGGGAGTAAAAAATAAGTTTTAGCTTGGAGACAAGGGAAATATCCAGGAAGACTGAGTAGAGGATATAGCACCTGAGCTGTACCATTAAGTAAAATAGTGATTCTGGAAGTTATTGATGAATAAGGATTATTTTTCTGTCATGGGGAGCGGCTTATATAGATGTAAAGAAGCAGGAGATGGAATATCAAGTTTGAGTAACAACTAGTAGTTCAGTTTGGTCAAAACATTAGAGTGGATGAAGGGTAAAAATATGAATATGGCTGGAGGGGTAGGTGAGAGCCAGATTGAGAAGATGTTTGAGTTCTAGACAAAGGAGTTTATATTTTATCCTAGAGGCAGTTAGGGAGTGACTGAAGATTTTTAAGGAAGGGAGTCATATATTCCTGGAACTCATTAGATTAGGGTTATAGGACTATGGACAGGTGATATAAGTGGAAAGAATGAATCATAAATGGGATAAATGGAATCATAAAGGGATCATAAATGCTGAGAGATGGCAGCAGAGGGAACCTGGAAGTAGCAGTAGGGAGCAGCAAGTAATCCAAGTGACCTTCCTTGTCTTTTGTGTTGGGGTTGTGTGGTGAGAGAACTGGCAAGCATTGGAGACATGTTCAGGGGAGTGGTTAAGGTCAAAGGAATCCAGATTTCTACGATTACCAGAAAGAAGGAAAGACTATAAGAAAGAGTGAGATATCTAGAATAAAGGGAAAGTTTATGAATAGAATTATGGGTGCTGAAGGCTATAGGGGAAGGTGGAGAATGGGGCAGTAGTAGCAGGGGAGAGGGGTATTTTGTTTTGCTTCTCCACCCAGCGACCAGGGGATCATACAGCAGGAATTTGTTAGCTGTAGGGCAAGGTATGGAGAAAATTGTACACTTAGGTTGGCCCCAAAGTTCTTATTAGAATTCTAGTTTGAAGGTGTCTTCTGCAAATTGCTTCTGCCAGGTGAAGCTCCCTCAGTATATTGGAGAAGGGGACCAGACAGTTAATGGTTAATGACAGGCAGCCAGTTCTGATAGTGAAGGTAAGCCTTCTGCTGCTGAGCTGCTGTTTCCAAAGTTCCAGTCTCCAGATGGAGCCCCCTTGAAGCTATAAACTCTCAGTTATCAGGGCTCAGGCTGCACAGACAAGATTCACGTAAGATGGGCAGGTTTGGACATGTGATTTTATGTGCCACTGGAGGGCAACACTGATATCCATGAGCTCACAAGTCCTTCAGAATGTTGAAGCATCAGGTAATATTTATGGTGAAATAAAATAATGAAAGATTTTTACCTGAAAAAGTACTCTTTAAAAGATTCTAAAGTACCTAGGTATCTGGGATGAATATCTGAACAAGTAAAAATCAAAACCTTGTTCTTCCTTATTTACCTTTGTTAAACAAGCTTCAGTTACTTAACTGAAACTTAGTATTGAAGGTAAGTAGATTGAAATACATTATGAAGGAAGGTTTTGCTGGGGTGAGAGTTAAGTGGAATGCTTATGACTAGCAAAAAAAACCCAAAACAACAGAAGATTTTAAATTAAAATCTTCCACCTTGAAAATTACTATATGAGTATAAAGCTGTGTCTTATATTGTACATGATAATAGATGAAGTAGAGAATTTAATTAACATTTAATGACAGTTGTTGAAAAATCTCATTTAACAGTAAGGAATGTGATTTGATTTTTCCAGTGTCTTTAGTATATTGCTTATGAAGTCATAAAACCCAACAAAAGGTTCTTTTTATATGTGAAACTCTTATGAATAGAGCTCTAATAACTACCTAGAAGGTTTCAAAGCCAAAAGGTGGCTGTAACTGACACTAGAAGACAACTGAATTAAAATTAATTTTTAAAAGGGCCACTCTTCATCTCAGAAAAATAGATAATGAAACACATTCCCAACCATACCTGAACAAGAAATTTTTCCTACGGTATTGGTAACAAGAACTCATTTGGCTTCTGTACAAATACCATGAGTAATGGAAAATCCATCCCTCCCCATTTCTCCCCCTTAAACTTGAATGATACTTTCCTCTTCTGATTCTCCTCATATGTGTCTTACCTCTCTTTAGTTTAGCTGGTTCTTCAGCATTTCTCCCCTACCACATAATCCTGGATGTGTCCCTCAGGCTCTGTCCCAAGTTCTCTTTACTGATTCATTGACTCCCAAAGGGCCAGGTGGAGATAGAGAGTGAAAGAGGTGGTATCAGGGGAAGTACAAGAGAGAGTCATCTGGCTCCCCCCAGATGACAGCCTCCCTGGCCCCTTTTTCCAATACTGAGTGCACCTTTCCTCATTCTCTTTCATTCACAGGTTGAGGTAGAGGAGTTGGAATACTCCTTGCTCCCTGTTGCTATTTCCTGATTCTGCACATACCTCCATCACTTTCTTTGAGGTTCATGCTATTCATATCTACCACCCAAGCAGAGTCTTGATAGAGTGGACGAACCATGGGGATGGGGTTTGGTGTGAGGGAAGAGAACCAGAGAAAAAGAGACAGACACTAGGAGACTTGTAGGTAACTGTTACCAAAATCAAGCTAAGGTCCGTCCATTGATCAGGGGATGGACTGGATCTCAAAGGATGAAAAATTACTGAGAGATGAATAAATTAAGTTCTAAAATATTATAGAAGGCCAAAGATCTTGAAGCACTGTCACCCCATAAGCAAGAAACAGTAGAAGGAAAGACAGATTTACAGATGGTTTGATGAGAGACCTAACAAATCACAATCTCCTGAGGGCATTTAGGGAGCAAATTGAGAAACAATGAACAGATTAAAAAATTTTTTTAATCTATAAAGATTTCACTGTCAAAAGTTTCTCCATCAGAGGCAGTGGAGCCACCCAATTTGGACTTTTAACATTTATACTTGATGTCTTCCGTAAAGAAATAGAAATGGAACTTAAGTAAAAGAGAAGTGTATGATCTGCAAAAAGCAGAATCAGTCCAATGATTCAATAAAATTCAAACTTTGTTATAAATGGGGGAGTGGGGGAAAGATGATGGAGAATATCTCAATAAGCATCAATTCATGTTTACTTTTCCATATCTACAAAATATTTATGAAACTAATTCATACACACAGCAATAATAAACAGGCTTCCAACAACAACATTTTACAATAGAGATTTATAGGAAGTCCCCTGACCTGAGAGTTTATAAGATGTGGAGAGAGGTCATGCCAAATGAGGACACATGGATGGATTGTGCTATCTACTAGTTAATTATTGAGGTCATAGATAATTCAAATTATAGAAGACTGTATTTCTGAAAGTTGAAACTGAGGGGGAAATGACATTTTCATATATATACATATGTAATTATATACACTTATATGTATATGTGTGTATATGAAAATATAAAATGATAATGCTAGGAGAGAGACTAGGCCTCCTTTCTTACTCAGGCTAGAAGTACAGTAGCCATTCAAGAGTCCATTCCCATTAGCAGTGGAGCTTTGATTTACTTCATATTTTTCACCCGGGCCAATTCTTTTCTCTTTAAGTAAGCTCTTGGTCCCCCTTTTCCCAAGGTTTACGTTATTGGTGCTGGGCAGTGCATACATTCCATTGGCTTAGCCCTCTGCAATTCACTCCCAACCTCAAGTGATCCACCAGCCTGAGCCTCCTTAGTAGGAGGGATTACAGGTGTGTACCACCACACCTAGTGATAACTCATATTTATATAGCACTTTAAAGTTTGGAGGAGGAAAGAATAAAGAAACAGGAAATAGCTGGGTGGAGCTACTAGAATTAGAGCTAGCAGATATGAAAGAAGGATGTTTTAAAGTTTTTCTGGTGGATATGGGTTAGTTCTTCTTATTTTGAAAACAGCATGGAATTCCTAGGACATTTCCCAGAAAGGAAAAGCTGACGCTGCACTTTGATGGAGAAAATGCCCTGTCAATCCTGTAAGTCAGTGCAAATCAGGGAAGACAGCACTACACCCATCCTTGCTACAGAATAAGACTGATCAGTGTGGGCAGTCACAAAAATAAGTAGTAAAGAGCTATGTTAGCTTGTCCTTAGCCCTGTTGTCACTACTGTAATAGCTGCCAGATACTGAAGGAGGGAAGAAGAGAAGACATGGAGACAAAGGAAACTGGCCTGGTGCAATGGGATGTCCAAAAATGAAGATGGCCAGGAGAGCCTTCTTCAAGGTTTCTGGTGACCTCCTGATCACGCCTTCTCAGTCCTCATGGCTCTTGACCCCTCTTCATCATGCAGCACTGCTCACACCTCTTCCTCATGGACTTCTTTTCATTCTTGGTTTTCATGGCATTACTTTTTCTTGACTCATCTCGCTACCTGTTTGACTACTCCTTGAAGACTACTGTGCTGGATCATCGTCCATGTTCTACCCTTTCACTTCATGTGTCCTCCAAAATTCTATCCTGGTCCTTCTGATTTATTCTATCCATATCTTCTCTTAGCAATCTCATTAACTTCCAGGAATTCAGTTATCTTAGTGCGTGTTTCTCAGATCCACATATCCAAATGTAATCTTTCTCTAGAACTCCAGGGCATTGTTAACCAGCTGCTCGCACGCTCTTACCAAAGGCTAAAAACTACAAATGAAACTATGTCCAAAATGAGATTAGTCTCCCGGCCTTCCCTCCCTTCCACTCCACCCATCCCCCCAAAAAAGCTTTGCTGTTTATATTGAGAACACTACTATTGTTCCTTCCATTGAAGGTATAATCCATGTTTTCAACCACAGAATTATCTTCAGTTCACCTTTCCCTAATACTTAATCAGTTGCCAAGTCATGTCATCCTACCTCTACCCAGTCTTTTATAGCCACCTCCTTCGCTTCATTCACATGGTCATTCAGGAGTTCAGGATCTCATAATTTACTTCATAGGCTATTGTAGTAGCCTTTTAATTCATCTCCCTGCCTCCAGTTGCTCCTCTCCTCAGTGTGTCTTCCATACATCTGTCAGAATTGATATTCTGAATATGTGTCTGTCTGTTGCGTTATTCTGCAGCTCCAGAAACCTTCAGTGACTCACTGTCACTTAAGCCTGGCATTTAAACTCTTGCCTAATCTAGTTCCAACCTATGTTTCCAAGCTGATTGGCTCTTATTCCCCTCATGCGTTCTACATTTCAGCCAGACTGGCTTACATGCTGCTCCCTTTGTACATTTTACCATTTATGCATCACCCTTCTGTACCTTCATTTAGAGTCTGTCCCCCAAAACTAGGGGACAGATTCCCCTTCTTTACTCCCAACTCTTAAAATCCCAAATGATACTTAGTACTCAAGTGCCATCACTACATGAGGCCTTTCCAGATCCTTCCAAATTGTTCATGTCCCCTCCCCATGACTTTGTTTATTTCAGAATATGGGCTCCTTGAGGTCAGGGACAGGTTTCGTTATTTTTTGTTTTAATTTCTTTGCACTGTCACTTGTATAGATAGTGCCCTGTACATTAAAAGGTAAACTAAATCAATGCTTACTGAATGAATGGATATTCTTAATCTGACTATTATGGAAAGAACTGAATTGGAAATTTTTATGTTAAAATCTTGGGTCTGCTGGTTCCTGTCTGATCTGGAGCAAGTCCCTACATCTCTCTACACCTGAGTTTTATAATCTGTGTAGCAAGGCAGTAGTAGAACCAGGTGATCTCTGAGACTCCATTCAGTTTCTAATCCATGATCCTCTGCTCTCCGAGCCCATCACATATTTTAACAGTTCTAAAAACTCAACCATATCATAGAGTTTATGCCTCTATTCATACTCTCCTGAGTATTTTCTCTTTTCTGTTTTCTTTGCTGGGAAGTAGGAGCTTACTTCTCTCAAGAGGCTTGTGAAAGGTCTATACCTAAAATTGTTTGAGTTCTTATGATTTGGACTTGAGAGAACAAATAATATGCATCAAAGAATCTCTTTTGTAGTGATTATAAATAATAAATTAGCAAATGGAGGCATGATACTGGTAGAAGTTTAATTTTCATTTTCCTTAGTGATTTCCAAATTCTTCTGGTTACTGTCTTGCTACAATCATCTTCTGACTCATGGGAAGAATATTTGTGTGAAGGATCAAGATGTTAATTCTTATAAAATAATATTCATAGACTACCATATAAGGATAGTGCTGTGAGTCTAAACCCTGTGACATTAGTAGCTGTGGGTCTCTGAAATAGTGTTCAAAACACAAACAAGAACTATATAACCTCTGGAGAATGATTTTCTTTCATTTTTAACCTAAAGTAATCCTCTCCCTCCCTCTCCCCCTTCCCTAACTTAGTAAAATCAAAAGACTTTATTAAAGACAGCTGGAGCCAAGATCAGTTCTAAAATTTTGCTTAAGCTGATTATTACTCATGGTATGCAGATGACTTTCTAAAATCAACTTATTTGAATTCCTAACATCTTGTAATTCCCATACTATAATATCAATTTGCAAATCAGGAGACGAATCATCATTTAAGAAAATGCTTTGTGCTTAAATATGTTGGTTCTCAAAAAGTCCAACCAACAGTGAATGTCATTGTAATTTTTCAGTTACTAATGTTAAAAATCAATTTTAAGTTGTAGTTGTATTTCTTTTCATCTAAGATCTAACTGCTCTTCATCTGAGCTCACCATTCAGTGGGTCATAGGTTTAGTGTTGGAAAGGACTTTAGAAGTTATCTAGGCCAACCTCTCAGACAACTATGTGGCATAGTGAGTGGATAGAGCACTAAGTCTGGAGTCAGGAATACATGAGTTCAAATCCAGCCTCAGACACTTAGTATCTGTGTGGCCCTGGACACGTCACTTAGCCCTGTTTGCCTCAGTTTACTCATCTGTATAATGAGCTGGAGAAGGCAAACCACTCCATATTTTGCCAAGAAAACCCCAAATAGGGTCACAAAGATCTGGACATGACTGAAACAATTAAACTGTAACAGAAGGCCATCCTCTTATTTTATAGATGAGGAAACTGAGGCCCAGAAAAGTTAAGCAATTTGCCCAAAGTCACCCAGAAGAGCTGGAATTCAAACATGGGTCTTCTGATTCCAAAATGCAGAATTTTTTCAACAGCACCACAATGTAATCTTCTGTTTTCATTTTCCACTGCTACTATTTTACAAGCCACTTATATCAAATCAGCCAATCAGTCATTTAGTATTTATTAAATGCTTATTACATGCTAGACACTATGCCAAGTACTGGGGGTACAAAGGTAGGCTGAAAAACCAGCCCAAGTTCTCAAGGAGCTCACAGTCTTAATAGAGGAGACAGTATGTAAACAACTATGCACAAATAAGATATATATGGAATAAATTGGAGATAGTGTCAGAGGAAGGGTGTTAAAATTATGGAGGACTAGGAAAGGCTACTTGCAGAAGCTTGGACTTTAGCTGACACTTGACGGAAGCCAGGGAATTTAAGAGGTGGAGATAAGGAGGTAGAGCATTCCAGACATGGGGGTCAGCCAGAGAATGTACATAGATACGAATTCTTTTTCATTCTTGTCCAGCTTTTCATGACCCTCCCTATTTGGAATTTTCTTGGCAAAGATACTGGAGTGGTTTTGCAATTTCCTTGTCCAACTCATTTTACAGATGAGGAAACTGAGGCAAGCAGGGTTAAGTCACACAGGGTCATACATCTCGTAAGTGCCTGAAGCTGGATTTAAACTCAGAAAGATGAGTCTTTCTGACTCCACTATCCACTAGCTGCCCATAGGAAATCTAGCACCTAAAATATATCTAGGAGCAGAAAAGTGGTAAAAAATACATTCAGGAAGAACTAAAACCCAAATCAGTTCGGGCCATATCTCAGCTACAATAGATCTTTCTACTCACTGGATTTTTTGCCATGTTCAGAGGCTCATGAGAGCATGAGATTTTGATTTAGGGTTGAAAAGCACCCTGGAGGTCATCTAGAATCTAACTCCTCAGAGAGGTTAAGTGGTACTTGCCTAAGGCTAGTTGAAAGTGTCAGAGCTGGAACTTGAACACAAGTCCTCTTGACTCCAAAAGCAACATTTTTTTTTCTCACTGAACCAGGCTCCCTCCTATGTTTTGCCATGTGGTTCTGATTACAGAATATTACAGATTCTTGTTGATGCTATGGTGGGAAAATATGATGCAGAATTTTACAATCACGAATAATATATTCCATTTCACCATTTATGGTATACATTTTTGCAGGGTTGTTTGGACTTTAACTTGACGCTATAGTTAAGCTCTATAGTACAAAGTTTCAGTCTACAAATATGAAAATTATGATCAGAGAGAGTATGTCAGAGATTAATTTAGCATGGGAAGCTTCCTTGCTTTAAAAAACCCGTTGAGTCCTAAAAGAAGGTTAGAGTTTCAATTGTTCGTCTGACTTGGATCTTTTTCTCTGAAGAATATTCAAATCTCAGTCTTAGCTCCTTGCTAGTGATACCTGGGCAAATTATTTCATCTCTTTGGGCTTCAATTTCCTCATCTGCAAAGTACAAGGGCTGGGCTTGATGATATCCAGGACTTCTTCTAGTTCTTGGTCCTAGGATTTATATCTGACATGTAGATCCATCTTATGCTAAGGGGTGACATGTTTCTTATTTTTTTAAGTAGGTAAGTAGGTAGGTGGGTAGGCAGGTGTGTGGGTGGGTATTGGAGGAAGCATCTGGGTCTCCCTGTCTTGCCCAGTCTAGAAGTATAGCAGCCATTCACAGGCCCAGTCCCTGTACTGATCAGTACTTAAGCTCTAAGCTATTCATTTTCCCCAGCTAGGGCTGGTTCGTCCCTCTTTAGGTAGTCTTATGGTCTCTACTCCCAGTACTTCACAGCGTTGGTGCCAGACTTAGGGTCACCTGACTGGTTTTAGTCCCACTGTAGTTCCTAGCTCCTAAACTCAAGCCATTCACCAGCCTAAGGCTTTCCCACAAGTAAGGATATAAAGGCATACACCACCACACTCAGTCTGTGACTGCTTATATAGAGTCATTGCACCTTAAAATTTTAAAGGGATTTGGAGTTTAATCTAATCTGATTTTCTATCCTATAAGAATCTCCTTTACAAAATCAGCCATGTGGACATATATCCTCTGCTTAAACTTTTCCAGTGACAAGGAATTCACTGCCTAACCAGGAAGCTCAGTCCATTTTTAGACGTCTAATTGTTGAAAAATTCTTTTTTATACCATGTATTCAAAATTAAGATTCCCAAAGAAAGGACTGTTGACTGCTCTATGGCGAATGGATTAGATAGAAAGAGACTGGAAGCAAACAGTCCAGTTATGAAACTAACCTCATATTACATCTTTTACAGATGCTGAAATGCAAATTTATCTTCAAGAAATACTTGATTGAATATGAACCATGCATAGCCACAACACTATTGAACTTTTATAGCATCTAACATTTATTAATTCTGTATTCTACTTGCTGGTAAGAAAAAGGCAAATTATCACATGGTCTTTGCCCTGTACCACATGGGATATGGCATGTACACAGATAATTTTATTCCAGAGTAGATTGTTATTGTGTTTGTCCTTTGTGGCCAAAGAAGACCATGTAATCAGAGAAATGATGACATGACTTGCACTTGACTTTGTTTTGAGTTAAGAAGGTCACCTGTGCAAAGTCACCAGCCTCACTTCTTCCAGAGTAGAGTATGAATGGGAAAAAGGACAGAAACAGACAAAATGCCCTAAGAAAACTCTAGGAAGAGAATACCTTCTGCTTGTAGAATGAATAGAGGCTTCACAGAGGAAGTGTCATCTTCAGAGAATCTCAAAGTTGAAAGATCCTTCAAATGTCATCTAGTTCACCCTGTGCCACCTTCATATTGAGAGCGACGGATGATCATTCAGCTTCTTTTTGAAGACTGCTAGTAGGAAATCTTCCCAAGATAACCCATTCTCCATCTAGATAGCTCATAATTGTTAGGAATGTTTCTCCTGACATCAGCCTAAATCTTCACTGCTAGCATTTCCACTCATTACTTCTAGATTTCTCCTTTGGGGCCAAACAAAACACATTTAATCCCTCCTCAGTAAGAGGCATGTGAACATCTGAAAACAGTTATCATGTCATGTCCCATCCCCACTCCTAAATATTCTTTCCAAATCAAAACTCTTAATGTCTTTCGTTGCTCTTTATATGTCATCATTTCTAGCCTTCTCACCATCTAGACACAAGGAGATTGTTCACATTTTTCCTAAAATCTGATACCTACAATGAACCCGCTACTCCAGATGTGATCTGACTGGGATATAGAGTACAACAAAATTCTCACCTTCCTCAAACAGAAACTTCTGCTTCTCAAAGCCTAAGATTGCATTAAGTATTTTTGGCTGCCTATGTCATGCTAAATATTGAGTCTGTGGTTTAATATTACCACATCTTTTTCACAGAAATTGTTACTGTCTGTCTGCCTCCTCCATTCTTTTGTTAGGAAGTTGTTTTTTTTTTTAAAGCAAGGACAAGATTTTGCATCTATTTGTGTTAAATTTCATTTGATTAGACCAGGTGTGGGAAACCTGCATACTTGAGGCCACATGTGGCCCTCTAGGACCTTGGGTGAGATCTTTTGGCTAAATTCAAATTTTACAAAACAAATCCTTTTATTAAGGGGATTTGTTCTGTGAAGTTTGGATTCAGTCAAAGGGTTATACACTTGAGCACTGAGGGCCCATATGTTCCCTACCCCTGAATTAGATGTTCATAGTTGTTTTGAACATTGTCAGCCCATTGATATTTTTGAATCCTGATTCTCTTATCCATGTTAGTTATCCCACTCAGTATCATATTTAGGGAGGCAGAGATTTCTGGATGAATAGTTAGTTGGGAGGTAATCAGGATAGTAAGAGACCTTCAGACCATACCATGTAAAGAACACCTAAAGGCACTGGGGGGATGTATGTAACTTAGCAAAGAAAAGCCTTGGGGGGTCAGAAAAAAGACATTGTAGCCAGGGCAACTGTCCAGAAGTATTTGATGGGCTATGGTGAGAAAGAAGGAGCTGAACCACTCTGTGTCACCAGCTGTACACGGCACACCTCTACTTCAGTGTTACATAGGCATCTCATGCAGTATGTTCAAGCTCATATCTTTCCTCCTACAAACATCCCAACTCCAAACTGCTATTTCTGTTAAGGGTATCACCATCCTTCCAGTCAGCTGGATTCACAACCTTGGAGTCATCCTTAACACTTACCTATGTCTGATCTGCCATATTTACTTGGTTGTCAAGCACTGATAATTCTGCCTCCATGACATCTCTTGCATCCTATCCCTTTAGTTCACCTCTCATCACTGTTGTCTCTACTGTTGCATTAGCCTCTTAATGGGACTCCTTGCTTCCTGTTTCTTTGTTATCCAATCCATCTTCCATACAGCAGCCAAAATAATCTTCCTGAAGCATAATCAGCTAATTCTTATAAAGCACCTACATGTGTCAGGTACTAAGCTAAGTGCTGGCATTTGGCCATGTTATTCCCTTGCTCAAAAACCTTACAAATGCCTAAACTTGTCATCTAAAGTTCTTCACAGTTTGACCCCAGCTTACCTTTCCAGACTCATTTTGCATCACTCCCATTCACATTTCTTTAGTTCCAGCCTTAGTTTTCCTCAAATTTGGCATTCCATCCCTAACACCTGTGCCTTCGGTGCACTACGTCTTGAATGAATGAACGGATGATTGAGAAAGCACTTAAGTACTTACTCTGTATACTGTGTTGAGTTCTGGAATGTAAGCAAACAAAACAGTCTTTGCCCTCAAAATGCTTACAGTCTGTGGTAGAAGATAGCACATAAATAGGAGCTGGGGGAAGGAAGGTGAGGTTGGGGATAAGGTTGGAGTATATACCGCAGCATCATTTGAAATGGCCTGGAGGCTTGATTCCAGGCAAGATAAGGCAAAAACTCACCCATCAAAGCCCAGGATTCTGAAGGATTCTGGTGGGAGGAGATTAAAAGGAAGGCCAGAATGCAGAGAGCATGGGTTGGATGTGGTAAGGGAAACTCCTTCATTTCCATTGTTCAGAATACCTAAGATAGGTCTTGACAGTATCATCTCTTTTTAAAAGATAAGGAACTCCAGTAAATTGTCCCGTGGAGGTCAAGGAACTATTTTGTTCTCCCATTTTGCATAGAGATTGTGATTTGTCAAGGCTTACACATGTAGTAGGTTTGTTTTTTTTTTATAAATTTATTTAACTTTTTACATTCATTTTCACAAGATTTTGGGTTCCAAAATTTTCTCCCCATTTG
>CM053771.1:125545994-125676480 GCA_028658325.1 Potorous gilbertii | reverse complement strand
AAATCCTTTTTGAGCTCTTCCGTGGCCTGAGCTCATGGGGTATCTATTTCACATATTTGGGATACAGAGGCCTTGACTCCTATGTCTTTACCTGATGGTAAGCATATCTCTTCGTCCTCAGAGAGGAATGGCGCAATCCTCTGGTCACCAAGAAAATACCCTTCTATGGTCTTAGTTTTTTTCCCTTTTCTGGGCATTTTCCCAGCCAGTTACTTGACTTCTGAGAGTCCTCTCCACCCCAGCCTAGGACTGCCCGAACTAGTGCTTAGGGTCTGAGATTCAAATGCTGCTCCCCAGCCTCAGGGCTTTTGGCAGCAGGCCTGACTGCTCTTCAATGGGAGCTTATCTGCTGGTTCTCAGGTGGGGGCAGGGCTGCCTCTCAGGCTCAGTTCCCTCAGGGGGTTTATGCAGAGATCTCTTGCAATGGAGCTGCGGCTGCCTCCGCCTCTGCCGTGGCCTCCGGGGGTCCGAGTCCCGGAGATACCCCGCTCCCCTCTCAGCCCATCTCTCTCACTGCCGGAGATTCAGGTCCCTGACGCCTGCTTGGCTCTGCTGGCTCCTCTCAGTGCTGCGTGGCCGGGGCGGGGGAGGGGTGGACTCTGCTGGGCAGGGCTCCGCTCGAGTCCCGGGTACCTTTGCGGTGGGTTTTTCAGGGCTCTCTGCAACGGAAATCTCCTTCACTGTGTTTCTGCGCGGCTTCCACTGTTCCAGAATTTGTCAGGAGTTCTTTTTAGAGGGAATCCATGGGCTGTGGGTTCGGAGCTAGCAAATGTGAGTCTTTCTACTCCGCCATCTTGGCTCCGCCCCCTGTAGTAGGTTTTAAAGCCAAGATTCACACCTTTGTTCTCCCTCACTCAAAGACTAGTATTCTTTTCTCTACACCATTCTCCCTAGTTGAAGCTTTGTGAAGTGAGTTCTCTAAAAGAGAGAATTTAAGGGAAAAACTTACCTTATAGGTGATCAGTAATAATTCAGTAAATGAAATTTTCAGAAGTAAATTTGTAGTTATAAATTTATCTAATCAGAATTTGAGGGTTGATTAGATTTTAGTTCATGTAATCTCATTCTTCTTGATTTTTAATTTCTGTGGTAATTTCTATTAGTGTTACACTTTGAACTAACTATAATAATCTGGGCTTTGTTTTGTTGTTTTCACAACCATTCATTTCTTCTGGTGGCCTACGTGCTTTTCCTAAGTTTTGGACAGGTGAAAAAAATGGGCCTGATTCCATGCGTTCCAAGGTGTTCAGGGGTGGGGAACCTGTGGCCTCAGGGTTCTTGGATTCAGTCAAACAGCTGCACTTGATGACCTAGAGGGCCGTATGTGGCCTCTAGGCCTGCAGGTTTCCCACCCCTAGTGGACCTTCTTGTTTCCTTAAGCTTTTTGTTTGTCTTTAGTCAGTTATCTCTAATTCAGGAGGGTCTTTAATCAGAAATGGAACGTTAATAGTGAGTCAGCCACCTACCATATCCTGAATAGAACTGTTTATTTTTATTCTTAATGTGGTAAGAAGAGAGAGCTTCTTATATCATAGCAACCAACCAATCAGCCTGCCAATGAGTAGTAGCGTAATGCTTCTCCAAAGACTAAATAATCTAAATTTAACTATCAGTTATATGCCATTCATAGCATACAAAATCATAACATCTACTCTTAACCAAATCTCTGTAGTTTATTTTCCAACTCATATTGAAAGTTATGCCTCTCCATACATGTATAGAACATTTTTTTCAATGGGTTCTGCTTATTTAAAATTTTCCTTTTGCTAGTGTGATAATCACATCATTCTAGAATTACCCAGGAAAGTGAGAAGTAGGGGATGGTGTGATCTTCCAAGAAACTTTGTGCTAGATATAGATGTGGGAAGACCATCTAGAAGACTTACTGGATTTCAAGTTGAATGTGTCAGCAGTGTCCTGTGTCACCCCAAAAAACTAATAAGAGATAAGACTGAAATAAGAAAGGGATCCTTCTAGGAAGAAGGAAGTAGTAGTTTTGCTCTACTCTGCACTGTTCGGACCGCATCTGGAGTATTGTGTTCCATTTAGGGAACCATATTTTAGAGAGGACAGTGGTAAGCTGGGGAGGATCCATGTTAATAAAAGTCCTCAAATCCATGTCATGTGAAAGATCAACCAAAGGAACTGGGGATATTGAGCATGGAAAACAAGATTCTTGGGGACATAATGGCCGTCTTCAAGTCTATGAAGGACTGGCATGTAGAAGAGAGAACAGACTTTTTTTCTTTTTGGTC
The DNA here is from genome assembly GCA_028658325.1 of Potorous gilbertii. Classification (NCBI taxonomy): domain Eukaryota; kingdom Metazoa; phylum Chordata; class Mammalia; order Diprotodontia; family Potoroidae; genus Potorous; species Potorous gilbertii. Next base: position 125,674,225 of record CM053771.1, on the reverse strand, counting down.
CCAGAAGGGAGAACTAGGAGTAATAGGTAGAAGTTGACAGAAAGGTACAAAAGGCAAATTTGGGGTGAATGTAAGGAAAAAACTTCATAGTCAAATGATCCCAAAGTAGAATGGGTTTCCTTCAGTTTTGCCCTCATTCTAAGCACAGACTGGATGACCACTTCATGCCTATGTGGTAGAGGAAGTATTTGAGGGTGTGTTTGGAACTATGTGGTCTCTGAAATTCTGTGATGCTGGATCAAGATTTGGAAAATGCCAGTTTAGATAAATTACCTTTTTCCTTTACTATGACGTATTTCTAAAACGTCCATGAAGCGTTGTTTACTAGCCAATTTCTAGGTTCGCTGGACATTTGTAGAAGATATATTGAACAAGCAGGGTAAGCAAAAAGCCAAATCCCACTAGCCAGCCTGTTTTGTTACCCCTGGAGCTAAGAATGGTTTTATATTTTTAAATACAATAAAATAGGTAGTAAGGTTGTGGGCCATATTTAAAACTAGCAGTAGAATTATAGGATATCATCTTTAGAGCTGGGAGAAACCTTAGAGGTTATACGCTGGATTGGGATTCAGGAAAATCAGAGTTCATATCCTGCCTCAGATACTTACTGTGTGACCCTGGGCAAGTTACTTAGTTTCTCATCCTCAGGTTTCTTCTGCTATAAAATAGGAATGATAGCAATAGCACCTACATACATGATTGTTAGGAGAATCAAATGAGATAACATATCAGACATCACTTGGTCAATCTTAAAGAGCTATCTAGAAACTAGCTCTCCACTCCAATCTTCTCCTTCATTTTACAAATGAGAAAAGTGGGGCTCACAGAGATGAAGCAAGTTACCTAAGGTCACCGAGGATGTAATTGGCAGATTGGGTTCTGAAACAAGTCCTCTTGCTCTAAAAACAGTTTACCTTCATGGTTAGATTCTGCTTCCACTAGGAAAAAAGAAGAGTAGAGATTACCTCAATCCAAGATCAACCACAAACCCATCTGATTTAATATGGTGGACGAGGAAAATGATATTGATAGAAAGAGAAACGCAAGTGTAGGACACATGAACCAGAGCCATAGTTGTAGGAAAATAGGACTTTCCTGTTGAACCATTAGGTTCCTCTGATTCGATGATGATTCCCAGTGCACCAATTTGGAATCTTTGGTCCAACTGAGACACTAGCTACAAATGGGCAGACCTATTTGACCTGATTTCCTTTGGCAGAATTCTTCAAGGATTTAGAAAACTCCCTATCATTAGAACTATCCAAAAAATGGAGTAGGTTTCCTTCAAGACTCAGCTCATATCCCACCTTCTGAAGAAGACTTTTCCAAACCTCTAGAGTCTTATCTTTCATCTACTCTATATATATCTAATGTGTTCCTAGTTATTTATATGTTATCTCCCCTCTTTCTTGAGGGCAAGAACCATGTATCTCTAGCATATAGCACAGCACATAGTACATAATAAAAGTTTAATGAATAAATGTTTGTTGATCAGTTGTTCTCTTCCATTAGAGATCTTTGAGCAGAGTCTGGAAGACCCTGTGTCAGGTGTGTTACAGTAGGAATACTTTCAGATATTGGTTGGAGAAGATGGTTTCTGTGGCCCCTTCCAATTCTAAAGGTCTCTGATTGTTTTTTGTATCTGCCTTGCTTACCAAGTGTCAGCTTAATTTGGAATAGTCCTTTACCCAGGTGTATTTAGGATGAATCATCTGAAATGCTACCCCAGCACTTTATCAACCTTGAGGTGATCCTGGGTTTATAAAGGTAGAAGAACTTTCCAGCAGACCAAAGAGAGAAAAGGTTTTGAGTAGGAGTCCAGTAATTGATGTGTATTGTCCAAGGGGCAAGTCAGAAGAGGCTCATCACCAGACTGGCTTCGGGGTGATGGCATTTCTGGGCCATAGAATCTCCCAAAGACCGTCTGCCAATTTTAAATGAGGGTACAACCCATTTAGGGAGTACCCACTAACTTCAGTTCCTCTGGAAGAAAGTGACTTGGAATGACAATGTAGACATGATGGTGGTGTTGGTAGAGGTACAGTATTGTCCCTTTATTGCCCTGAAGTCACACTGAAAACTCAAAAGCTTTTTGATTGTAGGGGGTTGGGACATGAATAGAAAGTGCCCTCATTCAACAAGGAATTCCAGTTATATTCACAACATGGTTTTGTGGTCCGTGTTTTGCTCCTCCCTTCCCCCCACCCCCCATCCCTAACTGATGTTCATTTGAGGCTTTCACTGTCATCATAGGCATCATTAGGTTGTTCACTTGGTTTGTGATGTCTGTGTAATCCTGCTAAGACTTGAAGTATCTGTTGCCTTCTCTGGAGGAAGAGGCTGTGCATCTTGGAAAGGGCTATATTCTTTGATTCCTCCATCCAGAAATTTTGGTCGGCTGAAGGCCTGATGTGGGGTCAGATGTGTTGTACCACTTTTTTGTGGGACTTTTCTTCTCTACCACTGTTGTAAGTGAGAAACTGTGGGTTCCAAAAACTTTTCCAAAAGAAAGACTTTATTCTTTATTAACTATATTGCATCGACCAGTTGGAAAGCAGTTGGCATGGGTTGCTTCCATTCAGGCTGTTGTTTGCCTTCCATGGACAGTTGTATTTTTCTTCCTACAAACCAAATTCACATCACATCACGTCACATCATTATGATAATAGCTCCTAACTCTTAACTAGCTGTTCAGCCCTTTGAGCTTTGCAAAGTATTATACATATTTTTTTCATTTGATTCTCACAACTGTCCTGTGAAGTAGGTACTGTAAGTATCATTGCCCTATTTTACAGATGTGAAAACTTACCACCACAAAGATTACATTAGTTGATCATAACACACTCCCTTTTAAGTGTTCCAGGTAAGATTTTACCTAGGTCTTCCCTGACTTCGGATGCAGCGTTTTTCCATAATACTATGTTAAATAACGCATCTTCAGAAAATACAGAAAATTTAAGTGGCTTAGCAGAAGTGTTTCATGTGTGACCATATATTTTCCCCCTCAAAACACTGAAGTATGAGGAAGCTGGGGCTCAGAATGGTTACTGATATGCTCAGAGTAATAGCCTTTATGTACCAGAGCTAGAATCTGAGTCTTTTGACTCCAAATCCAAAAGACCTTTTCACTATATTATGACAGATAATGGGATAAAACTCTCTACATGTATCTAATGGAGGAAGGGAGAGAGTAAGTAAAATTCACTACTATGCCTTTTAAGATTTACATCCTTCATTCCCTTAATCTGAGGGTCTTCCATATTTATAGAGATGCTTAAGCAGTAGCAGTACTTAACTAAGTCATCCACTGAAGTAAGAGATATTTTTGTGGCTCTGATCTTTGTTATCTTTGATAGTGATGCTAATTTTATTCTGATAGACCTGATTTACCATCATAGCCATCATCATAGCTCGTAACAATGGGGGTGTTTTTCAGGATTCCAGAAGGGATTTTTGGAAACTAGAAAGGTTGTTAAATAACAAAGGATAAAAAAACACATTATAAAATAGGACTTTTAAAACAAAATTAATTATTAGGAAAAGGAAAAATTCTTATTTTGTTTGTTTGCTTGGTTTAATGGATGGGTGGCAGGGTCATCATGACTTTTCTCTCAGAACATAAACTCAACTCAATTTCATGAATTGTTTTAAATTTATTTGAAATTTTTTTTAATAGACCAATTTTTTCAGCTACAGCAAATAAAGAGCCAACAATGAATTCCTTCTATATTGCAGGGCCCCTTCCCGATGGATGGGAACAAGCCATGACCCAGGATGGAGAAATTTACTACATAAACCATAAGAACAAGACCACCTCTTGGCTAGACCCAAGGCTTGACCCTCGTTTTGGTAAAGGTTCAACTCAGACAAATGTTTTAGAATATTTCTCGTTACTCTTTCTCTGTGTACATGTGTTTAAATATAAGCAACATCAATAGTTAATAGCATTAGAAAAAATTCTACAGAAGTCTACATTTTACTATATTCCCCACATTTTTTATTTGTCATTTTAAACTTCAGAATCTTGGAAGTACAGGCTAGTTATTTAGCCAGACCTTTTAGTTGGCCAGGCGTCCTGGGGTTAATTGACCCAAGTCCCTGCTCTTCACAGATCTCTGTGAGACACAATGACTTTACTTAAAGGTCTTTTGAAATTATAATAATCAGGCTATCAAGTAGCATTTGAAGCTGCTTACCAACCAGCTCACAGTCCAGCTCTTCTCTGTGGTGCAGTTGGCATATGCTTATGCCTCACTTCTACCAGCTCACAGTCCAGCTCTTCTCTGTGGTGCAACTGACATATGCTTATGCCTCATGGCTTCCGACTCATGTCAAGCCAGCCTGTGCTTTACGTGAAATATCAACCAGTCACCTTGGAAATGGGCTAATGAGTGTAATGGCACTTTGTGAAACAAAAGTACATAATCTCTCTCCTCCTCTGTCAACCTCCCTCTCCTCCAAAACAAAATCAATTCATTTTCTTGGTTACCACATCCTCTCCCACCCCAGATCAGGAGCTTTCCATCCCCAAAGTGTGTTATGTTCTGATAATGGTGTACAAGTTTGCTCTTGGTTTATTTTCTGATAATTCACTATTTTTCAGTTTCTTTAGTTGGATTTCTGAGGTATTTTTCCAGAGCTATGGAAAAATGAGTATAAAAAGGAGCAGATCATTGTGGTTTTGAAGCTTTAGTCTTGGACTCAGTGCAGCTAAATGAAAACAGTGTGCAGATCACTGAGTAGGTCAGGCTAAGGGGATAAAAAATCTTTGAAGCTTTACAGGGGTTGACCTAACAACAACTGGCAGGGCTCTTACGAGAAAGAGGCATTAACTATGTGAATGCCATCTAAATGCAGCCCTGGAAAAATTTAGGTCTGCTTAGTTAAAATAACTAAGCTGTCCAAACCATTACGAATCTCATGTGACTGTGTGGGTACCTTTTACCAAAAAGGGAAGAGGAGAGAAGGGAGAATGCAAAACCCAGACCTTCATTTGCCCTTAGGTTAAATACAGAGGAGGCTCAACTGACCAGCCTTGCAGACAGGTTGAACTCACTATTCAAATAATACTCAGAGGCTGTCAGCTTTGGCAGATAGATGGTTTGGCTTTAAACACTAGTCTTCTGAGCTGCAGACCTGTTTGTATGTTGTAGAGGTAATACAGCATGCTAGTAATTTGCAACTTTGAATTCTGTTTATTACATGAATAAGGCCTTGTGGTTGAAACAGGAAGCATGAGAGGTAATAAATGTAGTGACTAGAGAGATACCAGCCCTGTTTCTCTAAATCATTCTAGAAGAAATAGACTCAGCTTTTCCATGTCTTAAAGTAACAACAACAAAAACCAGTCATGTTACATTTTTTCAGTTTAAGCATTTCTGAAGCAGAGTGAGGATAAAGCCTTAGCTAAGCAGCAAAGGTCATGAATTAGAACAAAACATTTCATTTTTGAGCAATGATTTCAACTGCGGGAGTGGGATGAAATAGTTTGCTGTGATCATTGTAAAGTTCCATTAGCTAGTAACATGGGGTTGGCCTTTCTTTCAGAAATAAATAAGTTCTCCGCCTCCATTGGCCCCAAACAAATACTTCATCCCCAACCAGCAAAAAATTGAAACCTTCTAACCAGAAATATCCAAAAAGCTTCACAAGGTTCTCTTACTGTCTTCAGTTTCCCTTTTTGGGCCCACTGTGTATGTGTATCCCAGACAGGCTTGACAGCGTGCCAAGGCTTTTTATTTTGTGGCCCGACTTTTAATCTGTTCCAGACCTTTTCAGTCAGAGAGCTCAAGTGTAACTGGAGGGGGGGGTGGGGAGGGAGGGGTAAAATAGAAAAAAAAGCATGTGGGTTTCTCTGATCTAGAGTGACGGCAAATAGAGACAAGCTGCTAGCTGCTGTTGAATTTGAAGGAGTTTTCCTTGAAATCTGGAATTGTACATACTGTATTGTAGGTTACATTTTATTATTTCTGCCAAGGAAATATAAAGAGTTCCTTTCCCTTCCTTCTGGCCCACTCTCTTTTTTGACCTTTTTGAGTTACTCCAGCATGTTAAGTGATACATTTCTGTTTATAATGTTAGTGAGATAACTTTACCTCTCTTTCTAAAACCTCTGTATCATGATATTGTCTGTCAACTGTAATTTGATTAAAGTAGACCTGTAGCTTTGGAGCTTGAAACAGAGCACACACATAGATGTTGCTTATTTTTGTTGTATGTAGGCTTCGCATTTGTTGTCTATCACCTTTTTTCTATTTCTGTTATTTGTTTTTTTAGCATTCAGAGAGTCATTTACTGTGATTTCAAAGCCTTAATGAAGCATGTAAGTTGTCCCTGTAAGTTTCATTTTAAAGAAATTATTCATTCCCATTTGTTTTAATGTAATCTTCATATCTCCCCTTACCAACCCAGACAGTCATCTTTTGTAACAACGAATTTTAAAAAAAAAAATCCATTTCAACAAAACTCATTAACTAAGGCTCGACCAGGAAAGGGAGAAAGAAATAAGCATTTATATAGCACCTACTATGTACCAAGCACTTTGCTAAACACTTTTTTACATATATTTCGCAATAACCTTGCAAGGAAGGTGCTATTAATATCCTCCATTTTACACTCAAGGAAACAGAGGCAAAGAGCAATTGAGTAGTGGTTAGCCCAGAATCATACAAGCTAGTAATTTTCTGAGGGCGGATTTGAACTCAGGTCTTCTGAACTCTAGGTCCATCTCTCTATCCACTGATAGATGCTGTGTTTCACACCCACTTCAAAAAGGTACCGTTTTTCTTTTCTTTGGATAAACTTATATTCTTTTTGGTTAATATTGTAGGAGTTTTTGTATATATCATTTTCTGATTCTATTTACTACATTCCATATTAGTTCATGTCTTTCTATGCTTTTCTGATTTTTTCATGTTATCATTTCTCATGGTACATGATTTCTATTGCATTCATCCAACACAGTTGTTAAAGCTGTTCTCCAATCAATACAGATCTCTGGGTCAAAGGAAAATGAATATTTTAGATACTTTATTAGTATAAGTGCTAAGTATAAATTCCAGCAATTTTTGGCAAAGATTGGGCCAATTCACAGATCCACCAACAGTGTTGTAAACCTGTCTTTCACAGTCCATGTAATTTCAAGCAAGAGACTGACTTACTACCTTTAAAATGTTTAATCCTTCTTCCTCTCCTCTGAAGAATTGTACAGAAGCTCACCTTTCTCTTCATTGATAGATAACTTTTTAAAAAAAATTCCTGTCTCTTTTTAGAGAACAGTCCAAAACAGTGAATAGTATACCTACATATTTGCAGCACCTTTTATTATTTGTTTTATTTCTTCATGAGACAACCTCTGCTGAAAAAACGTTAAATCATTCTATTATTCCTTTTTGAAAGAATTTATTGAGAATTTTGCAGCACCTCTACTGCTGTTGGAAATCCAGGATGCTAGTGTTTTAGTTTTTATTAGCAGATGAACTTTGTGGTGAACTATGAGAATACTGAAAAATATCAAACTCCTTTCCAGGGTTCTTCTTTTCTCTGATGACTTTTGACCCAATATGTCTAGACAACTCCAAATTTAGATGGACATTTTCTTCTGCATTTTGGAGAGTCTGGTTTTATTTTTTTAATCTTGTCAGGTGTTTATTTGAACAATTCTCCAGCAAAAGAAAATGCTCATGAAAACACAAACATGATGAAAGACCTGCCAAAACACTGACAGTTAATGAATTGTGCATATATGAAATGTTGTTGTTCTTATTTTTTATATAAAGGGATGATTTAAACATTGTTAGTGTTACTCTTAGTGATGTGTGCTTCTGGAAATAAGTGAGTATGGCATCAGAAGAGTAAAAATGAGTACATTTGTGTTAAACAAAATAATATTCAGTCATAGCTTCAAGGGAGGAAAGAACCCCATGCCTGTTAAGTTGCTTTGAACTGCTGTTTTCAAGAGACTTCTCTGCTAGGATCTAATTCCTAAGGAGTTAATGAACATTACCATCTGGGTTTGGGGGAAGGGAACTGTGTTAAATCAGTTTCCCCCAACCCTAAAAAATTTCTTTCAAAAGAGATAATTAATGTTAGTACTAAAGACCACAGCTTTTCCTCAATTTCTTCTTTGATTATCACAACAGAATCCTTTCTATGAGTGATATAATAGTAAATTTGCTTAGAAGTTAATTTCAGGGAATAAATACCTGTGATATCAAATAAAAAACAATATTTTTTATTTTGATAAAACTGTTCCAAATGACCAGCTGGTGCCTGGAATTTTGTCCTGTTTACCATATTGTAAAAACACAGAGGTACTCAGACTACAAAATGTAAATTCTTTAATGGAATTTATGAATAGTGGGAGTACTAGGCAACCAGCACATGAATATGCTGAAGTAAATTGCCAGAAATCTTCCTATAAAAAGTAATTTATTTTCTTAAAAAAAGAAATCCACTTTTCAAGCCTATAATAATGAACCTAAATTGTCATGTAATGGCTAGAGAGACTAATAATAGATCTACCACTTACCAGCTACATATTGTAATTCCTACTTTAACAATTCACTATGGTCTTTAGTACTAACATTACAAATAGTAAGATTGCCCTAAAAGGAAAAGATTTTGTTGTGGTATATGATGTACCAGTCAGAGGTTCCCAAACTTATTTGACCTACTGCCCCCCCTGCCAAATTACTCTACACCCCCCTGGGGTTTAGGTTAGATTAACCCTTATTTTTATTCAAGCACCCCCCCCCCCAATTGTGCCTGAAGCTGCTACTGCCCCCCCCATCATTCCAGTGCCGCCAGGTGATGGTGTTGCCTACTTTGGGAACCTGTGATTGTACTTTATGGAGTGGCAGCATGACATAATGGAAATAGGATGGACTTGGAGTCAGAAAACCTGGATTCATATCCTGTCTTTGTCATTTAGCTGTATAACCTTGGTTAAAGACTTTAACCCCTGAGTTTCTGCTTCCTCACATATCCAATGGGGATTAAATATTATCTGCCTAATAGTACAATACAGTATTTATTAGTATATACAATCAACATTTAATAAGTCTCTAACGCATGCCAGGCAATATGCTAAGCTCTGGGGATATAAATAAGAAAAAGACAGTCTCTATTCTTAAAGACTGAAATCTAACCATGGAAGACACCTCACAGAAAGAAGCTGGACAGACTGGGTGCTTGGTGCAAGGGTGGGGTATCACATTCCATGAAGTCCAAACCAAGCAGAGCTGCTGATGGAAAGTGGAGAGTTAGGTGGAAAGTAGAAGGCTAAGGAAGGTGGGAAGGTGTTGAGTGTCCACAGCTGAATTAGCAGCATGGTGATGAGATTTCAACTGATCGGCCAGGGTTGTTGTGAGGATTCAGTGACTTAATGTCTATTAAATTGCATTAAATATGAGTCTGGGATAAAGAAGAACAAAGGGAAGGAAACTACTGAATGATATGTAATATGAAACTTAGGAGGGGATAGAGTGGAAAGAACATCAGATGCTATACCCTGCATGACCTTGGATAATTCACTTCCTCTTGCACAGAACCTTAATTTCTTTTCATTTCCGAAGAGAGAGTTGAACAGTCCCATTCTGCTTTAAATCCTATGAACTCAGTTTCCCCCAGCAGAGACTGTTTGCAAACATTATCAGACAGAAGTTGTCACTTTTTTTTGCCTGTCTCTCCCAGCGACTTAAAACCACCCACATTTTCCTCTCTAACCTCCTGTCATAGAAATCTTTGTCTTGTTCCTAAGAAGACCAGGCATTTGGCAGAATCTAATTGCTACATTTAATTTACTGCTTTTGCCTTCAGGCAGTATTCATTTTGTGCATCATTGCTTGATTCAGTCATGGCAGTAAAGCTAGGCAAGACATATAAAGTTGGGCAGGTGATGCTGTCATAGAAGTGTGGCTTCCTCTTCCAGTGCAGTGCTATAAACTCTGTACCTTGGGACCTTGCTCAGAAAAATCACATAGCCTTCTCCTTCCTTCATCCTACTCCCCACCCTCTCACACCTTGAGATAAAAGGGTAGAGTAATATAAGGATTACCTTCCCCAAGGCATCTAATGTTTGTTTATATACCTGTAGTTACCTTAAGGGAAGAAAGAAAGAAAAAGGTAGAGGTTGTCAGAATATTAGACAGCTGCAGAAATTTGAGAACCAGTAAGTATTTTAGGAGCCATAACCAACTGAAGGTCCTGAACAAAGACCAAGCATCGAAACTTGGTTACAACACAGATTTACTTTGTCATTGGGGTAGGAGATTGGTGTGGGTGCACAAACTTGATTTACTTATGTTTCAGATTGCAAATTCCCCTTCTCTGAGTTGGACCTCAGAGGCTATTTAGTCCAAACTGTACCTGAACAAAAGCACATCTTTTGTTTTTGAGATCTATGTTTATTTGAAGATGATTCTCTCCCTCTTCATTCTCCGCAATTTTCCTTTAGACATATGCCAGTTACAGTGAGGGAAGGGATTCAATGGAGTATCTATATTCCATGACCCACCTTGAGGAAGTCACCCAAAGAAACATAGAGTCTCATGATACACCTTTGTATGCTGTTAAATTTTTAAAAGGCAATAGAAATACTTCATTTATTATTATTCCTTATGACATAATGATATTGCGTTATATCCATATAATATAATTTGACCAGCCATTACTCAATCTATCAGACACATTGTGTTTCCATTATCTAATCTAACCTTCCACTGCATGCAGAATTCCCTAATTGGCACTCAGTGGTCAAGTTTAAGTGCTTTCACTTGAAGAAGCTTGCTACCTCACAAGGCAGTCCATTTCATTTGGGAATGGCTCTGATTGTTACAAAATTTTTATTTGTGTTGAACTGAAAACTGCCTTCTAATAATTAACATTTATTAGTCCTAATTTTGACCTGTATACTGCATAGTCCTTCAGTATGATAGCCCTTCAAATTATTATTTCTCACAAAATCTATTTGCTCTTCAAATCGTAGGCATTTATTTAATTGAATTCTATTAATCGACTTCTGCAACTTCATTTATTCTTCATAAGACAGTTTCCAGACCTTTTGCCCTATTGGCCATACTCTTGTATGTTTGCCAATCTATAGGTCATGAAGTACTCAGTAATAAATACTATATTCAAGATGTAGTTTTGCTAATTTAGACTACAGTGAGACCTGTTATCTCTCCTTGATAGTCATATATATATATATATATATATATATATATATATATATATATGTTGATTTTGGTTAACCTTTTGGCAACCCTTCCACATTGTTGACTTACTCTGATTTTGAAGTCAACAAAAACCTCTCAGGTCTTTTTCTCATGTGCTACTGTTTAAAGCAACTGTATCTCATCCTGTACTTTTGAAGTTGTTATTTCTTTTAAATGTATCTTTGTTGTTTTCAGCCTGTCACTTAAAATTATTGATCTTTTTGAGCCTGTCCTTTCTCTGTCCTCTGTCTCCAAGCAGTTGAGTCTATCAGTCTCTTCCTTTGAAGACAGGAACAACAGATATTTTTGTGGTTAGCATTTGACAATCTTGGGTTATTTAGAGCTTTCTGGAACTTCCTGACACTCGTCTTCTAGGTCCATGTCACTCTTTTTCATGAATCCATGAGTCAAATTTGTACGTGCCTCTTTAAAACACGATCGATCTCGTTAGAGAGTTACATGTACTACCACATCTTTTTCTTTAGATGTTTCCTTTTGATGGGGAAAGTAAGGAATTGGGGCTAAGCTGTATAGCTTAAGTTAGTGACTACTGAATGTTTTTAAAATATGAATATGTTTTCAGAATTTCACAATGATCTTTGACAACTATCTGTAATGCAGATACTACTGGATTCTAGACTGAGCCTGCTATGAAGGATTGATTATAAGTTAATTGAATAGCTATGAATATGTGTGTATGTATATACTCACGCACACACACACACATACACACACACATTCCCACGTAAATATGTATATGTGTCTACAGAGAAAGAGAGAGAAATCTATATAACTAACGTTGTGCTTCTTAATCTACTTTTTAATTGTCACCTTCCCAGATTCCTGACAACCGAATGTCTATTCACAAACCTATACTGATGGTTTAGTCTACTTAATATATTATCATCTCTCAATAATGGGATTAAAATTAAATAGTTATTGTCCATCTAAATTATAAATCAGGTAGTTTATAACCATTCTATCTCAGAGAAAGCAAATATTACCCTTGTGTATATTACATTTCATTTCTCTCTTCTCTGTTGCCTTCCCAGCTCCTAAAAGTGGTCCCAAGACTCTCTTGCTTTTCATGTCTTTGCTTACTCTGTTGCCTAATGGAATGTCCCCCTTGTCCCTCTTTTCACCTATTGAATTCCTACTTTCACTTTGAGGCTTTACTTTAATACTGTCTCTTTCTTGGCGATGGAGGAGAGAACTCTTCGGTAACCTGGGGTCTCATAGCACTGTGTTTAGCATTTATATGTCCTTTTTTTCTTATTATATAGCCCTAGGAGATCAGGAACTTGGGTATATTTAAATTTAGTGACTTGTTTAGCATCTAGCTCAGTACTCTGTACACAATCATTCCTTGATACATTTTTTTTAATTGTATTGAATTGTTGGAATTGAAGGGATTTGCCTAAAGTTGCACAGGTGGTGTGTTAAACTTGTGAGTGGAATTTGAGCAGCTAGGTGGTGCAATGGATGATATGCTGGGCCTGGAGTTGGGAAGGTTCCCTCTTTGTAAGTTCAAATCTGGTCTCTGACACAACTTTCTGTATGACCCTGTTTGCCTTAGTTTCCTCATCTGTAAAATCAGCTAGTGAAAGAAATGGAAAAGCACTCCAGTATTTTTGCCAAGAAAACTCCCAAGTGAATAACCAGCAAACTAACTTCTGAATCCAGATCCAGGTATCTTTCCTCAGTACCACCTGCTTCCTTTAGGAAGGGTAGTGGACCCCCAGATGACAAAATCAGGATTTTAAATATCTTGAAAAGTTAGTATATGAGACCAAATCAGAGCTCTGAACTTGGAAATAGGAAGACCTACCTCTGACATTTTGCTGTCTTGTGGCCCTAAGTCAGTTTCATTCCCTTAACCTCAGTTTCCTTATCTGTGAAATGGAGATAGTCATAATACCTATCTGACAGATTTGTTAGCAAAATCAAATGAGATGTAGCACAGTACAATGGAAAGATGAATGGTTCTGGAGTCAGAGGATGTGGTTTTGCATCCTGCTTCTGGCACCGGCTAGCTATGTGAATGTACTGGAGCAAAGCATTTAAACTCCTTGAGTCTCTGTTTCTTCCATTTGTAGAATAAAGGGGTTGGGTTAGATATCTGATCTACTTCTTGCTCTAACTCTTTCATTCTCCGATATTGTGTGTAAAGGGTTGTAAAACTTTAAAATACTGTGTAAACAGGGACTAATAACATTAAGATGAAATTGGAGAGGGATAAATGTATATAGTCTTACATTTGAGTTAAAAAAAAAACCAACTACAGTGGAAACATCAGATAAAGGAGGTATGGTTGTATAGCACATTTGTTTGAAAAAGAGCTAGTAGTGTAAAGGGACCAAGTTTTCAAGATGAGTCAGTAGTGTTATGAGGCATCCAAGAAAGCTAGTTCTAGCTTGCTGCCTTAAGACAGACATAGTTCCCAGGACTAGAGAGATCTCAGAACTCTGCCCCAGTCATACCACACCTGAAATTTGTGGTCAGGTCTGAATGCCACATTTTAGGAAGAACCCTGGTGAATTAGAGTGCCAAGAGGAGGGCAGCCAGTATCCTGAAAGTCCTCAAGTTCATGCCATGTGATGGGGATGCTTAATCTGGAAAATAGAAGACAGGTGGAATGTGCTTTCTTCAAGCATGTAAAAGGATGGAAGAGAGAATTACTTTGTTTTTACTTAACTGGTAAATGCTGAACTAGGACCTATCTAAAAATAACAAGGGCTGCTTTGGGAGATGCTAGATATTAGACCTCACTGGAGGTCTTTAGATAGAAGTTGGATGACCATTTTTCCTACATGGATTAGGACTATATAGTAGCCATGATTCCTTCTTTCTCTGAGATTCTGTGATCCTGTGACTTGCCTAGAAGTTGACTGACTAAATTTCATCCAACCTCTAGAAGAAATACCAAGAAGTGTCATTTCATTTATGTTGGTTTGCAAAAATGCATCCTGGCTTTAAATGTCCCTCGTGTAATACCCTACATGACCCTAAGGTCCACCTTATGCCATTAATACCTCTTAGTGTATGTTTCTAAATTCTTTTCCCCTTCCCCCCTACCCACACTTCTCTGTCTCCCTCTGATTTGCTGATTCTTTCCCTCATTTCATTGCAGAATGACTAAAGAAATAATAGTGAATAGAAGAAATCCCTGAGTATTTGAAAATGGCAAATTCAGGCCTCGGCTTTAAAACTGAATTGAATTTAAATTGGAAAATCTTTAAGTTATAGTTCAAGTATCTAAAAAAATACCAGAATAAGTCAATTTACAGTGAAAATAAAATGAGCCTTTTGTTTTGAATGACCATTTTTTTGGTCCCTCTTTTAGTTTAGCTTTTCTTTATACTGCTGGGAATTGCTGTTGAAAAGGAGATGAGGAAATCACTGGGCATATAATCTAAAGATAAGACTTATCACATGCAGATAAACTGGTTATCAAAGGAAATATTGGCTGTAATAATTTGGCTTTATAATCCCAGAAATTCATGTCAATGTAGTAAGTTTTTAAATATGTTAGATACTAATAGGATTGAACTGTTCCTACTTCTCTTAAAGAGGGATTTTGAGCTGTATATGTTGCTTCTTTAGAGCAACAAAGAAAGCTGAAATGTGCCTTATAAATTTACCAAATAAAAATGTTTGAATTCATAACTTATAGTATAATAGTCATATGTTTGTGAGGTTGAGTGTACTGTTAAAGATTACTACTGGCAACGATGTATAGCATTATTGATTAAAATTCTTGTTATTAACTGCCCATATCACATTTTTCTTGAAGGAAAGGAAGTGGAGGAGTAATCATTCAGTTTATGGGATAAAGTAACATTGTTTGGAAATAAATTAATTTTCCAAAATCAAATTATTTCCCATCTGAACAAAGATATAAGGGCTTCAATTAGATCAAGAAACATTTCGTTTCAGCAGTTTATTTCTAAAAATCCACTTGCTAGAACAGGATTGGTAAATAAATAGTTTGTAACTTAGAAGTAGCTAATCTTCTACTCAACTCAGGATGAATAAATGTTTGTTAGGTGATCATAAAATCACTTTTAGTTGTGTACCTCCATAGAGAAGAATGAAATAGTTAAAAGAATAAATTGTGAGCATTAGATTCTTATAATTATATGCACAGTTATTTATAAATACGCATGTATCTTTTGAAAAAATTGTGAAAAATAATTAAGATTACTAGACAGAATATTAATTAGGTACTAGCTTACTTAAGCCAGTAAATGTGGGGAGCTTAAAGGGAAGGTGGCACATTGGTTAGAGTGCCAGGCCTGGAGTCAGGAAGACCCATCTTTGTGAGTTCAAATCTAGTTGTGTGGTCCTGGGCAAGTCATTTGACCCTATTTGCGTCAGTTTCCTCTTCTGTAAAATAAGCTGGAGAAGGAAATAGCTCCAGTATCTTTTCCAAGAAAAGCCCAAATGGGATCATGAAGAGTCAAACATGACTAAAAGAACTGAGCAAGTTGAGGTGGAGAGCAGCAGTCACAGACTACCTTTGACTTATTTTCATTTGACACATTTTTAAATGTTTGTTGCCTCCTTAATTGTGTATACATGTATGTATACATATGTATTTGTGTATACATGTATGTATACATATGTATTTGTGTGTACATGACAGAAAATATATACATGTATGTCTATATACATATGTGCATATACATACAGATCTCTCTTTATATGTGTACACACACACACACACACACACACACACACACACACACACACACGAGAAAGCTCCACTCAGGTTCTGTTCTGATGCCTCGTGATGACTTAGACCTGACACTGGATTCTCAAAGACTATCTGTAAGGTAGGGCGTATCCAATCCAACTGGAAAAACTTGGAATATGGTTATGATGATTACTGTGTTTCCTGTCACCTGAGGAGGCAGCTTACCTAACCATTGTGTTGGCCAGCACATCATGAGTTTTTTTTAGCCATAGACTCTCCTAAAGATTACCTAATTAGGCACAGTTTGGGTGTACTCCGTGCCAGTAGAGGAAGTGCCAACACTTTTGATATCTTAGTACCCTTTAGTATTTAAGGAGAAGTATATCTTTGAAAAATTGCTGAAAAAAAACCACTATATTGTCCTTTGTGGTGTCATCTTTTTACTGCTTCAATGCTCCATGTATGATAAAAATGCATTAACTATAGGGCTTTCATAAATATGCAAAATAAATCCTTCATGCCCTCCTCGAAAGACGTTTTTGTTTTAAGCTCTGTAAATGGATTATTTTTTGTTGGGGGGAGTTTATTTTTGTTCTCTTTTTTGGCCATCTGACAAGGTAATTTGAGGATTTATTCAGCATATGTTTTTATAAACAAAACTGCAATATGCTGATTAAAAGCATTTTCCTGGGTTTGGGATGGAGAACTCCGCTGATATTTGCCATTATGAATGCCTATACAGAAGAAGCGTTTTTATCACAAGCAACTACTAGAGAAGTCTTGTAGTAAATCCTCCGAAGAGTAAAGGCCTAGTGAATATCTTGTACCACACTGTAAAGCCCCTGGACAAGCCTTATTTTGGTAATAATAAAATATTCTTTAACCACCAGTGATCTCTTAAACATTCAGTAGATGTTCATTTCTGGTTGTGGACTGAGCACTGGACTCCAAGTCAGGAAGCTTGGGTTCAAGTTCTAACTTAGGACACTTGCTGGTTATGTGATCAGAGCCAAGCCACTTAACTTCCCCAAGCCTCAGTTTTTTTACTCTTCAGACTGGGAGCACTGGATTCTGTTGCCTCCAAGATCTCTTTAGCTCTAACATCAGATACAACAATGCATGGCTATACTTATATTCTCTCTATTCTGTAATTACAGTGAAAATAAAATGGGCATCCCACCTCAGTAGGAGAATATCCCAACTCTAAAGCAAGATGCAGGTGATACAGTAAATTTAGAAATTTTGCAAGGGACTGGAAGGTAGTAATCACACAAGACCATTTTCAAAGTCATTATTATCTGTTTAATTTATTGTGGATTTGCTGTAATCAGTATCTTTTAAAAGTTAACCTGCCTTGAAGGTATTGCTCTAATTAACTCCTTTACCTGAACTTCCTAAAGTGGGCTTTAGTAGTTGTTTTTCAGGAGGGAGATCATCCCCCTCTAGAGAAATAGAACTGATAACTGGTTAGAACATATTCTCCAAACATATTCTCCCCCTCACCTCATTTAGCAATCCCTGTGTTCTGGCCCAAAGTGCTTAATGAGGTGATGAGAAGAAAATGTTCTGTTCACCCATGTTACATTATTTGAAACTACTTCAACTATTAACAGTCTTCATCAGTGTCTCATTGGTTTAGCTGGTAATAGAAGAAGTAGGTTTCTAGATGGCTGTAAATAGTAGTAGTCAGTAGTTATTGGTAATATCTTTGAACTGTTGAAAAACTCGATACCCTCATTCAGTCATTTGGGTAGGAAAAAACAGGAGAGTAAAAGATGACTTGCCTACCTAATGCTTAATCTAGAACCAAATCTGTGAGTATTAGAGTAGTTTTGACTATCATCTTGTTGTATTTTCTCTCGAGTTACTTCTTGCATAGATTCTAGATTCTTCCAGGAATGAGTTAGAATAGTTTTTTTTTAATGCCTAGTTTGTAGATGAAGCATGATGGTTGCAGTGCCAGTGGATCCTTTCTTTGTATTTTTGTACCAACTTATAATGACTGAGAAAAAACAAGGGAAGCTCAAGTCCTCTCCGAGTTTTCTTCTCAAAATTCCATTAAAAGAAGAGTAAACATGATCTATTCATACAAATGTTATTTAAAACTATGCTTAAAGGTGACAGGAAGTCAGCCCTTGAATTTTTTTTGCATGAATAAAAGGGGCATTTGATTGTTGCCAGAATGAACTAGTTACAGTTGTTCATAAGATCAATAAAAATATTATAAATTGTTCTTCACAGGCAGAGCTGGGGCTGGGATTCAAGCCATAATAACTGGAGAGAATATAATTTCGAAATGTTAAGGTGGGAGAGTGGAAAGCTTGACACACTATTCAGACCTTGCTAGGAAGCAAAAAGATTTAGGACCTGGTGGATGTTCTTAATATAAATACTTAGGAATTATGAATTGACCAGAAGAAATGTCACTAACTAGAAGGTGTTCTAGTTATCATTTTATGATTAAAACTATGATGCCTTGTTATCCTTCTAATGTATCTTCATTGCTGTATTTGCTTTGTGAACTACAGTGCCTGCCTTTTTGAAATAGGTGTTCCTGTTTTAAATGTCAAAAAAACTTTTCAGCCCTCCACGTTACAGTATATATACTGTGGTATCTTATATACTTGTAGTGTCATCAATTGGTGAAGTGCACTGTAAGAGACAGTTGAATGAAGTTAAAAGAGGACTGAATTGGAAGTTAGAACTTAGTTTCAAATATAACTCTACTAAAGGCTACTTAAAACATATTTACAGACCCTTTCTGATAAGCCAACACTACTCTAATCCCCATGGTTCTTTACCCACAGAATGGACACTAACATGACCCAAGGTACAGTGGGATAATGGACCTGACATCAAGAAGGTGTGAGCAAGTCATTCAACCTCTTGTTCTTAATTTCTTCATCTGTAAAATTGAGAGGATGATAGTACCTTTCTCCCCATCTTACTGTGAGAATTAAATGAAATAATAATAAAAATTACTTTGTAAACTTGAAAGCACCACATAAATACTTAGCTATCCTCATTGCCATTATGGAGATGGCTAGGCAATGCAGTAGATAGAACACTGGACCTGAAATCAGGAAGATCTAAGTTCAAATCAGCCTCAGATACTTACTACTGGTGTGATCCTTTGTTTGCTTCAGTTTTCTCATCTGTAAAATGGGGAAAATAATAAGACACTGACCTCATAGGGTTGTTGTGAGGATCAAATGAGATAATTGTAGAAATTATAAATATTGTAAGAATAAAATAATTACGAAGTACTTAGCACAATGCCTGACAAATAGTAGTCTTTTATAAATGTTAGCTATCATCATCATCATCATCATCTTAATGGTTTGCTTATCAGATTAATTCTATAGATGATCCAATAGCTCGGATATTTTTTAAAAGCCATCTATTTTTATTTAATATGTTTACTACTTTATCAACTAAGTGTATTTGTAGGTAAAAGGAAGGGGGTGAAATGAAATTATTGTTTCTAAACCTCAATTTTGAACAAATTAAGCTGCATCTCAATGAGCCTTAAGCAAATTTTGGACAAATAAAATAACAATTTTTCTTTTTGCCTTGCATCCTGTGAGACCTGCTACAGACTTAGTGTTATGTATTTTTGAGCAGTTCTGTTGTCTCCTTGTTGAAAATGGTAATTACAGAACATGATGGAAGTTCTTTAAAAGTTTGATATGTGTAGAGGACCAGGTCTCAGTCTTCAAAAAGTTACTTGAAATCTGTGGAAATACATTAAAGTCTTCTTAACGTTAAAAATTCAAATACAGTAAGCAGTCATACTTAGGGACAGACAGTGTTCACCCATTTTCCTATTTGAGAGCCCTCTTATTTATTTTACATAACTGCCCAGTAGCTCATTTGCTAAGCCAACACAGCCAAAACAGGTAAGGCTGTGTCTTTAAGTAAAACTGAAGCAATTTCCTAGCTCTAACATCACAAATACTAGAGTAGTTGGAAAACACAGATTTTAAACATTTCTAGCTCATAGTCTCTCCTGAATATCATCATGCTTCTAAGGGTTTTTATATTAAAAAGTATTTATAATAACTATCAAATAAGTATTTTAGTGGTTGAATTATAAAAGGAGGAAAGGATAATGCTATTTTGTTTCCTAGTTGCCCTTTTCTTTCTCCCCCATCCCAAACAAAGCCTGTTTTGTTTCTTGCCTGCCTGTGAGGTCTTTCCTATATACTCCATGTGGGTGCATAACCCTGTGTGCTGTTCAAATGCTCAACACACAGAAAAGTAAAGAAAAGGATGCCTCAAGAAACCGGTAAATCCTGGCTCCAAGAGACAAACAAGGTTTATTTTCCTTCAAATTAGTCATCTGAAATGAGTTTTGAACTTGGATAGTTTATAGGACTATTTGTGTGCTATAGGTAGAAGCATTTATAGTAAATGTAATCAAATGTGCACATATGACATAACTGGCAGACTGCATTTCTTATTTGAGACAGATTTTGCTATTTTTTCCCCTCCTTGGCACACAGATGCTCCAAGACTTTTGATATGCATATGCAAAATCACAAAGCATCTAGTTGAAATTTTCTGTTCAAAGGTGAAATCCCTTCTGCAGCATCCTTGCAATATGGCTAGCCACTCCTTAAAAACTTTCATTGATGGGAAGGTTGTTACCTTTTGAGGCAACCCTTGTAATGTTAGATAGCTCTAAATGAAATTCCTTCCCTATGTTAAGTTGAAATTTTGCCTCTTTGTCATCACCCATTGCTATTTCAACATGTGGAGGTACACATAATTATCATTCTTCCATATGACAGCAATAATGTTTCCCTAAAATCTCCTTTCTTCAGGTTAAGCATCCTCATATCTTTATATCAAACATTTCTTGATATAACATGTTTTCCATATGGAAGCCTTCCTAGTTGCCCTTCTTTTGACATGTTACATTTTATGAATAGATACCTTAAAATATTGGGATCTATAAGCAAACTTAGTACTCCAGATGTAATTTTACCAGTGAAGTGGGTTATGCCTCACAGTTGGAAACTTGATTATTAGTGTAGTTCAAGATTATACTAGCTTTGTTAGAAAAACGTCACTATTGGATGGAATTTATAAGCAGGTATATTTCAACTCAACTTAAGGAAGAATTCCATTACAGAGTTAACACCAAAATGGAAGTGAGAGAGTGAGTACTCTACCACTGGAAGTATTCAGAGAGAGGCTAAACCCATGAGGGATGTTTAGATGAAGTTATTGCACTACATTGTTTCTGAAGTTTCTTTTAAACTCTTGCAGTGAGATTATTCTTATCAAACTTGTGATCAAATAAATGAAATCAAAAGCCTAGGTATTTTTTTCTTCTCCCATTCTGCAAATTGAACATTTCCTTTTTATAAAAAAAACCTAATTGTAGAACTTTTGTTAATATCACCTAGTTTATAAGCAATCCATCCTCGTTTGTGCTATTTGCAGTTTTCATAAGTATGCTTTCAGTATCTCTATCCAAGTAATTTATTAAAATGTTTACAACTTCTAACTAGGTTGGCAGCAGTCTGTTCATTAACATTCTTTATATGTGGTTGTTCAAATGGTCATGAATCAACCTAGCTATACAATCATCTAGTCCATTTTTCTCCTCAAAAGTGTCTTGTCCTTGTTTGCTTATGTCCAATTTTTCTTGAGCCCATTTGGGGTTTTCTTGGCAAAGATATTGGAGTGGTTTGCCATTTTCTTCTTCAGCTTATTTTACAGATGAGGAACTGAGGCAGGCAAGGGTAAGTGACTCAGGGGTGTGTGGGGTTTTCAAGGAGGACCGTCACCTCTGATGTGATGGCTTGCTGAGCCCTTTTCAGGACTACTTAGCCACCTTTAGTATCTATCTGTCGCCCAACTCTCTCACCTGTGGTTTCGGGAAGCTAAAGTATGTGCAGCAGCCACATCTCAAAACCATCTTGGCAGATTGGCTAAACCAGGTTATGGTAACTAATAGGTCTTAAACCTGTTGATGAGTTAAAGAGATGGCTATTCAAAGGATGTGAAAGTCACTTCCCTTGGTAGAATGGGTAGATAGATGAGAACAGTGTGTTCCAGTGGTCACAAAGGTGGCCATGGCGGGGGCTGTGGAGTGCTTAGAAGATTGGTTAGACTCAGAGACACCAAGAGCCTCTCCTGCATCCTGGGCCGTTGACAGCTGTCCCGACTTTTATCTTGCCACTGAACTTTGAAGACTCGAAGAGAGAATGAGGCTGATGACTTTGTGCAACTCTGCCTCACTTAAATTCAATTCATGCACAAGACATCATCCTGTAATGTCATTGGTCCTTTTTGAAAATGAAAGGCAAACAATGTCTTGTCCTCAGGGATAGTGTGAAAGGCTTGAAATATCTTTCTGAATTTAAAATATTTAAGATGAAGCATTCTTCTAATCTAACAATTTAGAGAGAGAGAGATTAATTTGGCATGATTTATATATAATGAACTTATGCAAGCACTTTATAAGCAATTGCTATTTACAAATCATCTTTTTTAACAAAAATGTCGAAGTTTTGATAGCAATTAACTTCAAGAATACTTTTCCCAAGACTTAGGTGCCTTTACTCTTTCATCTTTTGGGAAATACACTTTCAAAGCAAAAATTTCAAGCTGTTACCAATATTATGAAAGAATGCTCCAAATCACTAAAAAGAAGAAAAATACAAATAAAAACAACTGAGACTTTACCTCAGACCAATTAAATAGTCAGAGATGAAGACAAAAAGAAAATGGTAATTAATGATCAAGGGAATGTTGGGAGACAAGCAGGTGGTAGAGCTCTGAGAAATGGTATTTCCAGCTGTTCTGGAAAGCAGCTTGGAACCGTATCCCCAGTCACTTAGCTGTGACGGCCGTCCCGCTTCTAGGTTTGCATCCTAAAGAAATCAAGTTAAAGTAGAAGAGTCTTTATGTTAACATATGTATATGTGTATACGCACATTTGGGTATAAATATTTGTAGCAGTACCATTTTTGGAGCAAAGAACTAGCAAGAGCCATTCTTTTGGAATGTCAGTAGATTATAGTATATTAAAATAATGAAAGAGATGGAGAAATAATGGTTAGAGTGTATGAACCGATGGTAAAATGAACAGAACTAGTGTGAAATGAATAAAACTAAGTGAACAGTTTATAAAAGGACTGTAACATTGTTTTATTTTCTTAAAAAATCTTTGAAAAACTGAAGAAATTGTGATCAGTGTAATGGCAGAGGACCAAGTGTGCTTATTTGCCTCCTGGTTGAGGTGATTGATGGGATGAAATCTTGCAGAATAAGATACACATTTTTAGATGTGGCTGATATGTGTTTTGAAAAATGGTATATTATCCCAACTTATATTGATCCTCTCTGTCTCCTGTAAGGAACAGTTCACCTTTTTAAGATCTTTTCATTGTTTCATAAGTGAGCTTTTTTTTCATTCTCAGTAGTATCTTTATTTTTGTATTGTTTTTTCATCGGTTGTAAATATTTTCTTTTTTTTTTTTTATAAATTTATTTATTTAACTTTTTACATTCATTTTCACAAGATTTTGGGTTCCAAAATTTTCTCCCCATTTGTCCCCTCCCCCATCCCCAATACACTGAGCATTCTAATTACCCATATCATCAATCTGCCCACTCTTCTTTCATCCCTCCCTTCCCTTACCCCATCTTCTATTTTGTCCTGTAGGGCCAGATAACCTGTTGTACATTATTTTTTATGTACAATTCTGTCAGTTACTATCTAGCATAGACTCTAAGAAATTTTTTTTAAAACTCATTAATTTCATATAAAGAAGAGAATAATTATATCTCAATGTAATTTATATTTAATTAATGCATACAAAATTCTGAATAATGGTTTGTGAGCTTGTATCATGAGTCAAGCATTTTCAATTCTATACAAGTATTTAGTAGTACTTTTTAATGATACTAGAGTTTAGTCTCCCCTTACTATGTACAGTTGAAGCTTTTCTTTAGTAATCATTTTTAAATCATGTTTTTTAATGAATTTTATGAAATTTTATGAAAATTATGCAATTTGGAAACTTGGAATACAATTTTATTTTGATAAAGTATATATTTAAAATTTATTAGTCATTTCATAGATTTTTCCATATTTCCTAAATATTCTTTGTATTTATCACTCCTCATGACAGTATATAGTACTGTTATCCTCATTTACTACAATCTAGCCATTTCCTAACTTCTGAGTATTTAAGTTGTTTCTCGAACATTGATTTATATATGCATTAAAAACTACATACTGTTAAATTTAATGTAGCTATAAACTTGGTACAAATAGTTCCATCTCCCCCCAGTTATTTTCTTGTAATTGAGAAGAAATCTTCTCAATTACTACAGGAAGAGTATGACTGGTTTTGTGTCTTCTGTTATGAGGCAGCCTCATTTTGATCTATATGTGTTTTTTAATAAATGTCTTTGTGTTTATATGACCATTCCCACCAGTTTTTCTAAATCAGATTTAGAAAAACTGAGATAAAATATATTAAATAGTTAATAATTAAACTTTTCTTGTCAGAAAGAGGAGGAGTGGTCTGAGAGAGAGAGAGAGAGATCCTATGTGAAAAAAATAAAACTTATCATCCTTCTTTGGGCCTTTCACAGGATAAAACCTCTGGGTGTTTATTAGAGTCACAGGGAAATCATTGGCAGAGTGAGCTAATGCAGTATAAGAGTTAGCCCTCATTTCCACTGAGTCAATGTTGTAGTGAATGGTATACATGTCATTTTATTATGGGCTTGCATCAGTAACAAATTCCATTGCATTTTCCATCTGACTAGTTCTGCTACCAGAAATCCTACCCCTATTACCACTTTTGATTAAAACATTCCTTTTCCTTTCTCTAGTTAGACTTTTCAGGATCGCTCTTTTATTCCTTCCTTTCCAGCTATGAACCAGAGAATCAGTCAAAGTGCTCCTGTGAAGCAGCCTCCCCCGCTGGCTCCCCAGAGTCCCCAAGGAGGCGTAATGGGTGGAGGTAGTTCCAATCAGCAGCAGCAGATGAGACTGCAACAGTTGCAGATGGAAAAAGAGAGACTTCGACTAAAGCATCAAGAACTGCTTCGGCAGGTGAGGCCACAGGTTAGAAACCAGTCTTCCCCTTTTTTATCCTCTGTTTCTGGTGTTGGGCATGGTTAGCTTTTTGCAGCTATGAGTAATGCTTGCATCTCTTATGGACAGAGTGTGCTCCCTTCTCTCCTTCATTCTTTACTGACTTCTTTTTTGGACAGGATAGATGGGCCACTTAGTCCCATGGCCATCTGTGCCATGCTGGTGGCCAGGAGCTCATCATCTTGGAGTGTCTCACAGGACTTGCTTTCTTGAGTCCAGGTGGCATATGAGTATTGCTCCATCTCTGAAGACTGAATAGAGAGCATAAGACCATGAAGAAGCAGAATCTGTCTCCCCAAGTGACTTGATTATGTAATGGCAGAAGTACTTATTCCTCCATAACTGATAGGCACACCATCTTAAATATCGCAGTCTCTACTTCTCAGCATTGTTGAGATTGGGGGAAGAGATTTTCTTTAAAGAACAGTATCATTTGTGTTCTGTGTCTAATGCCAGAAGATTCCAGATTGCCTTCAAATTGTTTTCCCTCTAGAAACACAAGGTAGCAGAGAGCATGGAATTTTTCTCTTCCACTCATCACTTTTATGGCATTGGGCTTTGTAACAATAAGCATGCCAACATAATGGGGGGGCCTACTATCACAGATTCTTAGATCTGCGTTCATAAAAGCAAGGGCAACTTTTGAGGAGTTAACAATCTCCTTTAACCAAGCACATATTAGGTAGTTCAGGGGAATCAGCCCCTGGAACATCAAAGAAAATACAGAGAAATCAAAAGTCAACAGACATGGCTTCCTCCACTTGATCAACAGACAAGTCCAACTGTCTGACTATAGTTACCAGAGAGGGAAGCACCCACATTTGGGACATTTTCGGGGTGGGGGTTCCTTAAGCGACTTCCCAGAGACCAGACACTTACAGTCTGTAAACCCCCAAAGTAAAAACTCAACTCAGAGTATTTATACCTTTTTTTAGAGCCAAAGAGCTTCACAACCCTTAAGAAACCAGTGCCTCATTAACTAAAGCCCTAGACTTTCTCACAGATTTTTCCTAATCAAACTCCCCTTAATGGGCAGTCCCATTAATGGGTGGGGAAGGTCTTTAATCACATTAAAATAATTAACAATACAAATACATATACTGTTTCTACTTTTCTGTACTTTACTCCTAGTAAAGACTCTTGATTAATAAAGCAAGATTCAGTCAGAGGCATTTGATTATACTAAAACAAAAACAGCAAAGGATCCTATTTTGTTTGCCATCACAGGCCTTTACTGTCCACAAGAAAAGAAAGACTCTCCTCGGAATGTGTTAAACTGCTGCCTTTTCATTATCTTATTTTACAGGCTAAGAATTTATAAACTTTGCCCATTTTTCCTATTTTCCTTTTATATAATACACTGATAATTTTTACAATGCATCATTAGTATCAGTAGAAATACACTGTGATCTCACACAGTGATATCTTGTTTGGGGAGTCCATGATGCAGAACTACTTTATAAGTGAATTTAATTTAAAAGATTTTTTTTTACACTGTAAGAACAGTGTTGGCTTAAGAGCCAAGACAGATTCGCCTTTAGGGAAAACACAGTATTAGTGTGTTTCTAATATAGTAGGCACATGATTAACAGAAGGGGAAACTATGATAACATGTGATGTCAGGAAGCACTTTGAGGGGAATGTTTCTCCATCTGTTGTTAATAGGGTAGAAGGTGGAAGCAAGTTAACAAGATTAAATATCACTCTCAGTGTGATTTTCTGTCAGTACTCTAGAGAAGAAACTTTTCAACCAAATGGTGGCTATGACATTTTACAAGGTGATGCCACCCAGCTTATAATTATCATTTTATGATGGAGAAAGTAATTCATTATCATATAGTTCATTTTCATTCATCTCTTTTCATTGGTTATTTTTCATTTTGTAGTTCCTGGGTGCTGGATAGTAAATAAATATATAAAAATAAATATCAGCAGATATTTATTAAAAACCTATTATGTGAAATATACTGTTTGAACCATTGTTACAAGACTGAGTTCTTTGAAAAGGAAAAGCCATAGAAGTCAAGTAAAATATCAGTTCTTGAGAAAGTATCAGTTTTTTAATATGTTCTTTTGAAAATTCTATTAATGCTTTCCTTTCTCGATAACTTTTAGGGGATAAAATTGTCTGTCTTCTTGCTGTCAATAATATGTTAGCCTGGGTCTTATGTGGGAAAATATTGCTGTTATAAATACCTAGCTTTTAGAATATCTTTCTTAACCTTATTCTTTGTGCTGTTACTCTGGGTGTTGGGTCCTGAAAAAACAAGTTTCATTTCCTTAAAGATAACACCTTTATTTTCTTCATTTTCACCTTCTGTATTAAATCCTCATAGAGTGTGTGGAGGAAGAAGAGGGGAGATAGTCACTATTTCCTCATACTAATAGTCTGTTTGTAGGATGTTTCTAAGTCATCTGATAAAAGTTTTCAAAACATTTCTGTGAAGAACTCTTTTCATTAAAATATCAATGATGCTTTCTATTCTCCTTCAGCAGCTATTTAAAAAGCAAAATCTCAGCAATATGAAATCAGGCAGGATGGTGTTATAGATAGGGCATTGGACTTGGAGTCAGAAGGACCTAAGTTCAAATTCTACCACAGCCACTTACTAATTACATGACCTTGGGCAAGTCACTTAATCATTCTGTGCTTGAGTTTCTCATTGGTAAAATGAGGCAGTTGACTTGAAGACCTTCATGGTTCATTCCAGCCCTAGGTCTATCATTCTATGATCATGGCAACTTTAGGGGGGAAGAAAACCCATAAAAATATTACCAAATGGCACCTTCATTCTTGTACCTAATGATCACAGGCAAGTTTTTTTTTTCCCCTGTCCTTTCCTCAAATGCTATAAAAACTTTTTAGTTTTCATAATATGGTGGCTCCATTGGCTTTCACCTCCCTCAATCTGTCTCCTCTTGGGCTGTCATGGGAATTCTGTGCTATGGAGATGTGACTGGATGGTGTTTGTTAAGTCAGCCTGCACAGCCAAACCATGTGGCTTAAAGTAATTTTTATCCATCTTATTTTTTACTCTTAGGCATTGCGGAATGTCAATCCCAGCACAGCAAATTCTCCAAAACGTCAGGTAGGCTCTTAACTGATGTTTTAGCATAAGAAAAAAAATAAGGTATTAAAATAGCCAAGAGACAAAACTTATGCTCAGTGTAGCCATCCTCAGGGAAAATTAGCAGCATTAACATACCCATGAGCCACCGTTCTGCAGCTTAATGCATCTGTTAGCAGAGTGCCATGGTCTTTTTATTTAAAAATTTTCCATTTTGACTGATCTTCCATTTTTACTTTTAGAGAAGATAGTTGTTCCAAATTTCTAATATTTTATTTTTATTTCACATTGTGCTTAGTACCGTAGTGTACTTATATAATTTTTTAAAGTTATATTCTAAAATTCTTAATAATTACTTTTTTAAAATGTTAATTTAAGAGTTTCTAAAGACCAGCAAGAAACAACACAGCCTGCTATCTTGGGAAGACTGATCTGCCAGGTTTCTTTTTCCTAGTTTTTTGTTTTTTAAGTTTTTCTCCAAAGTAAGTTTATTTTTACATCACTTACTACCAGCCCACCTTCTGACCTTCCTCCTCATCTCTAAAGATGCATTTAGAAGGACGATTGCATATAAATATGAATGGTGTTCATGGGAAAGGAGAAATCTTTTGAGAGTCTATTCCCAAGGAAGGACTAATGATTGGAAAATAGGACAGAAAATGTCTAATTTTGTCAGTATTTGGGACTGAATTCACAAGGCTCATTTGAAGGAAACAGAAATTGTTAAATCAGGAAGAGGAAATTGGAGGGGCAAGAGGAATGATGATTCTTTTCAAGTATCTGAAATGACTGGCTTGGAAAAAGAGTTTAGACTTGGTCTTTTGGACCCAAAAGGGTAGGGCTGGAAGCAACAAGTAGAAATTTCAAAGAGGCTGTCTGAGTATCCATAAAAGGAAAATAATCCAAAGATAACTATCCCATCGTGGGCCCCAGAGCTGCCTGGAAAGGAGCAGGTAGTGAGTATTTTGCACTGATAAAGAGGAAGGTTCTTACTCACTGCCTAGAGACCACTCATCTGGACTGTTGTAAAGGAGATTTCCTTTCAGGTTTAAAATCAATCAGATGATTTCTGAGGTATCTTCCTACTCTGAAATTCTGTGCAGTTCTGTGAATCTTGGTAACTATGTTATCACAACCTAGAAATGAAATTACATGTCCCAGAAATGTATGTGTTTAGTACTAAAGAAAGGCCTTAATCATCAGATATCTAAATTGAATTTTGCATATCTCAAATAAACTATTTACAGATGAACTATTTTCAGCCCTCTAAAATGCAAAGAATCATTTTAGGGTATTTTCCCCACAGACTTTGAGGAGACTGAGATTATAAGAGTTGTGAATTCCAAGAGGTTTTCAGGTACAAAGTCCATTCCTGAGCATTTATCAAGTTAGAGAAGTGAAGCGGAGAGAATGGGTAATTCCTAATTACTACATGCAGAAAATTTAGTGGCATGAGCTGTGTTTGATTTACTAGAAACAATAGCAGTATTGTCAACTCTGTGTATGAGTGTGCATAAGTGCTTTAAAAATATGCTGTGTTCATCATAGGTATTTATAGTCTGCTTTTCCTAATCCTGATGGTCTGTCAGAGAACCTCTTAAGTTGACATTCCTATATCTAGGATGAAGGATGTTGGACCTAGGGCTAGAAGGGTCCCAGAGGACATCTAATCCAACCTCCAAACTGAGCCCCAAAACAGTTCAATAACTTCTCCAAGATCATATTGGTACTAATTTTCAGAGGTGTAAATCCTCCAATTCAGAGGTCAATGCTCTTTTCATTGTACCATGTTGCTGCCTTAAATGTAGCATTTAATCTTTTAATGCTTATTGTTTTTAAACTGTTATTTTTTT
Source organism: Potorous gilbertii (assembly GCA_028658325.1). Lineage (NCBI taxonomy): Eukaryota > Metazoa > Chordata > Mammalia > Diprotodontia > Potoroidae > Potorous > Potorous gilbertii. Next base: position 125,644,265 of record CM053771.1, on the reverse strand, counting down.
AAAAATAAATTTTTTAGTTTTATATGAGGAGCAACATGGTTTAAGAAGTGACCTCAGAATGAAGAGGCAGTAGGTATAATTTCCACCACAGATATATATTTGTTGGCTGTGTCCCTGGGCAAGTTTCTTTACCTATAAAACTCTTAATTTCAGAATAGATTCATTTCTTAGGAATTTTCTCACTATGAGTTCCCTATTCAAATGAAATCATAAGTCCAGCCATCATTAGAGGCAACGTAGTATGTAGTGGATATCTGGCTTTAGATTCAGGAAAACCTAGGTCCAAGACCTGCCTCTGACATGTATCAGCCATGTCAGTATAGGCAAATCACTTAACTCTTAGAGCAAGAGATGTTGCAGTGATGGAATTGTTAGGCTGTGGCATTTGATTTCAATGTAAGATAAGGGAGAAGAAGTCCAAAATGGTAACATTGACAGAAATAGGGAAGTTGGAATTAAAAGTATATTGAGGAAGAAATTAATTTAAATTCAATATCTGACTATATCTTCAATAATAAGGTAATGAACTCAATTTTGGACATGTTGTGACTGAAGTACAGAGAGAGATTCTTATCTGAATCTCAGGAGAGAGAGAAAGAAGTCAGGGCTGGGTGTGTTGCAGAGGTGGCATTTGGAAACTGTGGTAGGTGAGGTAGATACCAAGGAAGCAAGTGCCCAGGAAAGACTTTTGGGGGATATAGCTACATTAAATAGTTGGGAAGAAAACAAACAGTCAGAATAAACACTTAAGGAGAAAGGAGAAATAGGAAATAGATAATCTAATTGATCAAACTCCTTGTGTCTGAAACTGAACTCTTCATCATCATTCTCCAAAAATCTGCTCATCTTCCCATTTTCCCTATTTTTGTTGGTGGTATTAACATCCTTTCAGTGATCTAAACTTGAAATATCAGAGACATTTTTAGTTTTTACTATACCATATTAAGTTCAGGCCCTCACTGCCTGTTACTTAGATCACGGATTCTTAACTTAGGGTCTGTGGACATATTTTTGTTTTTTATACTTGACAACTATAGTTCAATAAAAAAAATCAGGTTCCTTTGTAATCCTATATATTTTGTTTTATTTTAAAACATTCTGTCACACTGTCAACAAGTTAAGAACCTAGACTTTTGTAAGTTTTCTAGCTATCTTCCTTGTCTTTAATCTCTCATCCATCAGTCTTTTTTATCAATATTCTTAATGGTCTCACAGTAAAAGTTGTTTATATAAAGTCCTTTAGTATATCCCTGTTGCTTGCTTGTTTCATCCTTTCTCATATTTTGAATACATGCCCTCCATAGAACCACTTGTTAAAATCCTTCTCTTTCTTCAAGGCCTAGGTTATGAATGACTTCCTTGACTGCCCTAAGCACCAGAGATGTGAGAGATTTGACACTGTCCCTCTCTCAAGATATTTTCAAATAATGGGTGAGGGAAACAGTGCATACACAAATAATCATGACATAACCTAGGATGAGATAAATATAAAGGATGGGTCAGATGTAGACACACCAGAAGGTTGAGGAGGAAGAATTCACTTGAATCTGGGTGAGGGTAGTCAGAAGCCTTTCAAAAAGGTGGTAGCCCTTCATCTGGTCTGTGAAGAAAAGAGGGATATCAACAGAAGGGAAGGAGAGGAATAAGAAAATTTATGTTAGGCATGGGTGATGGCATGCCCAAATGAGACTAGCCTAGTTTAACTGGAATAAAAACTGGAAAGATTAGTTGGAGCCAGATTGTAGAGAATCTTGACTATCCAGCTGAAGGGTTTCTAGTTTATTTGGTAGACATCTGGGAGCCATTGCAGGTTTCTGAGAAGTGAGTGGCATGAAGAAAGTAAATCACTAAGAGATTATGCAGGAAGGGAGGCACTTCAAAAAAGTTAAAGTTATATTTGACATTACTGACTTGTAAATTTTTCCTCCTCATCTTAATATCTTCCTCTGAGCAAGCATGATGGAGTTGAACAGGGATTACTTGATATCTGTTCTCTTCTTGAACTCCTTTAACTCTTAATAATCTCCTTTAATCTTTGAATTATTCTTACATATTTACTCAAAGTACAGTGACACAGTCAGAGTTAGATAACTAATTCTAGTGTTAATCGCTAGATCTAACATTTTTCCCCCTTTGACAATTCCTGAACTTTTTAGTGATTTGCTATTTGAAATGCTTGTCTTGGAGTTTTTTGATACAAATATCTTTGGGCCAGGAGGAAAGAAGGACTAAGTAGCTGTCATACTAGTTGAACTGTAGAATGGATCGACTAACAGCCAGCCACAAGGAGACCTAGAAATAAGAGAATATTCACAACGAAAAAGGGAGAAGTCCAATATCAGGACAGTCATTTGACAAAAAAGTAGTCCTAGTGGAAAGTGTGTTAGCATGTCCCAGATTTGATGATGACTGGGCATATCACCTGTGTGACTTAGGGCAGGTTGCTCAATTTCTCAGGGGTTTAGTTTCTTTGAAAAATGGAGTAGTTGAACGAGATGACCTCTAAGGCACCTTCTAAGAGCCTATGAACCTTTGTCTACCCTGGCAAACAGAACGAATTCTGTTTAGAGAACGATCCATTGGCAGCAGCAATTGCTATTTCAGAGAGGAAAAAATAGTCTCAGGGTGAGAGACAGGAGTTATGCCAGCAAAATACTTTGCTTGACTTTTCAAAATATTGGAAAGAGAAAATACAACAGTAAGTTTGATATGAAGGACAAGTACAAAGTACTGAGGTGGTTTTCACAAGACACACATGAAAAGAAATTTTATTCTTTTTCTGTTAACCTTCATTTTGTATTAGTTTTGAAAGGGGCATGATGAAACAAAAGACCATTGTCATAATTCTGAAAAAGTTAAAAACTGCTGATTTCAAGACTTGTCCTTCTGTGTCCTTCCTTTGCTTTCTTGAGTGGTCAGTCTTATCTTCATTTAGACGAATCAGATGCAGACTTAAAGAACAGATTCAGTCTTGGACTTCAAGATATTAAGATTGTATATCTGTAGAAATATTTGTTTCCAAAATATACTAAAAGGCAGCCTATTCATTTGCTAGTGGATTCTTGTCTAGCTTGTCTCTACTGTTTGAAAATTATGTGGCTCACTTAAATTGTTTGTCACCATGACTTTTCTGGAATACCTGTTACATTATGTTCTGAAAATCTTTTAAGTTAGAAAAGTTGTCATTGTAGTTTTATAGATTTAGATAAATATGTGATGTTTGATTTTTTTTTTTGATCCATCTGACTCTTTCAGATATCTGAGCTTCCTATATTCATAGGCTAAATGGGAATAATACTTCTTGTATTATAAGGACACAGTTTTGTAAACATAAAAAAAGTTATACAAATTTAAATAGTGTTATTGTGGGGAAGGTGTGTTGGATGTGCCTTTTGTAAGTCTTTTTAAGACTAACAGTGACAAAGGTAGTTCAAATTTAGTTTTTATCAAGAACTTAGAAATCTTTTTCTACCTCCTCTCCCTTCTCTTGTCTGTTTTATAATGTACAATGTTATACTGGATTAAAAGTCCAAATTCTTCTCTTGGCATTAGAGGTTCTCCATCAACTGTTCTTACCACCTGGTATCATCTTTTACTCCTTCCCTAGATTTAGCCTTTAATTCTCGTCAGGCAGATGTCATTGCCCTCCCCCATATCCTCTATCCTTGGGTTTGTCCCTGTGTTTTTAGCTACCTTGCTTACCCCATATAGAATGCCCCTCCTCCTCCTCCTTCTCTTCCTCCCTATCAATACGATCCTTCATTTCCATCGTGACCCGGCTCAAGACTAAAAATTTACAGAGTCTCTTTAAAATCTTCATGTCTGCCTTGGAGATTACAGCTACTCTAGTGTATATAGCTGCAGGTAGTAAAAAGGAACTCTGAGACTCCAGTGAAGGAGGAAAGGCAAGTCGAAGGTAAACCAAATGTGAAATAGAAGGATTTAATTTGTCTTCAGAGCAACATAACTGCTTCAACTTTCATGGGAACTGCTGGTATAAATATTCTGTGGCTTGTAAAATTGCATGGCTGAAGTCCTTATGGGGAATAAACTTAAATTCAATCATTTATTGGTTTAATATGTGATGAAAACTTTAATATTAATGTCAGGACAGATTTTGTGCTATACCATTAGCTTCTGTGTTGGAGGAGTTGAGACGTCCATGGTTAAAAGCTAAAGAGAACAAAATGATACTACTATTTGAAGTGATAGGAAAACATTTGCACCAAAATTTGCAACTAGCAAAAGAATTTGGTCTTTTTCTCTTGATTGGGTTCCATATTAGCAATGGCTAGGAAAGCGGTTATAGAATCCATTTGAATTTTTTCCCCCTAGGTTGTCTCACAGTTCTTTGAATTCCAAATCTTAAGTGAAAAGTGGTATTTTTTTGAATAGTTTTCAAAGGACAAAAAACTTTTGAAATTTCATTTTTGGTGATCAAGTGATATGTGCACAGGGGAATTTTGTATCCAAGATCAGATCATGTTTTCTGATGCTACATAGCTCCAGTTCATTGATCTTATTGTTTGGTCTGTTATACATTTTATTATGTACATATCCAAGATTCCCCTATAAGAAATCCTATTGTGGTTTTTTGTCTTAGAAGACTTCATTCATGATGCTCTGCAGACTCTGTAGAATCTGTAGGACTCTGTAGAATCACTTAAAAGTCAAAATCATTTTTTTAAAAAAAAATCACTTTCTCTCAATTTGAGCAAATATCAAAGTAATTTATTTACTTCTTTAAAAGAAGAAATTAAAAAAACAAATAATAAAAGACTTCAAAAGGTTGAATGTATTGTGGAGGCTTCAGACCATAATTTTGATGAATTTTGATTGAACAATTAGTTCTTAGGTAAAAGAAAGGAAATTCCGTTGTTTGTATCATGGAATCACAGACTGATCAAAAGCTGATTTGAAACGGTAGACATAGCTAACAACAAAAAGGTTCATTTCCAAACCATTTTGAATATTTAGTTGAAACTTTTTGGCAAGTTTGGAGCCTGGTCAAAGACTTGAGCAGTTAGAAGGGATGGCGTTGTCTATTTTTAAAATTGTCAGCACAGACTTATCAGACAAACTATTTATAATAGATGTATTTTTAGAGCTAGTAAGTGCCTCTAAATTTGGGGTTTTGGTTGACCAAACTAAATTTACTTGAATAAGTCATTTACAGAAGGAATCTTTCACTTGCCATGTTTCATCCAAAAATGGATACACACTTTTCTGCATCTCACTGCTGGAGAATAGCAGTGTTATAGAAATACCTGCTCTATAAATGTAAAATCATTTGGGGATTCATTCCCAAATCTTTATTTCTTATTGCTTGAGGTTTCTGTCTGGTGCAACACTCATATAAATGCATTATGTTTGACTGTTGAAAAATTTGAGAAGAAAAATAGTTCGTGTATGTTTAAATAACAGAGTGAAGAACAAGAGAGAAATTGAATATACACAGAGCAACTTAGCTTCTTTGCCTTTTTTGCTCATTAACCTTGAATATAGAATACAGTAAAGTTTTTTTTAAACTTCTACCTTTCCCACTATTCCCTTAAAAATTATCCTTCCAAAACATTTTTATTTAAACATCCTCAAAATGGCAAGTCTTGTTCAGAAAGGAGGAGGAAAAAAAATTCTTTAAATCAATTTGTTTTACATATCATTTCATGTCCTAATTATCAATACTGTATATGTTAATGCCATCAAATGGAAAGGAAGGCTGCAAGAGTTTAGTAGAGTAATAGATTAAGAAAACAAAGAGGTCACCTGATCTATTTCCCTGCTTCTAGGCAAGGCTAGTTAGATCTTGAGTTTGCATTCCTGACTGAGGATTACAAATGAGAATCCATCCAAACAGCAGTAATGAGGTAGAGCAGTGTTTTTGGAAGTTAGGTGCTGGAAAAGTGTCATGGGCAGCTGCTTTATGGACTTTTTGCCAGGATAACATTCACATGTGAGGAGGATACTCAATTAAGCTTAATTAAACTTCAGTATAATTTGCCCCCCTTTTTTTCCTTCTTCACATAAGTGCCCCTCATTCCTTTTTTCCTATATTAGATTTCAAAACAAGATGTTAAAAAACACATTTTAGTTGTTCAGATGTATAATTAAATAAGTCTTGGAATATAATAAAGATATAATACATAGAATATGGAATAACATAATATATAGAATATAATATAGATAAACTACAAAAACTGAGTCATGTTGAAATTGCAACTTTTTCTAAGGAACTAGTGACTTGTCCTGTACATAATGCCCCGAATTAGAAAACTGAGCTAAATATAGAACTGTTTTAAGCTTCTGTTTTCCCAAAGGTAGTCAGAATAAATAGTTTGACATACTTTCAAAAATAAGGAAATAAGCAAGTTATAGGAGCTTAAGCCAAAACTTAATCATGCCTCTGTTTTTGTACTCAGAGGCCAAATAGCTCTTTCCATGTTTGTCTTTTCATACATAAAGTGAATATTTTTAGCCTCTTTTCTTATGTAATGATACAAAAATGAGGAGGCTTTTCCCATTTTACTCATAAATCTTGACTAATCTGAGAAACATTTGAGGTAGTAAAAGATCTCTTTGCTTACAAGTTAAGCTGATGGTGGTAGCTAGGTCATGAAAGTATTCAAAAGCCCAGAGTCAAATATCTATTAAGTGTCTGAGGCTACATTTGAACTCAGATCTTTCTGGCTTCTTTCCAGTATCATATATATATGTCCTAGCTGCCTCATATGGGTATAATTATTGCTCCCTTTTTATGGCCAAGAGGCTAAATAATTTGCCATGATCACACAACTAGGAAGTGTTGGAGGCTGTATTTGAGTCCCACTGTTCTTGAGTCCAGATCCGGCTCTGTATTCACTATGTCGTAGTGCTTCGGTGTACTTTTTAAGGGAGCATTGTATGTGCTAAAAGTACTACTTGGTCATGCATTGCCAAACTGTAGGAAAGTTGATGCATTGATGTTCATAGTAGATCAGTCAGGGAGCTGTGTGACAATAAAGTAAAAATCTTAGCACAAGTAGAAGAATCCCCATATAGGTATGTTAAAAAAAAAAATGTTTCAGCCATTGTCATAGTACATAATCTCTTGGGCCATTTCTTGATATAAAAATCTACTGTTTCCTAATGATTTAAATCAGCTTTATTACCAAATTTTCCTGGAAGTGGTTGCATTTTCTGACCATTTTTACTGGGTAACTTTGAAAAAAAATCATTTAACTATTTTTATATTAAATTTTATTTAATTTTCAGTCAACAAAAACCCACTTTTTCCTTTTCCCACTGGACTCCTTATTGATAAAGAAAAACAAAACCCCTTTTACAAATAGTAGAGTCTAGGAAAACAAATTTCTTCATTGGCCATGTCCAAGAAAGTATATGTCTTATTCTGTGCTCTGAATCCTTTTTTACCTCTCTGTTGGGAGGTGGTTAACATCATGAGTCTTTTGAGAAATAATGGTTATTTATGACACTGATCAGAGTTCCTAAGTCTTTTAAAATTGATTATCTTTACAGAATTGTTGTCATATAAATATTTCTCCTGGTTCTGCTCTCTTTACTCAGTTTCAATTCATACAAATCTTCTCAGGTTTCTCTAAATCTAACCTCTTTATCATTTCTTTTAGAACAATAATATTCTGAGACACATTTACCATAATTTGTTCAACTATTCTCTAACTGATGGGCATTCCTTCAGTTTCCAATTTTTTGTCACCAAAAAAGAGAGCTATAAATATTTTGTACAGCCTTAGAGTTTGCTCTAAGGAAGAGGACTAATCTCTTCCTTAATCTATCCTCCTCCTTATTCTCCTTTCTTTCTCCTTTCCCTCCTGTCTTTGTTGAGTGAAATGTATTTTCTTTACTCAACTGTGTTTCCTGCCTTCCTTCCTTCCAGAATACAATTCAAGGGTCATAAGTGCCCCTCATCCCTTTTGCCTTGTTTCTATAGACTTCCACTTGCACAACCCATCTTGTGAGAAAATTTTCCTCTCTCCTTCCCCAGTCCCCTCACAATGTATTCCTCCTACTCTCCCTTTCCATTCTTTTAAAACCATCAAAATAACAGCATCATGTGTAATCCCTGTGATGGGCTTCAGAGGGGACATGTTTATCATCATTCCATTTTGAAATATAGTTTGTGTTTATTTTGTCTCTTTAGATTTTTCATTCATAATTTGGCTCTTTTTACATTTTGTCTTGATTACTGTGTTTGTACTTGAAGGTTTCTATGCAACGTTGGTCTTTCCATCAGGAATGTTTAGAAGTCATCTATTTCATTAAAAATACATTCCCATCTACCCCAACCCCCACCCTGTAGTATTAAACTCTGTTTTTCTGGGCAGGTGATTCTTGGTTATAAACCTTTAATCTTGGTTATAAGCCTACAATTTTTGCCTTCTGAAATATTCCAAGTTCTTCCATTCTTTATAGTGTTGGCTGCTAAATTGTGTATGATTGTAACTACTAAGTACTTGAATTCTTTCTTCTTACTGCTTACAACTTTTTCTTTGACCCTGGAAGCTCTGGATTTTGGTTGTGGAAATTCATAATTTTCAGTTGTTTTTCAGAAGGTGACCAATATTTCCACTCTACAATCTGGTCTTTAGAGATACAGGCAGTTTTATGATCCCTTGAAATGAGATGTCTAGGTTCTTTTTTTGGTCATGGCTTTCCAGTAGTCCAGTGATTGTTAAATTACCTCTCAGTATGTTTTCCAGGTCAATTGTTTTTGCTTTGAGATACTTTATATTTCCACTTTTTTGGTCTTGATTTTTAAAAAAAATTTTTTTGTTGTCTCATGTCTCATTAATTTCTTTTTGGTCCACTCTAATTTTTAGGGAGTTTGTTACTTGGACAACATTTTGTACCTCTTGTATCAAACTGTTTGTTCCTTTTTTCAAATCTTTCTTTCATAGTTCTCATATCTTTTTCAGTTTTTTCCTCTAGTACTATCATTTCATTTATAAAAACAAATTTAAAAAAAACAACAACTCTTGTTTCATTACCTACCACGAATTCCAGTTATGTGCCCAAACTGTGTTTAGTTTTGTTTTGTTTGAGGTTTTACTTGTAGATCTTTTGGAAGCAATCATTCTCTTTAGAGTTTGTGTCTTAAGTGTCCCTGTCAGCATAATGGCTTGCTCATATGTCCAGCTTACTTCCTGACTTTAGACTTTATGTTAGAGCCAGGCTCTGATGAAGGAAATGTTTTAGTTGGTCCTGCTGCTGCTTTCATAGGATGTTGAGTGTTATGATATTTCAGGATCTAGGGACAGATCAGGCCAGGGGCTGCAAACTTTCATTGCTCCCAAAGTTCTCTGATTCCAGACAAAGTCTGATTACCTCAACCCTGGTCTGAATTCTCTAAGTTCCTAGCCTGAGTTTGAGTGTAAGTAATAGGCTCATTTTGGAATTTCAGTGGCCTGATGGACTCAACCACTGTTAACTAGCTGTCAAGTTTTGCTGGTTCAGAATGATTTGCTCTGGGATTCCTGCCATGATCATTCCTCTACAGCATTTAGAAGGAATTAGTCCAGGGGTAGGGAACCTATGGCCTCGAGGCCACATGTGGCTGCCTAGGTCTTCAGGTATGGCCCTTTGACTGAATCCAAACTTCACAGAATTCTGGGGGACCATATGTGACCTTGAGGGCACAGATTTCACTGCTCCTGGGGTCCAGGTCACACAGCTGCTCCTTCTCAGTTTTCTCCTTGCTCTGATCATTCTTGATCCTAGTTCTCTCCTCAGCATGCCCTGGATCTTTGACTCAGAACTACCAAATGGAACCTGTTCCTATACTGTACACAACCTTAAGACTACTTATCTATATCTGCCTTTCCCTGAACTGGAATGTTCCATGGAGACAGTCCAGAGTGTCCACATACTTCTTCATCTGTCTCCCCATGTTAACTTGCCCTCTGAAAGTGACTCACTATGATGTTTTCTGGGATTTCCCAATCAGGATTTGGTCTAGTGCATTTTCTAGATCTGTTGGAGGAATGGTGGGAAAGAAAGGGGGAGCTTACTGTACTTTCTACTACTCCACTATCTTGGCTCCCACATCATATAACTTTTAAGAACCTCATGGAGATAATGCTGCCTGCTTACCTTTTAGGCATATCTCAGTGGTTGAGATCAAATGATATGATATGAGGAAGCTTCAAAGTACTATCAAGATGTCAGGTTACATCTTCAGTGCAAATCCTCAACTTCTGCAGAACTTCAGAGCAAAGGGTGACCTTAGAGATTAGATTATTCAATTCATTCTCTCATTTTACAGATGAGAACATGGAGTACAAAGTTCCCTTCAAATCATGTAATGCTATATCATGCTCACTGTTTTTAACACATGATGTATTTTAAGAAGAGGATAGTTTTTCATTAAACTTTTTAAGTGTATGTTTCAGATTTCCAAAACTATGGGGGAATGTTTTAGCAACGTAATTGCCTTTGCTACACTGGAAATATGGTGACCATGCTAGTCAGTTACAAACAACACCACTGCAAGACTTTTTCTGCTGTGCCATGCTGGTCCTCCAATGCCAGAAGAGGAATCTCATGTCAAATTCAGGAAGGGCAAAACAAAACAGCTGTGGATTAGCGTTGTTTGTTCAGTACTTGTTGTTGGAAGGGGAAAATGCTCTTCATGATTCCTCTGTAAGGAAATATGGAAATATTTAAGACTTGCAAGAACCAACAGATGACTGGGAAGTATAATGAATGGTTGATTTTTATATCATTTCTTATGTTGAAATGGCAGGTGGGCAGCTCAGTGCATAGAGCACTGGCCTGGAGTCCAGAAGGCTTAAGTTCAGATTCCATCTCAGACACTTAGTAGCTGTATGACTCTGTCACTTCACCCCCATTTGCCTCGGTTTCCTCATCTGTAAAATGAGGTACATCATGTACCTCACAAGGCGGTTATTAAGGTCAAACAAGATAACATTTCTGAAATATTTAGCACAGAGCCTGGCACCTAAGAGCTATATAGGTGTTGTTATTTTGATGCTTAAAGATTTAATAACTTCAAATGATTTACCAAAAATCAGATAGCTAATACATGTCAGATGGGGAATTTGAACCCAAGTCTTCTTGGCTCCAAGGCTAGCTCTCTGTCTACTGTACCACCCTGTCTTCTAGCCCATTTAAGAATTTGGTCTGCGTAGGTAACAAGAATCCTGTGTTTTGGGTGTGTGTGTGTGTGTGTGTGTGTGTGTGTGTGTGTGTGTGTACTCGTGTGTGTATACGTGATTCAGATAGATAAGCTTTCATTTTATTAATTTCATTTCAACAAATATCAATTGATTCTTGCATCAAACATTATAATAGGTTTTGGTTATCCGAAAGTTAAAATAGTCTCTGTTCTTAAGAAACTTACATTCTACTGGAATAAATATAGAAAAATGAAAAGTAACACAGTCCATATTCTCAAGAATACAATCTAAACATTGATTTAAATTAAAGCTTATTCATTTGGTTTAGAGAAATTGGTTCTTCTGACTTGGAATGGTTTATTTCTGCTTTCAATTATAAAATATGCCTTATCTTTATATACACATTTATCCTTATTCATTGATTCTTGTGGAGTGGGGCGGGATGAAGGAATGATACTTGTTTTTTAATCTTTCTTATAAATGTGGTTATTGATCAGTGGACTCGTATTTTGTTCTTGTTTCTGTAGGAAATAGCTCTCCGGAGCCAGTTACCAACAATGGAACAAGATGGTGGAACTCAGAATCCAGTATCCTCTCCTGGAATGAATCAGGAACTGAGAACCATGACTACAAATAGTTCTGATCCCTTTCTCAACAGGTTTGTAGGAGTAGTCACTTGCAAAAATTAGGAAAAACTCACGGTTTTAAGATCATTCTGCTGAATACTTGTAATAGTCTGTTTTGAACATCTGTGTGTGCCAAAAGCCACCGCTGTAAATGAGTCTCTCCATAAATGGCAAGTCCAGTAGAAGTTGAGGATTAAAAGCTGTCTCCTGTGAGAGGAAGTAAACTGTTGAGACTTGTAGAACGGATTCTTGTTCAGAGTCAAAACATGTTTGCCTGTGCCTAATCTGTTGACTAACAGTTATTTAAAATTACAAAATCATGAAAGGACATGTGGATGCCTTTCTAAGTGATCAAATGAACTGCATCCAAAACATAGGTAGGACTGAATTTTGAGGTTCATTTGCTGATATTTTTTACAGATTTGTTCAGCCTTTCAGCTTTCATTGCATTAACTGTAGACATGATCATATCCTCTAAGGATTGTAGTTCAAGGAGAGAAAATGTAGGAATCTGCTTTTTTCAAAGTGCATTAAGACTAATGGCAGAACTTGGAAATCCCTTAGCTTAAGGATAGTGTGTGTGTGTGTGTGTGTGTGTGTGTGTGTGTGTGTGTGTGTGTGTGTGTGTTGCTAGTTACCACAAATCTAATGTTTCGGACAGATTACATAAGCGCTGGTACATAGTCCTCTTTTAGAATTAGATTGCAAGCTGAAACAGGTCATGTTCTTTGCCTAGAAGGACATTTTAAATCAAGATTTGACTAGAATTGATTCTCTCTTTTAGGTTTAAAAATATCTGTGGAGTTTCAGATAGCTATTTGTTGTTAAGGAAATATTTCTGGCACTTGATCATATAATCTGGTCTTTACGGTCTTGATTTTTCTTATATATAGGTTTAAACAACCAAAGGGTTTAAAAAAATATTTAGAGACTTGTTTTGCTTTCCTAAGGATAACGTGGAATCCTATCAGCTCTTACCTTAGTACAAAATAATTCACTTCATCTAAAAGACATAAATTGCCTGAAAATTACTCAAGCAATTTTCAGTGCAACAGCTTTATCTATCTTTGCTCTTTTCATTAGTGAATTTAATTGCATTATCTGTTTCCTGTGCTTTTATCAAAGATGTGAAATGTATATGCTTCTGTGTAAATGATATTTTCATTTAGTCTTGTTTTATTTTTTTTTATATTCTCTTCACTTCATATATAAGCAAGGAAAAATCAAACGCACCACTTCTAATTTAACATCTTGCCTATTACCAGAGAAGTTTACATCCTTGCCAGTTTCTTTAGTGTATTGACCATAAAAATGTATTCCTAATTTGAACCTTAGGTTTATTGGGACGCAAAAACCTTAACCAAATAGAAGGTAATAGTTGTATAATGAAAAAGCTTCATTTTCATTCCAAGAAAAATTGCAAATTCCCAGTGTGATTTTATGGATTTTCCATTTCTTTTGAAAATTATCTGGGATATCAGACTTAGTGTGGGATAGGACATATTTGAGAGGGAGGGAGGGAGGAAGAAAGAGCCTGAGTAACTGATGTTGTTTGAATGCACAGAGGAGGAAAAGCATGATGGGATAAGGGAAATAGCTAATAATCCAACTTGACTCAAATGTACAAAGACTATGTGAAGGGAAGTCATTTCAAATAAGGTTGTACGGGTCTCTGTCTATTGGAGTGAGATCAGAAGGCATGATATGACAAGCTAAGGAATTTGTATTTTTTATGTAGGCAGTAGGGAGATTTAAGGTTTTCTGAGCTTGAAAGTGCTGTGCTCAGAGCTATGCATTGGGAAGAGTATTTTTGTAGCTGTTTGAAGGATATGTTCGAGATGGACGAGACTGACTACAGAGAGAGAGCAGCAGGAAGCTGTCACATTAGGTGAAAGATGATGAGGATCAGAATCTGGCAGTAGGAATAGAGAGCACAGAGAAAAATGGATATTGTAGAAGTAAAATTGACAAGAAATACCAGTGGGCTGGATGTGGACAGTGAGAGGGTAAAGAATGTGAAGACTAGAGGTTGAAACTTTGATACCTGGCAGTAGGAAGTGGTTGGTTTGTTCTTGGTAACAACAAATTAAAAACTTCAAGATAAAGAATATTTTTTTAAAAGTGTCATTACACCTACAAGAAATAGAAAACGGGGAGGGGCGGGGAGGGGCAGTGGGGAGAAGAAAAATTTTGTGGAGTTGACAGCAAGTTCAAAGAACTTCATTTCTAATTCTGAACTATAAGCATAAGAATTGTGAGCATTCCTTCACAATATTTGGAATAAGCTTTTTTCAAAAGAATGCATATTGACAAAACACTGGCCTAGACAGTCTTTAGACACTTACCCAAACTGCTTCATTTTATGTATAGCTGAGCTCAAGGGTTCATTTTATTTCACTGGATCTTTTTGAGAACATGAGTGTTACTAAAATCTGGCAAAGAAAGAACTTTTCCATAAGACTTAACTTATCTGTATCTTAACTCTTTCGTTGTTTGTAAGAGAAAAGTCTCCAAGAAGGTTAAAAAATGAGGATAATTTAGTGAATGACTGAAAATATTCTAGAGGTGTGCTTTTCTTCTGAGTAGTGCTTCAAGTTAGATTCTTGAGAGAAAAGTTTAGGGTGTGTGTGTGTGTGTGTGTGTGTGTGTGTGTGTGTGTGTGTGTATGTGTATAAGTTGAATGGCTACTCATCCATCCAGTTATAAGAAAGGTAGGGGTTCCATATTCTTCTTCAGAGACAGTTTAAAGTAATATCCATTATCATTGCTCTATAGATTTTTTTTAGCACAATCTAAGATTGGCAATTAAACTTTTTCAGACACAGCTTCTATAGGCAGCCAAACCGTCTTAGTTGCTGCTTGTTTACTTTAATAGCACTATTTATAGAAGTAGTGATCTTCTGTTTGTTTACTGTACCTTGGTGTATTTTTTTAAAGCTTTAAATTTAGCCTAAAGAAAAACTTCTTTCCTTGCCTACACTTTTACTTAAAGGAATATTCACTGAGGGATTTTTCTAATCTATATTTTGAAGCTTCTCTATTCTGTTTAAAACCAAAAGATGGAATAACATTAAGCTGTACAGCTTATCGTTTCCCTCTGAGGTAGTGTGAGTGACTCATGTTTCAGCCTCCTCCAAGAAGGAATGGTGACTCTTTATTAAGAGGCCTTGAGCACTTAGCATAAGCCTGGTGCGGGCCTGGAGCACTTGCTTGTCTGTGCTACTGTGTCTCCTCTTTCCCCAGGCCTCTCAGATTATCTTTGCCTGCAGAAATTGTGCTTCATGAAGGCCTGATCAGGTGACTGGGAAACTTAATTGAATGATCTGTGTGCAAAGACTGATTAGTATGACATATATGAATGTAAAAAAATAATAATTCTTTTGCTCCTGGCCATGGACCCAAAGCTTGGCCAAGGGGATCAGGATTGCGGGTGGAGGGAGGGGGAGGAGTGTGGACATTGTGGGTTTCATTTTGTCGGCAGCTTCAGTTAGGATCCTTTATTATTTATCTCACTTCACCACTCACGGGTTATGTCTGGAGTCTGAAGGATACAGATTTCCAAAGCCGCTAAGCAGAGTTTTCCTCTAATCCTCTTTGAGAATGATGTTGATGCTCAATAGGCTTGTTTCTGTTTTAAAACGTATCTCAGATATTCTACATTAATTTTCTGCCCTTCTTGTTTACAGTGGCACCTACCATTCCCGAGATGAGAGTACAGACAGTGGACTGAGCATGAGCAGCTATAGTGTACCCAGAACCCCAGATGACTTCCTGAACAGTGTTGATGAAATGGATACAGGTTGGTTATACAGTAGTGCTGCCTTTGAGAGAGAGAGAGAGAGAGAGAGAGTGTGTCTGTGTGTGTGTGTGAGAGAGAGAGAGAGAGAGAGAGACAGATCTTGTGTCTACTCAGTCTTATAACTGTATTGGGCACCAGATATACAAAAACTAAAAAGTTATCGCTGCCCCCACAAGGGAAACGTCTACAGCACAGAAAAGTAAATTCAAAATAAATACATGGTTGGGGGAAAGGCACTAATAACTAGGAAAATGAGGGAAGAGCTCTCTAGGACATGGGACTTGAACTGATCCTTGAAAAGAGAAAAAAATTGTAAATAAGGTATCAGCTATAATGAGTTATATAAGGTCTTCTTATTTTCTTTGATAGTTGGTCAGAATATTGGGTGTTGGGGATCTGGTAAAATAGATTGGAGTTGCTAGGACTCAGGGATTACAGCTTCTTAGAAGAGTTAACAATTGCAGAAGCATTTAAAGAGAAAAGAAAAAAAGCACCTGCTTCCCAGGAGGGAAGAAAAAGAAGCTCCTCAGTTAGGTATCGTTTTTCCATAGGTAGCTTATTGGGTCATTGCTTTTCTGGTTTTTATATGCGTGGTGCCTAGTACAGTACCTGGAAAATGCCTTTCTTTGGCATCTTTGCCAGAAGGTAGACACCAGTGAAGAGAAAAGCTTAAACTCAAGCTAGTCAATTCTGCAAATTGAATGTTTGGAGGATGATACTGTCTCTAGAGTGTGCTTTAGTCCTGATTCCAGGACTTTCTTCATGCTGGTCTTCTGCACATGAATGATTTTCCCTCTTATCTCTACTGGTTGAAATTGAGAGTTCTAACTTGGTCCTGCCTTCTCTGCAGAGCTTCCTTGGTAACTGTAGTCTACATGCTTCTTTCTAACCTTTTCTATTTTTATTTCCTATTACCTTTATTCCCCCTTCCTCCTGCTGGTGCCTAGCAAATATTAGGCATTCAGTACATATTTGTTGGTTGAATGCATGTCTATAAAATCTAAAATGAACTCCAGGGATTACTCATAGATTTTGGTTTCAATTAATGATTTCCATTGGGAAAGAGAGTGTATTTCAATGGCCTTTTAACAAATTCAGAACACCCAGATTGGAAGGTAAATTTAGAGCTGTGTTTTGCTTGTGTTTATTTGATAAGCAGATAGCCTTGATGTAATTACCTTTTTGATATGATCCGACTACCTCTTTGGTTTTTGGTCCCAACCAGGTGATAGTATCAGCCAAAGCAATATACCCTCACAGCAAAACCGTTTCCCAGACTACCTTGAAGCCATTCCAGGGACAAATGTGGACCTTGGGACACTGGAAGGAGATGGAATGAACATAGAAGGGGAAGAACTGATGCCAAGTCTTCAAGAAGCTTTGAGTTCTGACATCCTTAATGACATGGAATCTGTTCTGGCTGCCACCAAGCTAGATAAAGAGAGCTTTCTCACATGGTTATAGAAGCCTCAGGGAGACTGAATTCTACATCTGTGAAGGATCTAAGGAAATGAGACATTTGCATCTTAATTTTCCAAATAAGCCGCTGTGGCAGACTTTTGGCTTACTTAGAGCTGAACCAACATCTAGCAAGATTCTTTCATCCCCATGTTTTGCTCCTCCTTGTCCGTTGCTGCTGTTATATATTGCTGACCTCTTTTACAGTTGGCTCTGAAGAATCAACAACTTTCGTTGTGATCTTTATTTCTATAGCTGTTGCAACTACTGTTCATTTGGGGGGTTGGGAGAAATGAGCCTGTTTGGCTGATGAATACCATTCCTTTTGCCCAATTATGTGTTCACCTATCATTTTAGCTAAGTGCTCTGACTTGTGAGTTAAATGCTACATGTCACAGCTTGTAGTTTATTCAAGTAGTTGTCTCTTCAGCTGCCTGTGGCAAGTGGAAAAACATGATTTACTGGTCTGACAAGCCAAAAACGACGTATCTGATCTAAAGAACTCAACGTTGACATGGAGGACGGTACAGCTCAAACCAAGAGTGAGCATTTTGTCGGATATTCAGTGTTTTCCTCTGTTAGCTCTGTCATAAGTCACATAGCGCCCTGGATTCTATGTTAAGGTATTAAAAGGCATGGGACAATTTCTGTAGAAACACATGAATTATTGCCACATACTCTAGCCTAATTTTTGTCTGTCAGAAATGAGACAATTTATCATATTAGTGAACCATAGTAGTTATAGTTTGGGAGGGTTATTTGTAGCTTTCTTTATGGTGAAATCTACATTTCCTGGTTTCATAGTCTTATTTAAATCTTGATTGTCTGCCCCTTTTTTATACATATATATTATATATACTTACAATATGTTTATGTTAGACTGATAGATGAATATATAGTTTTATATGTTTTCCCTTTAACTTTTCAATTTATTTTTTAAAAGGTAGTTTTGAATGTATCCATTTAGAATGCACGACCAGTGGCTTATTTTTCATGCCTATTGCTAAAAAGTGTAGTTTAAATCCGTTTGGGGGCAGTCCAAAGTTATGTAGCAGGGGGAGGGGGATGTTCCAGACAGAGGTCCTACATCGGCACCCTGTACTCTGTGAGCAACGAAACAAATTTGATCTGATCAGTTTGAGAGAAATGAGCAAAAAGAATGTTTTTTTCCCCACTTTAAGCTCCAGCCCACATGGGCTCTTCAAAATCTTGGTGAAATCAGTAAGGAAAATAACATTCACAACAGAAGAAGGCTTTATTGAAAATTTTTTCTTACTCATCTTAGAATGCAGTGCTAGAAAGAAAATCTCATGCAGTTAATTCAACGAACAAATTACCTACAACATACCGAGAGTTGAGCTCTGGGGGAGTCTTAAGGTTTGGGCTATAAAAGGTCCCACCTCACAATACTTACCAGACTGTCCTAACAAAATTCGAGAACATCTGTGCTGGAAAATTTGCCCTAGATAGAATGTAGAAGACTATAAGGCTATGTGTTAACTGGCAAGGGGATCAGGTAATTAATTCAGTGCATTTTGATAGATGAATTGATCACAGCAATAGACAGAGAGAGATGATTGTATCTTTATTTTAACAGGAAGAGATGTTAGGATACATTATCTGTGAGAGTAATGACAGTTCCAAAGAGTATTTTTTTTAAATGAACCAAGTGAGCAGTGAATCAACTCTTCAGTATAAGCTATGAAGTGATTTTGTGTTTATCATTTATAGAGATAACAACTAGCACCTCTATAATTAAGGGTCTGTCAGTGTTTCCATGATAAGCCCTTATTTTCAAGGGTTTTATAACTTAACCATTAAGGAAAAAAATTCCTAGCTGAAACTTGGTTTGAAAAGTCTTGGCTCAAAGGATATGTATTTTTTTTTCCTAATTATGCATTCTGAGTAGTTTGGCCCTTGGACTTATAGGAGTGCAAAAGTGAAAGCAAGAAGTTTTATATTAGAAAATGTCAGTGCTCCCAAAACTCAATCACTGTGTTGTATATAATGATTTCCAGGTTGATGGTTCATAGTAGTTGACTTTAGGAATTTTCATTAAGCAAAAAAGCAGTGGAGAAATTGAGCATGGGGAAAATGCACTGTGTAAGTGTGCTAGTCTTTTAGAACAATAGAAAACTATTTAGAATGCACAATATAATATGTAGATGGTACAGTATGTTTTGTTTTGTTTTTTAATGTGCAGAAGATCAAAGCTACTCCGAAGGAGAACTAAAATTCTATGCGGCCAATGTCACAAATTAATGTTTCCCTCTTCAGTAGTAGCACATAAACTTGGGGGTCTTGTAGTGTCAGTGGGACCTTGATAAAGATTTTAGCGTTGTATTTTTTTCTTCCCTTCCATAAAGACTTCTCTGTCTTGCCACTTGGTCAGTTAAAAGAATATTATTCCAAAATTTAAAGTCATTTAAGTAATTTGATGTAAAATCACAAAACAAGACTATCTAGATTTTATAATTTCCCTTCTACTTTAACTTGCCAATTTAGACCTTAATGTTGTAGCTTCTTAGCACACATCACTGTATGCTGATGTCAGATGTCTAGTGTGCTTAGAGGCTTATGTCAAGACACATCCATGATGCTACTTTTAATATTTTATTTTTCCTATATAGTTTTTAAAAACTGCTTAAAACTTTTTATTGGTAGATTGGGAATAGCGTTGATATGGGTTCTGACCTTAACTGGGTTGAATTGTTTTTAACACTAAACCAATTTTGTAATCCTTAGGCTTTTATCAACCTTTTAACACTCATATTCTTTTCAAACAGGCAGAAAAATTCTTCCAAGCTGTTTGTCCACTTGATGGTCCAAATTACTTTGGCTTTTCTGATCGTCAAAAGAAAATGTTGATGAAGTAGATTTTTAAAAATAAAAGCATAAATACCTTTTTAAAGAAAACTTGATTGATTAAAGCAATGATATTTTAATCAGAGAATTGAGTGGTCTTAAATACATGTTCAGCATTAAATGTCTGCATTGTGTATGGAACTCTGGCAGGCAAACTGGGAAATATCAGTAAATTAATTACATGACAAAAAAAATCATACCAATCAGTGTTGGAACTTAAGCAATGCAAAAGGGGGAGACAGTTTCAGTATGATTAACAGTTACATAGCTTTTGCACATCTTGGAAATGAGTACTCAGATGAATTTCACTTTGTAAGCATGTTTTTATAAGAATAGTGGGTGTGCCTATCTAAGCGAAACTTTTCTGTATCTTGAAAAAGTACTCTCCACATTTTAAATGTTTTATATTAGAGAATTAAATGAACACTTGTCAAATATATATATATAGTAAAAATGTTACATTTTTGTTTTAGATGTAAGAGCATGCCAGTATGTTAGGTACCTACTATACTGTTACATTGTTTTTCCTTATGTAATACTTTTTCATTTGTTTATGTGGTATAAATATATACTTTACGCTTAAACTCACCTTCGTTGTTTTTAACAGTTAGTAATATTTAAAGCCATTTGGATTTCTTAGATATAGATAGCATTTGAATTTTTAAATCCAGTTATGGTGTGTTGGTTTTGTTCTGTTCTTTAAGCTTCTGTAACTCATCCCTTAGCCACCTATCCAGTCCTGGGTGCTGTCACTTGTTATACATAGCATTGCTGTTCATGTTCCCTGAGGACTTGCTGTGCACAGCAACACAGCACCAAGAAAGCTGGGATGAATGTCGTTATACCTTCTGTGACAGCCTGCAGTTTGATTTCCCCAATCTGTCCTCTTGGTGCCTTGGAATTTCTTCACACTTACGTTAGTGAATACCTCATTTTGGCAGATTCTAGGCTTCCAATGTCTGTCGCAGGTTTGTTAATAAAGACATTCCAGAACTTAAATGACAGGTCGAGAGCTTTGAATTGAAAGCTAATTTGGTTGATGACCTTGCAGTTAAATCACTGCAGTGTATGTGCGTGTGAGTGTGTGCGTGTGCGTGTGCATGTTTATACATGCATCTCTATGTCCATGTATGTTTTATTTTGAATTCCCAAGTAGGTGAGCAGTCTGTCATGATTATGAGAGCCTTCTTGTGTGGAACCTCCCTCCGTCAATGGAAAGGGAGACTGGCCTGGGACTCACAGATGGATCCTGGGGTGCTCCCTGACATATATAGAGGTTAAGTGATTTCCCCAGGGTTACAAAGCTAGAGCATGTCCAAGGCCCATAGGATTTTAGGTCTTCCTGACCCAACCTGACACTCCTGCTTGTCTCTGCAGTTTTGGAGGTTTAGTATGGTTTTTGTTGTTGGGTAGTTGTTTCAATTGTGTTCAACTCTTCATGAACCCATTTGGGATTTTCCTGCAAAAATACTGGAGTGGTTTACCATCTCCTTCTCCAGCTCACTTTACAGAAGAGGAAACTGAGGCAAACAAGCTGAAGTGACTTTCCCAGGATCACATAGCTAGTAAGTATCTGAGACTGGATTGAACTCAGGAAGAGGAATCTTTCTGACTCTGGGCTCAGCATTCTTCTCTATTCTGCCACCTAGCTGTCCTGTGCTTAATTAAATCAGCTTTGTTATGGTGTTGAATTGGGGGAAGAGGGCCTTTACCAGTTGTTAGCAATATCAAGTGTCTAGTGATTGAAACCTACCCTTTCAGCTGTTAATACCAAAACATTATCAAGAGGGTGTGTGTGTTTGTCCTTCCTTGCCGAAGAAGACCCTGCCATCAGAGAAATAATGACATGACTTGCACTTGACTTTGTTTTGAGGGAGGGAGGGCTGTGCAGGTCACCAGCCTCACTTCTCCTCCAGAGCCATCTGAATCCAGAGACCTGATATTTATCAGGATGACTGGAGATGACCCAGGATGAGGCAGTTGGGGTTAAGTGACTTGCCCAAGGTCACACAGCTAGTGAGTGTCAAGTGTCTGAGGTGAGATTTGAACTTAGGTTCTCTTGACCCCTGCACTGGGGCTTTATCCACTGCACCACCTAGCTGCCCCCAAGAGTAGTGTAGACATGAGGCAGATTCCATTAACAGTCATGGAATGTGTTTTGTGAGTGTTTTAAGACTATAAATTTATTATTTGGGAGGAAATTTCAAGGCATAGTAGTGTTCAGGATGGAAGAGTAGAGTTGGGACAAGGAGAACACAGCCCACACCTGCATCACTGTGTCCTGTGCTTAAACTCACTTTGCTTGTTATCCTTTGGGCATGCTTACAATTGTTCTTTTGTCTAAGGTAGAGTATTTGGAACCCATAAATCGGATTGTATTTTTATTTCTATTTTATTCTGTTAGGCCAATCATAATTATCATGTGCAGCTTTGTACAAGTCTTTTTAAGGGTCGCACAACACCCTACAAATGTTACCTCAGTTTATCCTTACCACGACATCTTCATTTTTACAAGTGAGGAAACGGAGATTCAGAGAAGGTACATGATTTGCCTAGGATGTCACCGTTCATGAAGGTCTGAAGCAACCTTTGAACCCAGGCCTCCTTCAACCATGACCTAAGGCCAAGATAGAAATCACTGAAAAACAAATTTCATTTCAGTATATGAAAGAATTTCTAAATGACAGGCAATGTCTGAAAATAGTATAGGTTGCCTTGGGAGATGAGTTGCATTCTTTTAGAGTGTAGATCTTCAAACTGGGATTTGGATTAGAAGAAATTGTTTCTCGTTTTAATTATTTCTACAACCTGATCTAACAGTGATAGAGAAATTTGACCATACTGCAGAATAAATTGGCCTCCAGCTGAAGTAATCTGCCAAGGAGAAGGGCAAAAAAGAACCAAGTATATGGGCAGTATAGCAGTTTTAGAATTTGACCCGGATTTGGTTGTTTTAATAGTACCCTTTTCATAGTTACAAGACACCGCAAAGACTTAAAGGTGGGATATCCCTTGGAAATAGTCTGCTTAAAGTTGTTTGATATACAAATTCTAATCTTGAAAGAAAATCCTGACAGCAGTTAACATACAGCACTTGCTTTGTAAATAACTCATTTTACTCTTACAACATCCCTGGAAAGATAGATTACTATTATTTTTCCCATATTATGAGTGAGAAAACTGAGAGATGAAGTGACTTGCCCATAGTCTAAGATAGTATTTAAACTCAGTCCTTCATTGACTCTGTACCCTGTGCTCTAAACATTTGACTACCTAGCTGCCTACACATGGCAGTGACCAAGCCTGGGATGGATGTGGTGCCTGTTCACCATCTTGATAAGCTAGGATTGTGAAAGAAGAGAACCCTTAGGAACTCCAATCCCTTCTCCTTCCCTCTTATATTAGCTACTTAAAACTTTCCACTCATAAAGGCATAGATTGCAAACTAGAGTGGAACCTCAGAAATGACCTACCATTTACAGATGGGAAAACACTTAACTGTTTGTCCAAGGTCAGAGAAAGAGTAGCAAAGCCGTAATTGAATCCAGGCCTCTTTCTGCTGCACTGTACATAGACAAGTTCTATATAATCTGAACCTTAGCTGAAGGGTTCTTAACCTTCCTTATATCAAAGACCAGAATATCTGGTGAAGATTATGGTCCTCAGAACAATGTTTTAAAATTAAATCTGTACAGGAAACTAGTTATGTTGAAATAGCCATCAAAATATTACGCAAGCTCACTGGTAGGATGAGAAACACTTGTCTTGGAGGGAAGACAACAGGGTTAGGGAGAGGAGATAAGGAAAAACCTTTAGCAGGTGGGTTTTCAGGTCAGCCTTGAGGAAAGGAAAGAGAATTGCAGACAGAACATGGTCAGTACAACAGTTCGAGAAATAGCAGCGGGCCAGTGTAGTTGAACCCGTGGAGGGCTGAGAAGGAGGGAAAGGGCCAGGCTGGGAACACAGAAGGGTCATGTTTGATCCTGGAGGTGATAGGAAGACATTGATGCTGAGAGAGAGGAGAGTGATACTGATATGAGCAGAACTTTGATTTGGCACCTGACTGGGGAAATGGGGGTGGGTTGTGGAAGAAATAAGGCAGAGAGACAAATAAAGGCTATTAAAATATTCCATACATAGTGATGAAGGCTAAACCAGGTTGGCAGCTTTGTGAGCGGAGAGAACGTGTATGTTGGAGATGTTGTGAAGGTAGGAAAAGACAGGAATTATAATAACAGATTGGATAGGTAGATGACTATGGATGAGGAATTGAGGATGATGCCAAGGTTGAAAGTTTGGCTAACAAGAAGAATGGTGGTACCCGTGACATTAATGGGGAAGTTGGGGAAAAGAGAGGGTTTGGGAGGAATGATGTATTCAGCTTTGGATGTGGTGAGTTTGAGATGCTTACCAGATTTCTCTGGGAAGTCGTGAAACCCTCAAGAACATTGTTCAGTCAACCACCCTTTTATAACCTTGCTCCCATACATCCAACTGGCTCCTGTAACCAATTAACATTTGGCAGGGTTTGCTTATAGATTGTTCCCAAGCTATGGTAACATACACCAAAATACTTGAAGTCATATTACCCTGAGTAAAAATCATGCTGCATGAAAAGAATCAAGACATTTGAGATAGTTTCTGTTTTTCAGTATGCAATCTGAATATATACATGTCTTTCACAGTCTCAATCAGAAGGAAATTATTCCATGCAGGGAGGTTAAGTGACTGCTGCGTCAAGGAGTTACGTAAGCATTGTTGCTACCCAAACATGCTGACATTAGGAAACTGCCAAGGGAATACTTAGTTTCCATTTTGGTGGATAGAGTCACACATTTACTGGCTGTGTGACCCTGGGCATGTCACTTCTACCCACCTCAGTTTCCACAACTGTAAAGTGAGGATAACAACACCCACCTTATAGAATTATGAGGACAGCACAGTACCTAGCACATCATAGATGTTTGCTTTCCTCCTCTATTTTGTAATATTCTGGGAATTCAGAACAAAGGAAATGTTTCCAGAAATCTGAAAAAAAAAATTAACCAAACTTCAGACTTAACTACTATTGAATTCAGTGGAATTAGATGGAAGAATGAGGGGGGGGGGGTGGAAGAAGCAAACTCTACTGAGTGACCTTTAGCAATATAATACAAATATGTATGTGTCTGTATAACAAATGAGATCATCATTGTAAAGTGCTTAGCACAGTGTCTAGCACATAAATACTATATAAATATTGTCGGTATCTATCTGTGTGCGTATATGTATGTGTGTATATATACAAGCACAGATATAGATACAGCAGCTAGGTGGCTTGGTGGATAGAGCGTTGGGCCTGGAGTCAGGAAGACCTGAGTTTAAATCTGGCCACAAACACTTACTAGCTGTGTGACCCAGGCAAGTTACTTAACCTCTCTTTGCCTAATGCACTGGAAGAGGAAATGACAAACTACTCCAGTTTATTATCTGTTTAAGAAAACACCATGAACACTAAAGGCTCATGGGGTCATGAAGAGTTGGACATGACTGAACAACAGTAACACACACACACACACACACACACACACACACACACACACACACACACCCCTACTTACAAACAAAATAGAATTTGGAACCGTTGGCATGAAGATGGGAGGAACAGCATAACCACTACTACATCTACATCTCCCTTGCCACACTGCTACTATGCCTTTTTCAGCGTCTGTATTCAGGGCTATTGGTGACCCACCTCCCAGCCCCATTCTCAACATGTTACTTGACTTGTGAGCCAAGGCTTGAGGAGATCTCTGCTGTCAAGATCCTGCGTCCAATCTCTGGGTCTTGCTCTTAGTCTCCAGGAAACCCAAGGTCTATCTATCTGTGTGCCATTCCAACCCACAGGCTCTGCTCAGACTATCTCAATCACAGTTGCCTCCACCACCCTGAATAGAGTTGGAAAATGCAAGCAGATAGGGTAGAGAGAAGAAATTCCTGGAAAGAACAAGAAATAAAATTCAATAAGTAAGCCAAAGAAAAATTAATACAGTGAAAAATTTAGCAATATAAAGGATGAGAAGAATAAACATTCTGCAGGAGTACATGCTGAAAAGAAACACTGGAAATGATGCAAGAATTAAAATAGAATGCACAGTAAATGCTTTAAAGGGACACATGGGGAGGGGCAAGGAGCATGGGAAGAGAAGAGAAACAAATACAAATCAATATAAAAGAAATAAAATGATTACTGAAGGTAACAAAAGGTCAAACAAAATTCCAGAGATAATGAAAGTAAAATTGGCCAACAAGGCCAAAGGGACTAGAATGTGAAAGCAAATTGTAGATATGAGGATATGCAAGTAGAAGAAACAGAATTGTAAGATGAGGGGAAAGGGGAGGGAATGGAACCTTAGACTAATTGGAATTCCAAAGAGCATGCTGGATAGCATATTAAAAGAATGAATTGGAGAAAAAGTCCCAGAGTAAATAAGAAAAAGCAAAAAGAACTTGGCATGGAGAAATCCAAGCTGCAAATCCCTAAGGAATATAATTACTAAGCTGTAAAATTACAAAGACTTTTCAAACATTAAAAATGTAATACATCAAAAATACTAGTTTTTCAGCAATAACACATGGAGAATGGCAAAATTTGGCAAAAAAAAAAATAGTCTCATTTAAATACATAGGGTTAGACCCATAAGTTACTTATTGGACACATTTGAACATTATGCAAGGGTAAGGTGGTATCTTAAAAACCAATAAGATATTAAAGACTATCTCAACAAAAAACCTGCAAATGAAAAAATCCCAGTAAGTAATTGTGGAGGAATTCTGTATCCCCCCAAAAAATAACAAAAATAGCATATTTTGAACCTGTTACTACTTATGCTGAAGATCATGAAATAAGGTATATTATTGGGATTTTTATTAGTGAGACTAGAGCAAACTTAGAATTTGAGACGAAAACATTTTTAATTAAGTAAAAAAAGTTAAACTGATCCTACTGTGAAGCCTCATTAGAGCATTCAGGTGACCCTTGTGCCCTAAAGGGGAGTTTAACCTTGGGCAAGCACTGACAGACTTTCTACCAAGATGGAAAGATTTCATGGGCAGATTTTCTCTACACCCTAGCAACAGCTAAGTATAGAAAGGATCATAGAGTAGGAGCTGGAAGGGACTTTAGAAGGTCATGTTGTTCAAACTTTTCATTTTAAAGCTGAGCTAACAGTTCTGAGGAGGAGGTTAAGTATGTCACTGAACAGGTAGTAAGCACCAGAATCTATGTTTAAACCCAAGTCCTCTGATTCCAGAGTCAGTGATATTCCCACCACACATCACAATGCCTGATTGATCACCAGATGACTTCTTTGACCCTGGAAATCCATAAATAAAAAGGCATTTTAAAATTCCAAATAATACTAAAGTGCATTTTAATTTGGGGTGGTGATTAGGAAGAGGAGGGAAAAAGTGGTGCTTGGAATGTGAGCTCCTTGAGGTCAGGCACCAATCTTAGTATCACCCATGCTTAGCGCAGTTCTCGGTACCTAATAAGAACTCAATAAAAGCTTGTTGACTGTCTGGTGCTTCTAAAAACAAAACTCCTATCTTTAACAAAAAGGTTTAGGGGATTGTACACATTCAGTAATTTAGAATTAAATATCGCTCATTAAAGTAGAAAAAAATTATTGAATGATAGATGAATCTCCTAAATGAAAAGGCAGAAGATTTATCTAACTTAACTTTTAGAATATTGCATGTAACAGGAATATTGATAATTAAAGGAAAAGTATTAAGCATTCACACATACATATAGATATGTATCATAAATACATATCTATATATTTATATACATAGATACACACATATGGACATGGCAAATGTGTTTTACTTGCAAACACAAGAGTTTGTTTCCCCTTTACCCTCTTCCCCCAGGGGAGGAAGATGGGAGAGAGTGGACAAGAACAGGCATGGAAAAAAATATATATAAACATTGCTTTAATCTATTATTGATTGAATTTACTGATGGATTTATATGTCATATAAAGGTGAAAAATCAGTGAAAATGATATACTTTACTTTTTGATCCCAGAGAGGTAAATAATTCATTTGTTCACATGTATTTTATTTTTTTATTACCAGTTTCTATAAAGGATGGAAGTAGTTTTTATCCCTTAAATCTAAATCACTGATGAGGATCTGATCTGCTTTCAAATCTAGTTTCTTCATAGTCATCAAAAGAAAGGGGGAGGTGAAAAAGATTGTGGCAGCATGGGAAGCAAGAATGGAGATCTGAGAGGTAAAGGGCTGTTTAATAAAAGGTATAGAGCAGCTAGGTGGAGCCATATGCATAGAACACCAGGCTTGTTGTCAGGAAGACTCATCTTCCTGAATTCAAATGTGGCCTCAGATACTTACTATCTGTGTGACCCTGGACAAGTCACTTAGCCCTGTTTGCCTCAGTTTCCTCATCTGTAAAATGAGCAGGAGAATGAAATGACAAACCTCTCCAATATCTTTGCCAAGAAAACTCCAAATGGGGCCACAAGGAGTCTGATATGACTGAATAAAATTGATATGGAATCCTGCTGTGATTCATTTTTCCATTATTTTAGGCAAGTAACTTCCCACCTCTGACCCCCATTTTCCTCCTTTGCAAAATAAAGGAGTTGAACTTGATGCTCTCGACCATCTGTTGCAGTTCTCAATCATATTAACAGAGCCTAGAATCCATCAGTCAATAAACATTTATTAAGTTCCAGGAGAGGAAAATTTCTTGAGGTAGTTCAACAGGTTCTGTCTTTGGGAAAATCAAATTAATCTTCCTAAAATACCTGATTATTCTATTGCAATGTGATACAAACAAAGCAACACTGGCTGTAGAGTGAGAGGATCTGAGTTAGAATTCTACCACTGTTGTTTTCGTGTTACCTAAGGCAAGTCACTGAACTTCCCTAAGCCTGTTTTCTCATTTGTGAAATGGGGGAAATAGACTAGATGACCTTGTGTTCTTATAGATCTGTGATCCTAAAATGAGATTGAATTAATCAAACCCTGAAACATAGTTTTATCTTGATGCTCAGTTTTCATCCAAAAAAAAAAAAAACACATTGTGCTCAGCATGTGTGTGTTTGATTGTGTGCAAAACAATATTTTGCTGAAAGAAAAGTAACTTAGTGATCTCAAGGTACAAACACACAAGATCCCAAAGCATATCCCCCCCCAAAAAAGCAATTTACTCCCTTTTCACTGGTAGAATTTGCCAGTGTTTTCTGTCAGTTAGCTCTCTGTATGTGAGGTACATATGCAAGAATTGTGTTTTCCTTCAAGCTTTATATAATTCTCACTTGGTAAGGTAATTGTACTACGAAGGCAAAATTCTAGTCATGGTGTGTACTGTAATTATTTGTATCTTTTCCCCATTATGCTATTTCTCTTCCCTCTTTTTAAAGAAGAAAATCAAGAAAACTGTTTCCCCACATAATTCCTTGTCTCCACTACCCCCCTAACCTTCCATTCTTCTTTAAAATAGCAACCACAGCTGCCAGGAATCTCCTCTGGGGCTTTAATGGCATTCATCATTTTTACAGCTACAGGCAGAGGGATGAAGAGAGAACACAGTAATTCCTCTTTAATGGACTTTCCTTTCACTATCTCAGTTATTCTGATAGACTTGGTACTTTTTTTGCATAAAATACATGGTTTTCCTCACCGTGGAGTTAAATATTGAATTAAAAGAGCAACAGGAAGCAGCCAGCTGTTTGTCACTGACTGTAAAGGGAACGGAGGGTAGTTCTATACTCAGTTCTTTATCCAGCACACCACTCAGCTGACTTTCTCCCCACTTCCTTCGATCTCAGTCTCCTTCCTGCTTCCCTGGTGGTGTTTCAATTATGCACAGTCAGTCATAAACCCTGGTCCCTAACTTTAAGCAGACTAGCCCAAAGACAAGTACCTTGGATATTTGCTGGAGGTCTAATGAACCTCCGATCCTGTTAGGACCTACTAGAGTAAAGAGGGGCTTTAGTAGCTGGCCAGTCCTTCCTTTCCTTAACAAAATCTGCTTTAACCTCAAACTTACAAGGAGAAAAGTCCCAATGTAAAAAACCACCTTCAGATCACCTCTTAACCACAACGTATTCCCTCCTGTTCCCTCTCCTTCCTCTTTTCTCTTACAAATCACTTCAGTTCATCTAGTATTGATGGAGTCCCACCATGTGTTTGACATTGTGGAAGGTGAAAAGGAAGACCTTTCCTCAAGGTTGGAATTAGTATTAGACATTAGAGAGTAACTGGAGAAACATCTAGTATTGATGAAGTCCCATCATGTGCTTGACACTGTGGAAGATGAAAAGAAATGCCTTTACTCAAGGTTGGAGAGACAATAAACAGTAGAGGCTACATGAAATAGAATTAACTGACCAGAGCAATCCTTTATGTGTATGCTAAGTTCCAGGAGGATAGTAAAGGCCCTCAGAGTTCTAAGAGAGAAAACCTCCCTCTCCCAAGCACATCCTGATTTCATACGTAAGAGATTCCATTATAAGTTCTGATTAAAGCTTTTTTTTTCTTTTGGCTCTCAGTGTTCCATACCCAACCTCCTCTCCTCCTTTCTTAAATACTTAGATAAAGTCAGGCGAATGGAGGGAGGTGTGGTGAGAGTAGGGGTGAGGGTGGAGATGTAGCTCCAGCTGGCATCTCATGTAAAAAGGAACAATTGTTTTCATTTTCCTTTACCTTGCTGGTTTACTCCCCTACCAAAATTCCCCTTCCATTTACTAACTCTGTGACCTTGGGTAAGTCTTTTTGCCTTTTGGAGCCCTTTCAAGATCTCTTCCAACCCTAAATCTGCGGAACCTGTTTTGATTTCCAATATTTTGAAACGTTAGAAAAGTAAAAAAGGGTTACAGAGCGGAAAAATAACAAGATCCACATTGCCATCTTGGGAAATGTTGGGGGGAGTCTTATTTTTTCCCTTGTATCTGCTGGTTTCATCCCATAAGTGTTTCCTGGGTTTGGTTTTGTTAGGGTTTTGTTGTTGTTGTTTGAATAGTACTAGGGTTGACTGGGGCTCTCAACAGGAAACTGGGTTTGGGGCTGAGCAGCAGGGATCTAAGGGGCAGGGAACTTCTGACACAGAATCTCTCAACAACCTAGTCTAATCCTAGCAGTAGGAGAGAAGGGCCAGATCAAAGTTCATCTGGAGAAAAGGGAGGGGAGAGGGGGTAAGGAAGCCAAACCTGTTCCTTTGAAGTTACATTAGGCCATTAATATACATCACATCTGTTTAATTTAAAACTCCTGCTCAGTGTTGGTGAAAGTTAATTGCACACTTCTCAAGACCCAGCATTAAGTTACTGTGTATTTGGATGGGAAACGTGATTTGTGCTGTAGTTAATGACAGGGTTCAGAACTGAGTCCACAGTAATGTGCTTTCTGTAGTTCGCCACTGGTCTGCCAGCAGCCATGCTCTACGTAAATAGGATTATGAATCTGGCCCCAAATGGGTCTCTTGCACCAGCTCCTTCTCCCTCTCTGTATAAACTGCCTTGTGCAGGATTCAAGTTTACAAATGTGTTTACGCTTCTCTCTCTTTCATCCAGCTATAACTTTTCCTCCCAGCCTTTTTTCTTTCCCCTTGCGGCCGGTTAGGTTTTTCACAGGTATTTTTTCTACTGGCACACAGTTCAAAATGTAAATTTCTGTTAGTTTTCCAGGAAAGCAAAGGTGAATGGAGGCCACCTTGCTGTCCTTTCCAAGGGATGATCCTTGCTAGTGATTACAAAGACCTTTTCTTTAGCAGTGATAGCCTTCTAACTAGAGCTGGAGGGGGAAGCATTTGTATCTGAATCATTTCTTCAACGATAGATACAGCTTGAAAATGTACATAAAATATTGCCGCTCGCTGAGTTCTATTACTAGTCAGTGTTAAGAAATGAAATCCCATCTTGTCTCCCTAGAAATCTTGACCTCCCTCTCATCCTGTCAGTAACAGAATGGGGGATGATACCTTTTGGTACGAATTAAACAAGGGTCTGAGAACACCAGAGCATAGGAAAGAGCACTGGATTTGGGGTAAGAAAACTTGGGTTTGCACCTTGGTTTACAAATTTCTTTTTCATCTTGCATAAATCATTTCTTTGGATCTCACTTTACTCATTTATAAGATGGGGGAATTCATGGATCAAGTGCTATGTCTGGAATTATGAAGACTCAAGTTCAGTCCTACCTCAGACACTCACTGTGTGACCCTGGGCAAGTTACTTAACCCTGTTTACCTCAGTTTCTTCATCTGTAAAATGAACTGGAGAAGGAAACAGCAAACTACTCCAGTATCTCTGTCAAGAAACCCCCCAAAAGGGGTTACAAAAAGTTGGACATGACTGAAAAATGACACTATCTTGTGATCCTGGACAGGTCACAATCTCTGTTTGCCTCAGTCTCCTCATCTGTTAAATGGGTACAATAATATCACCTCCCTCCCAGGGTTGTGAGGATCAAATGATAATGGTCTTAAAGCATGTAGAAGAAGAACTTTATTAATGTTATTATTTTATTATCCACAAGATCTTTTCCATTTCCAAATCCTACTTAATATAATTTCACAAATATTTATTAACTAAAAATATGCAAAGCTCTGCCCTAGGTTCTATGATCCTGTAACCAATTGGCTATCAGTCCCTTTAAAAGTAGCACTAATAAATAGAACTACAGCAGTGGGTTCTGGTCATAGGGTGGGAAAGCCATGGATAGGAGCTTGTAGACTCAGGTGAAAGAGAGGGAGGTTCTCGGATATCCAAGCTGATCCAGTCATGTGTAATAAACATCAGAGACAACTCAGAGTTGTTAAGGAAAACTAAATAAGAAGAGTGTGCCTTTCTGAGGTTCTTTAAGGATTCTTATGGGATGGAGGAAATAAATCACAATACTTTTCTGAATACTTCCACGAATTTTTGACATCTAGCCTTTGGGCTATTGAAGTACGTGTGTGTGTGTGTGTGTGTGTGTGTGCGTGTGTGTGTGTGTGTATTATGCAATGCAACGACTAAAGTCAAGGTTAGCTTGATAACTTCAAGTTTAACCAGTGGATTTTGGCTGTTACCATTAGCCAAAAAATTTATTGTAGTAATAATAGTTTATTCATTTAGTCATTCATTCATTTATTCAACAAAGATTTCTTAAATGCCTTCTATGCACTAAGGCACTACATGAGATGGTAGAGAAGATCCAGAATTAAATAAGGCATAGTCTTTACCATCAAGGATCATATTATCTCAGGATTTATAGTTTAAAAAGATATTTAAAGTTATCTACTCCAGTCCTCCACTCCCCTTCCATCTTACACTGAGTCCTAGAGACTTATCTAAAGTCATACAAATGTCAAGTAGGAGAGTTAGAACCACATCACCTGATTCCAGATATTAATAATTCATCTTTCTATAGTATTTAAAGGTTCCCAAAGCTCTCTTTTCACAGGAACTTTGTGGAATGGCTAGTTAAATCACCATTTTTATTTTATAGCTCCAGTACTCCTCCACCAGCCTACAATCTGTGAGGGAGATAAGACATGAACACAAATAACTGTAACATAGGCAGAGGATACGCTGGTGCCACTTCTAACTGGCTGGAGAACTGATGGTTAAATTTTCAATGTGAGTATTTACGGCTAAGAAATCAACAAAAGTTACAAATCAAGACTTGATTTATTGTCTTGTTGATTGTCTAAACATAAGAAAATGATTGAGAAAATGAGAGGGAGGGAGGGATAAAACTTGTAACTCAAAGCTTTAAAAAAATGTTAAAAATTGGTTTAACATGTAATTAGGGAAAAAATAAAATGTTATATTAAAAATAAATAGAATAAACTGGAAAAGTAAATCATCCACAGTATTTTTTTCCAAGAGCCTGTTTGAACATTTATCATCATAATGCTGCATACTGGGTAGATCTTCTCTCCCGTCCCACACCCCCATCCCATCCCACCTCCACACTTGGAGAATTGACTGAGGAGGTAGCATTGGAGCTGAGTCGTGAAAGATAGTCGAGATTTCACCACGGGGCACTGGGAAGCTGAGAAGGGCATTACAAGGTTAGTCTGATCCACTGATTCCAATGAAAAGCAATGTAATGAATATTTTTTAATTGCAAATATCTACGGCAGTGATTGGTGTTGAGGATTCTAAGACAAAGGCTGAAGCTCCTTCTAGGAGTTTACTTTCTGCTGGGAGAATACAAGATATGCTCAGATAAATCAGCACATTAACTTCATAAAGGAGAGACCACTTCAGCCATCTGGAAAGGCTTTATGGAGGAGATTGTAAGTGGTCAGAGTTCTGAGGGAAGGGAAGGATACTGAGGAGTATAGATGGGGATGGAGTATATTCCAGGAATTGAGGACAGTTCTTGCCAATGCATAGATGTTGAAAATAGAATATTGAGCTTAGGGAATACCAGTTTTGATAGAACTGAAAGCGTGTGAAAGGGAATAGTCAGAAACAAGGTTGCAAAGGTCAGGGGAAGCCAGATTGTGGAAGACTTAAATTCCAATTTGACTAGATCATACAACACAAGAGATGGAGTGGCATGAGAAAACATTGGAAAGGTAGCTTGGAACTAGACTGTGTGAAGGACTTGAATACTAGGCTAAGGAATCTGGGCTTTATTAGACAGAAAAAACTTCCTAACAATTAAAACTATTCAAAAGGAGAATGTGACATCTCAGGAGGTGAGAGATTTTCTCTTATTAAAGATCTTCACAAAAAGGCTAGTTGACTATTTATCATAAGGAATCCTTATTCAGGTACAATTAGATTAAGATGTCTAACTCTGAGACTGCATAGTTCTGTGAGTAGAGAGAAACCAAAAGTGGTGATGTCAGTTACAAGGTTATTGAAAAAGTCCAGGGAGAAGACAGAGACAACTTGAACCAGTGTGGCGGTGGTGGGAATGGAAAAGAGGGGACAGATATAAATGATTTAGAGGAGATGGAATATATAGGACTTGGTTACTAAAGGTAGAGGGCTGAGAAATGGGAGAGGTCAAAGATGATTCTGAGGTCATTGCTACTAAGTAGGCTTAACGGAGAATAAGTAGTTCCATTAACAAAACTGAATCAGCTAGATTTTGATTAAATGCAATCAGTTATATCAGCACATTGTCATATATGTTCTATACTTTTAGAAAAAGAATGGAATTTTTAGCTGTTCTTCTTTGTGAGTTGAACTGGCACCAACCAAGCAGATTTTCTTGATTTCTTATTAGGATGAGACTGCAGTCGGTGGTAGGTTCCATTAGTGAAAGGAGTGGAGATGATATCACAGATTTAGAGGGAAAGGACCTCAAAGGTTATCAAACCTAGCCCTTTATTTTATAGATGAGTAAACTTGGGCCCAGGAAGTAAAATAGCTTACTCAAGGTCACCTAGTTAACAAGTGGAAGAAACAGATTTGTTCCTACTTCCTCTGATTCCAGTGAAATATTTTATGTGAGTTTCAAGCAATGATAGACCCACTGGAATTCTGCTAGACAAGAAGCATTTTTAGATATGTGAGAGATTTCTTTTCTAAAATCCTAATCTGCCACTCCTCCAGCCCACCCTGGGACTTCTTGCCTTCCACAGCATCACCTACCACCACCACCACCACAACAACAACAACCATGGGGCAGTTAGTCAAACTTGCCTTGGGTACAAATTCATATCTGGCCTCAGACACTTACTTTGTGACCCTGGGCAAGTCACAACCTCTGCTTTGCTCAGTTTCCCTGTCTGTAAAATAAAGATAATAGTAGCGCCTACTTCACAGGTTGTTGTGAGAATCAAATGAGAAGTTAATTGTAAAGTCTTTAGCACAGTGCCTAACACAAAGCAAATGCTAGATAAGCGTTTTTCTTGTTCAGTTGTTTTAGTTACGTCCAACTCTTTGTGACTCCATTCAGGATATTCTTGGCAAAGATAATGGAATGGTTTGCCATTTCCTTCTTCAGCTCATTTTACAGATGAGAAAACTGAGGGAAACAGGGTTAAGTGACTTGCCCAGGGTCACCTAAGCTACCAAGTCCAAGGCCAGATTTGAACTCAGGGAGATGAATCTTTCTGACTCTAGGTCCAGTTCTCTATCCATTGTGCCACCTACTTGCTTCATATAAATGTTAGCCATTATTATGAGTATTTATGCTGATTTCCAGGCTGACAGCTTTGCATATTAGGTAGAATTGGGTTGCAGAAGCACCCTCATTTCTCCGGCAGATACGTTTGGGCACATTTGCTTTTCTCGGTGATTTATGGTTATATCTTATAACCATGGAAGTTGAAGCAGGGTGAAAAGTCATTCTTGTTCTATGGAGTGGACAGTGTAGCTTTCTCTCAGTATCTAAAGGGCTATCTAGCAGAAAAGGGATTTGATTTGTTCTGTTTGGCCCCAAAAGACAGAATGAGAAGTGGTGGATAAAAATGACAAAGAGACAAATTTAGAGTTGACATAACCAACAGAGCTATGAAACAGTGTTATGGGCTGCCTTGGGAGGTAATAAGTTCCTCCTTATTGGAAGTCTTTAAGCAAAGTGTGAATGACCTTTTGTCAGGTGTGTGGTTGAGAGGATCCTTGTTCGGGCATAGGTTGGATTGGATAGTGTTCAACATGAACATCTGTGAAACAGGATGTCCACACTCCTTGAAGTTTAGGAGAGGGTTTAAGTTGTTTTAATTATAAACTTATATTGGATAGTTACAACCTGTGGAGGATGACGTGATGACAGTGAGTGTCGAAGTTACATCCCATGCAAATCCTTCAGCAGGAGGTAAATAATTGATGGTAACTCAGCTAGGGTAGCCAGAGTCATCATTTCTACTCCCATCCCCATTTTTATATGCGTATGAATATAAACTCATGTGGAGATTTGACTAAGAAGCCATTCTGCTTTCTAACTAATCAGATTGGGGAAGGACAGTCTCTTCATGTAAGTCCCCACCTTCTTCCCAGATTGGTCATTTACATTTTGACTTATTTTATGCAGTTGCCATGTAGGAAGTATGCCTTTAGAAGAAGAAAAAGGCTTCCCATGTCATAGTGAAGTTTCTTTCTCTGTTTTGTTTTGTTCTTTTAGAAAGGAAGTTTGTAAACATTATGCAGAAACCAATGCCATGGATTTTTAAAAGGTCAAGTTTCATAGCTAAGTTTGAAGTTGGAGTCAGGAGGGGGTGGAGGGAAGGCCTTACTTTGAAATCCCAAGCACCTTGGCAAGACAGCCCTTTGCTCCTGGTGTTGTAAAGGGCTCCAATCCCTCCTGGGGCTTTCAGAACTCTGTGTGGACTGAAGGAAAAAAAGAATGGTAGTGGATGGAGAGCAGCTCCCAGTTCACAGAAGGAGGACCATTCCCCTAATAAGCCCAGGATTCTTGAACCACATCCAGGGCTTGTGGAAAAGATGCCTTTTGGGCAGAGAGTCAAGTAAACTACTGATGAGCTTGAAAAACTCAGACTTGGCAATGCAATTCAAAAGACCCTTCCAAATGCCGATCTAGCAGAAAATTGTAAGGCAGGCTCATTGTTTACAGCCCAACTGAGCTACAGAGATCCTGGGGAAAACAGGCTTGCCCTGTTGGGGACAAAAAAAATTGTGTACGAGTACAAAAAGTGTGTGTGGGGGACCTCCAGTGTGGCAATCTGACCTGGATTCATTCTCCTTATGCAGAAAAACAGAGGGCCAGGAAGCGTTTTCAGATGTATGAAGGATTTCTTTGGCAAGAATTCTTTTTGAAAATTCTAATCTGCCACTCCTCAAGCCCACCCTGGAACTTATCCTTGCTTTCCACAGCATTTCTTAGAGACAAGGTTAGTCAACTTGTCTCAGGTTTAAAATTTGCTATTGGCACTGCAGGCCAGGCTGTCTCATTCTACTGACCCCTCCCGCACTGGAGCACTATCCCCAATTTGAGAGGCCAAGAGCACTGGGAGGGGCAGGAGGAGCGAGGCCTGGAAGGTAGGGAGTCTCCCATGACCTAGAACAGGTACGCACCTGGTGCAGCTGTGCTGGTTTCTGCCCTTCTGGTTATGGAATTGAGACCTATAGAGTTCCCTGGAGGGAGGCCTGTAGTATCTCACCTTCTAGGATGATTTATAACCTCGCTGATCCTGAATAAACCTGAATTACCTTTTCCGAGTTCAGCCATTCTCCAGGGTTAGGAGGAAAACTTTCCAAGTTAAATAATTAGATGTGACATCCAATCTGAGTAACTCACTGAATACCACCCCTGCTATTCTTAATTGAGAGCTATCTATGAGTAGGTCTTATCAGACCCACAGCAGCTTTTTGGGCTCCTCAGTTGATGCAGCTGCATCTGAGAACACCTCCCCCACTTCCTAGGCAGAATTCCCCTGGAAGCCAAAAACCATTTTAGGATTCTCCAAGTTCCAACATGCCACTGGGCCATTTAATTCTTCCAGTCTGGAGAAGTTCTAAAGCCAGGAGGGTTGTTGGCATAAATCCTCTTGTGTGAGCTTATAGGGCAGCAGCAAATTGGTGGAAGGAGTTCAGGCCCATGTGGCATCTGGCTTTGTCACCAAGTAGCTATGTGACCTTAGACAAGTTACCTCCAGATTCCTTCTGGGTCTCAGTTTTATAACTTCTGATAGATAAGCTTTGTCAGTTCCCAGGGGAGTGTTTCCTCTTCCTGGGGGCTGAAATTGGGTTTCCACATGGCCTTTCCTGGTTTGGAGCTAGGCCCTTTTCCAACACTAATACTTTTTGCTCAGTTGCAAAAAAACAAAACAAAACAATCTTTCGGTCCATGACTCAGCATGGCACAATGGAAAGAGCACTGGATTTGGACTCAGACACAGGAAACAGACATTGGGTTCACATACTGACTCTGCTACTTACCTTATCTCCCAGCATTGTTGTGAGGATTACATGAGATGATATTTGTAAATATTAGCCAAGTGCCTGGCACATAGTGGATGCTGCATAAAAGTTAACTGTTACTCTTATTATTGGGTAGATCATCACCTCTATGGGTCTTGGCTTTTCCCTCTATAAGACAAGAGTCCTTCCAGCTTTATATCAGCTGACCCATGTCATTTGACTGCTTTTTTCCTAAAATTGCCTCTCTATTTACCTTCACTGCCATGAAAAGGAGCAAAACAGGAGATAATTTAAAAAATGCTATCACCATTTCATAAGCACTCCTTCCCTGGGACATTCTGCGGCAAAATCTAAGTAAGGCGTAGACCAGCCAGTCCCAAAACTGCAGGCCCCGGCATGTATGCTGGGCCTCAAATAGGGCAGTCTGATTTTTCTTCCCCCTTTGTGCTATGTTAGATGATATCCGTGTTTGACATCTCTTTACCGAAATAGTTTTTTTTTTCTGTTCTTGTTTACTTTTAAACAACAGTGGGGAAGATTAGTCAATGACTGTGCACTTCAGATTTTACCCTTGTGGCCTGGTCTCCTTTCCTTTAAGAATATGGTGTCAAGAGTTCAGATTCTCTCCCCTTTTCTGAGTTCAACATGCAGACCAGTCTCTGTTTCTAGCTCTTCCTCCCTAGGCTGTATCTTTTTAAGTTTGACCCCATCCTGGAAGGGAGTCAAATTCAGAGGCCAGCATTTTGAAGGTGTGGTCCCTAGTCCTGGTGGTTCCTTTGACTGGGGAAGACATAAGGAGGTGATGTCTGTCAGCACAAAATCTGCTGCTATTCACATGGGGGAGAGGGGCAGCAGAACAGTAGGGAGAAAATAGGACTTAAAGTCAACAGATCTGGTTCTTGTCATGACCTATGGGTGTAACTCTCAGAAAAACACGTAGTCATTGCAGTTTCTTCCATAAGGTGGAGCAGCATCCATGGAGCAGCAGGTGATCTCTGCTCCCTATTTGTTAAGACAATGGCCATATGTGTGGTGGAGTGGGTGACTATATGGTATTATTTGAATGGTCCTATTAGGCCTTAGGCTTAAACACTTATTAGCTGTGTGGTCCTGGGCAAGTCACTTAATCCTTTTTGCCTCAGTTTCCTCATCTGTAAAAGGAGCTGGAGAAGGAAATGGCAAACTACTCCAATATCTCTGCCCAGAAAGCCCCAAATGGGCTACAACTGAAATGAATGAACAACAGCAACATGAGACTCACTTTCCCAAAAACATCTCTGCTACCAACCTGTCAAATGCTTGTCTTCCATGGTCTCCAATGAAGAGGTTTGTTTGGGGGTGAGGAAAGCATTATTCAAGTTAATTAAACATGCAGGATCCTGTGCCCAGTTTGAGGATGTGTAGATAACTCAAGACATGGTTTCTGCTCTCAGAGTTTGCAATTAACCAAACTAATAGGGAGATGGAGGACAGGAATGTAAGTGTCAGAAGGGCTGGCAGGGCCACATTAGGGACCTGTTAGTGATCTCTGCCTCTTTATTTGTGTGTATATATTTTATGTTTCCCCCAAATAGAATGTAAGCTCCTTGTGAGTGAGAATCATTTTGTTTCTCTCTTTGTATTCCTTGAACAGAGTTGGTTCTTAATAGGTATTTTAATCAAATAGAGATGCCAACAAAGGAAAGTAGGAAAGGGCAAGGGACAAACGTTACCCAGTCACCCCTCTCTGCTTACCTGCACCCTTCTCCATATGACTTCCCTTTCTCGGTGCTACCTCTCTGATTAATTCCAGTGCTCTATTTATCCCTCAGGAAAGTTGAGGCTCCTTTTCCTAGCCCAGACTTAGGAGGTTAGATTTCTTAGTTAAAAATGTTGTCATCTCAGAACCCAGCAAATGAAGAAGATAATAGCACTGTTGTTCTCTGGGAAATCTTCCAAATTCTGTGTGTTAAAAGATTAGCCATCACCTTAAAGTATAAAGACGGAAGTCTTTAAAAAAAGAAATGAAAACAGCAAAAGGAAAAAAAGAAAAGGAATTCCTGCCCAGCCAGAGCTTCAGCTAAGAGTCAAACAACCCTTCTTACTCTTGGTTTCCAACTATTCACCAGTTATGAACTAGACCACCAGAATGCTTAGAAAGATGAAAGGATAAATCTGCCACCTTAATACAGGCTGGCTTTCCTTTCATGCCTTCTTTTTCAGAATGTATCTCTTTTAGGTATCTCCTACCCTGAAATAAATTCAATTCTACAGCTCATGGTTGCTCATTTGAAGCTGGGGGTGGGAGGGGGCGGGACACAGGGAATGGACACTTTTGACATATTCCAGTAGCCTGTCCATGGAGACACATTTTCTTAATAAAGGGAAGGGCTTTTATTTTAAGCAAGTGACAAAAACTTGTCTGTTTTTCAGTATTTATTGAGAATTTATTTCATAAAAACTCTCTAGATTAAATACCAATCCATTATGCTTTACATTTTATTGTCCCCAATTCAAACTGTATGTATCCAGACAGATCCATCATCAGTACAGCTCTCCTAGGATTGTAACTTTTCAGTTGCTGATACTTTTGAGAAGATTCTATTGGGAAATTAATTTTAAATCAAGTTAAACCATGAAAATTTAAAGGTTAACAAAAAGACAAAACTGTATTTGTAAAAATGTAGAGGGTGCCAGTCTTCATTCTGTGTCACACAGATACAAATGTAATAATCCCTTATAAGGTCTCTTTTTCTGTTGGCACAAGATTAGTGGATTCCAAAGGGAGACTTCCAAGTCCTCTACTGGTCTATTTCTCCTGCTTCTGTCTGCTGGTGTCTATGCTGAGCTACTCTCCCCTAACCCTTCAGTTTCCACCTGCTTGTTTTCAACAAAAGGATAGTTACCAAGTGCCTTTTCCCCCATAAACATGCAGCATCTCAGCTCTTTTAGTTTGTAATTCCAGTGGTATTTAGACTGTTTTGTCATTCAGACTCTCAGTCATTCATCCAACTAGAGAAATACTTAGGTATTGAGTCTTTCTTTGAAGTATTTTTCTCCTGTCTCAGCTGTAGCAACAGACCTATCAATTCCCTAGTCCTGGATGCTGTCTCTAAGATTATATTCACTTTTTTTGATTATCAGCTACTGATTTACAGTGTGACTTGGCAGTACTAAAAAATTCCCAGATCTTTTCTTAGATGAACTACCCTCAGAGCTTGCCTCTTGTTTTTAAATTTGGAGAAATTGATTCTTTAACCCCAAGTGTAAGACTTTACATTCACCTCTTTTATATTTTAACTTATTAGATTCAGGACCATTGTTTCAGCCTGTCAAGATCTCTTTGGATTCTGAGTATTATTTATCCTCTTTGTTATGCCTCCCAGTTTTGTTTTGTTTTTAATCTCCCTACCTGTGCTAATGTCTATCCAACTTTTCCCCTATCTTATCTAAAACATGCGACTGTCAGGTATTTTGCTAAAATCTAGGTAAACTATATCTAAACCCTTCTCATTTACCAATCTAGAACATGGTCAACAGAGGAAATGGTGAGTCTGGTGTGACTCATGTTTTGCTAAAGATGTGCTGCCTTTTTGTGACTACCACTTGCTTTTCTAGTCCTTTAATAATACATCCTAGAATTTTACAGTCAAGCTTACTGACTAATACCTTTCAAATTATATAATTGTATTTAAAATTTACCTAATGTTGAACCAGTTTTGCATTTGGTCCTGGGGCTGTTTATTTGAGAGTTCATTTATAGCTTGCATAATTTCTTTTTCTGAGTTTAGACTATTTCAATTGTCTATTTATTGTTATACTAATATAAACATTTTATAATTTTGTCAATATTCACCCATTTCATCTAAATCATTAAGTGTTGTTGTTATATAATTGGGCAAAATAGTTTCTAATAATTTTTATTTCTCATCTGTTGTAAATTTTCCTTTTATAATTTTTGAATATGGTAACAGGGTATTCCATCAAAAAGCTTATTTGTCTATTTTATTAGCTCCACCCATCCCATCAAAATAACTACTTTATTTATCAATTCAATAAATTTTATTTTTAATTTTATTAGCTTCTTTGATTTTCACAATTTCTATTTTGGTGTTTAATTTTTTAAAAAAATTTGTTGCTTTTACTAGATTTTTTTTTAAGTTGAATTCCTAATTAATCTATTCTTTCTTTTCTGTTGATGAAAGTAATTAGAAATATAACTTTTCTTCTAATGACAACTTTGGTTACCTTTCAAGAGTTTGGTATGTTCTGCCATTGTCATTTTCTACGGTGAAATTATCTATTGTTTCCATGGTTTATTCTTTACCCACATATTCTCTAAAGTTGTATTATTTGGTTTCTACTTAAGTTTAAGTTCTTTCTTCATATTAATTTTATTTATTATAATTTTTATTATACTGTGATCAATAAAGGATATATTTAGTACTTCTACTTTCCTGCATTTGTTTATAAACCTTTAATACCCTATTATATAGTCAATACACAACTAAGAAATTTTTATACTGCATCTAATTCCCATTCAACAATCACTAAAAAGTAAATCTATCTAACATTAGTAAAATTCTTTTTGGGCTGTTAATATTGATTTGTTGGTTTGTTTTTTTTTAGATTTGTCTAGGTCTAAAAGGGGCACACTGAGATTTCTAACTAGTATAGTTTTATTATCTATTTCTCCCTGTAATTTGATAAGCTTTTCCTTTAAATTTCCTTTAAATTAAAAGTTTAGATGAGATGCATATAGGCTAAATATTGATATTATTACATTATCATACATGCCTTTAAGCATAATGTAGTTTTCCTCATTATCACTTTTAACTATGTATATTTTTGTTCTTGCCTAGTCTGAGATGATTGCTATCCCTACTTTTTGTAATTCACCTAAGGCATAATAAATTCTGATTCAACTTTCCAGGTTATTCTCTGTGAACCTTTAGGTCTCAAGAATCTTTCTTGTAAGCAAAATTTGATTGGATTCTGCTTTCTCATCTAATTGGCTCTCTTCTATTTTGTGACTAACTTCATCCATTTACATTTACTGTTTTTTCTCTGCATCCTCTCTTTTCCTTTTTCCTTTTCTTTTTCCCCACATCCTTCTTTGCCAAAACAAAATGTTGAAATAAAATGGATATAATCAACACCAGTAATCTGTAATTGACCTATGACCTAGTCTGATCCCTGTCCTCTCCCCAGTTTCTCTTTACCTACCCCACACAATTCAATGCTACTTGTATTTTTCCTTTTTTAATTTCTTCTATACATGAAGTTTGTTTTGTTTGTGACTGTTACCTCTCTGAATCTACCTGACTTCTTAAATTCTGTTTCCTCTCTCTGCCTCTTTTTTTCTGATTAATTCATTATATTTCCCTATTAGCATTGTGTGTGTGTGTGTGTGTGTATGTGTGTGTGTGTGTTCAACACTCCTTGAC
The DNA here is from genome assembly GCA_028658325.1 of Potorous gilbertii. NCBI lineage: Eukaryota > Metazoa > Chordata > Mammalia > Diprotodontia > Potoroidae > Potorous > Potorous gilbertii. The sequence continues at coordinate 125,600,099 of CM053771.1, read as the reverse complement.
TAGATTCAGTTGTGGGGGTTTTGTGCAATGCCTGCTCCTTCCACTCTCTCCTTTTCTCCACATTCTCCTAATTTTTCACTTTTGATTTTGTTCTAACATCATGTCATCCATAGAACTATTGAAATCTGTTTGCCCTACTTCATTTTTCAGAAAATATAAGCCTGGGTAAATTTTTCATATCCTATTCTACGCTATTTATTTTCTTTCCACTTTTTTCTTCAACAACTCTGATTTCATTTAAAAAACCTCTTCATTCGTTTTTCCAAACATTCTTGGAGGTTTCATGTCTAAGTTATTCCTTTCTCTGAGGCTTTATTTGTATTTGTGGGATATTATGCTTCACTTTAGGGTTTATCTCTTGGGCTTCTCTTAACCCATAACATTTCTTCTTTGTATTTGCAGTTTTCTTCCCATTACTCTTATTTCCATCCCTAGCTGGATTGGGATGTTGTGCCACAGCCAGCTTCTTTCCCCTCCTTTACTTTTGGTTTCTGTTTGGTGTGTCCCCTCTCTGTTGTCTCAATGTACTTGCTATTCTGGATGGGGTAGCTTGGATGAGGCCCTGCCCTCTACCACAATTCCTGGCTCCTGCCTCCATGTCTAGATGATCCAATGTGGGTATTAGATTCTGCCCTGTCTTTTCTATAATCATGCACTACTTCGTCAATGAATAAGCATTAATTAAATGCTTAATGTGTGTCAAAACACTACCTTCAAAGGATTCTCAGACACTGCAATGGCTCCAACAACAAATAACAGTACTGGCTCTAGGCCTCTTGGAATGCACAAAGGTTTCATAGACTGACCTTCTCCCCATCCAGTGACCCACTGGGGGCCAGCTCTGTCCCCTGCTGTTGCTCATACAGGTTGAGGCCAAGATTCCATTGGCTTTTGGCCCTTTTTCTTGGAGCTTATGCTGACTTCTACTTCTTTTGGGACATCCTGTCTCCAAGTGGCCACAGGCTTCTGGCTGACTTCTTGTCAGTCATAAACTCAGTAGAAAACCCTATTTCTGTTTCTCTTTGGTTTTCTTGATTACTGTTCTACCTGACATCCTATTTTATCTTTGCTGGGATGTTCGTGGGAGGACTAGGCTCCTCTAGGACCTTTCATATCACCATCAACTGGAAGTGCACAATTCTTTTGAAAATCATTTGTTCATGTCTTTTGATCATCAGCAAAAATACCTTTAATAAGATTTCACTTCTAGATGTGGAGTTCTTAGAGCCATCTGGTTCCTTTCCCTTGTTTTCCAAGTGAGCAAACTGAAACCCAGAACAGTTATTGGACTTACCTAAGATCACACTAAGTAACAGAGCCAGAATTTGAACCCAAATTATTTACCTCTACTACAACATTCCTTCCACTCTACCATGCTGCCTCATATTTGGAAGTCTGTTCTCTGCACTTTTCCTACACCTAAACTCTTTTTGTTACTCTGTGACTGTCCAAAGTCCCTTAAAGAATTGGAAACACAGCAGGTACTCATAGACTGGGAAAGGGCTGAATATACTGTGGTGTATGAATGTGACAGAATACTGTTGGGCCATAAGAAATGACATCTGAGGAATTTGGTGATAGGATGAACAAGTGGTATGTCACAACCCTGGTGGACTTTTAAAAGTCAGTTTAATCAGGGCAGGTGGAAGTCAGACTGAAAGAAGAACCTAGTTTTCTGATGAGGAGGAGGCCATGAGAAACCATATGAGCAAGAAAGGCAGAAGTCCCAGGCAAAGGCAACCGCCACAAATAAAGAGGAGAGGGTTCTGGGGTCCAAGGTGATTGTGCGAGTTGGACTCAAGGACAATCAAGTTGGATAGAATTACAGATCCTATGATACAGCTTTCCAGGGTAGAGAGGGAGTGTTTATACTGGAAAACCCACATAGGCAATGAAACCATAGTAGAATGGAGGAAGGGGAAATGGGAGTAGCTGAACAGCCCTGCCCACCACCCCACTCAACCACAGCTACAAACACAGTGACCATAATAACACAAGTCAAAAGAACATCACAGAGAAACCAAACTCTGAATAATTATAATAGTCAATCTTGGTTTCCAGTGAAGAGATAATGAAACGTACCTCCTTCTGTCAGCAGAGAAGCTGGTATTACTGAGCAGAATGTTGTATTTATTGTGAGACCATCACTGTTTTGGGGTTTTTTTTGCTTAAATGTTTTTCTTTGTTACAAGGGAGGATTCACATGGATTTGGAGGTAGGAGAGTATGATGCTATATGCCAAAATGCAAAAATAGAGTATATTTTAAAAATCATTTTCAGAAGTTATCTATTGAAACCTCCATTCCACCTAGCCCTGACCCTCCAACTCCAGAGTTTGCCATCACTTCCAACCCCAAATAACCCTCCTAGACCCTGAGTGTTGCTGTTGATTTAATTAAAGCAGTTTACATGAAGGTGTGGAGGAGACTTAACCCTCTCTGTGTATTTGTATCTTTCAAAAACGAGTTAGTGCAAATGAATTTCTTATTGGTGGCAGCTGGTGATAGCAGTAGTGATAGATGAAGAGGGGGAGAAAAAAGGAAAAGGAGATATTTGAGGGGCCAGTGGGGCTTTCCAGTTCTGTTTGCCTAATTTCACCTTCTACCTCCAACCCTACCTACCATTGGCCTTTCCTTCCATAGCCTAAGGAGTTCAATAAACATTGCAGTTCTGTGCTACTTATTCTAAATCCCATCTCTAGCCTTTGTAAATGGTCCTGAAGAGAATTCTTAAAACAAAGCTTCTTTGCTTCAGGTGTCTGAAGGGGAATGAGGGGAACCTGCATAGCAAATCCCAAGTATTTGATATTGTATATCAGTGGTCCTTGAAAGTAAAGAAACCTCCACATTTAAATTTAAGATGCTAGAAAACTTTGATACCTGAATGTGTATATTTTGAATCACAATATAGTATAACTCAAGTTCTGAGTCCAAGTTTGGAGATTGCTACTTTAATTTCTTCTAACTAGGGTCCAAAGACCAACTGTTAATGAACTGACTGTCTCCTTGTACATTTTACATATCAACCATAATCTAGTTTTCAAAATCAGCAGCAGCCAATTAGGGGTAAACTTAATTACATACCTAGGCCTAGGGTAATTGATATTTGGTTAATACAGGATTAACCTTCTGTTTGCATTGGTTAGTAGAACACACTTCTAAAAGTATGAATGAACTCTTTCTTATTTGCCAATAAATGCAGGCTGAGTGTTTGGGGATGTTTGTTTTACTTTTACTGGCATAACTGAAAACACTGTTCATTACAAGAGAGAAATACATCCTTCTGACATTGATTGGATGCTGTGATGAACCATTAATTGTCAAAGAAAAAGAGAAAAATTGTGAATTTAATAGATTCTGACAAGGAAGGGAGTCAACCAGGGCAAAATAGTTGGGACTGGTAGAACGTCCCCACACAAGGACATATGATAAAGAGATCGATACCATCTAGCCTCAGACACTTAGTGGGTGACCCTGGGCAAGTAACTTAACTGTTCCTTGTCTCAGTTTCCTCAACTGTAAAATGAAGTTAATAATAGCAACCTACCTCCCAGAGCTGTGAGGATCACGTATGATATTTGCAAAGCATGAAGCACAGTTCCTGGCATATAATAGGTGCTATATAAATGCTAGTTGTTATCATTCATGTCATCTTGAAGGGAGCTTGTTGGTGGAGTAGCCTATGTGCATACATGTTGTTTTTGAGTTCTTTCAGTGGTGTCCAACTTTTTGTGACTCCATTTGGGGTTTTCTTGGCAAAGATACTAGAATGGTTTGACATTTCCTTCTCCAGTTCATGTTATAGATGAGGAAACTGAAGTGAACAGGGTTAAGTGACTTGTCCAGAGTCACACAGCTAGTCTGAAGCCAGATTTGAACTCAGGTTTTCCTGACTCCAGGCCTGGTGCTCTATCCACTTCACCACCTAGCTACCCCTGTAATGTGCTGTACTTGGGTTCAAAAATTCAACTACACAAGTATAAAGTGGAGGATGGATGGCTAAACAACAGTTTGTATGAAACAGATTTGGAATTTTAGTGGACCAAAAACTCAATATGAGTCAATCTGTGACCTGACAGTCAAAACATAAACTAATGAAATCTCAGGTTACAATAAGAGACTCATAACATGCAGAACAAGGGAAGTGGGAATCCCAATGTTTTCTACTCTAAATACAGAACATCTGAAATTTTGTGTTTAGTTCCGAGTGCTACATTTTAGGAAGGACACTGAGAAAATATACCGAGAAGGGCAACCAGGAGAATGAAGGGCCTCAAGGTCATGCTATGTGAGCATTAACTGAAAGAACTGGGGACGTTTAACATGGAGAAGAGTTAGAGAACAAGATGGTAGCCATCTTCCAGTGTTGAAGGGGCTATCATATATGAGCCATTAAGCTTTTTCAGCTTGAACACGGACGTCATAATTAGAAAAAAGGAAGTGAAAATCCAGGAGAAGCAGATTTCAGCTCAATATAAGGAAAAAACTTCCTAACAATCAGAGGTATCTAGAAGGTCTCTTCTACTCTCAAATTATGATCCTATTCTAGCACTAATAATCAATATTAGGCTCAAGAGGCTGGGACGTTGAGTTCTCTCCTTCACTAAGGGGTCCACTTTGTACTGGATCCAGGCACTTGATGATTAGGTTCTTTAACTGAGGAAGCTTGACAAGAAAAAAAAGAGTCAGATTCTTCTTCTCACCATCTTTGACTTATTACACTCCCATTCAAGAATCCTGGAGAAAAAGTACTTATATATACCATAAATTTAGTTCATTTCTAAGATTTCTCTGAAGAGGAAAACAGAAAAGATTTCAGTGTTCAGGAGGGTAGAGCCAAGATGGCAGAGTAAAACCATGAACTTACTCGACTCTCCTCCCAAGCCCAGCCAAATACCTGTAAAAAATTAAACAAAAACTGGAGCTACGTAACCCACAGAATGACAGAGTGAAGCAAATCTCCAGAATATAACATCCTGGAAGGTTGACAAGAACTACCCTGGGAACAGAACCTGAGCAGGCCTCATGGGGACTGAATCTCTGACGCCTGTGTCAGTTTCCATACTTCATGACCCCAAAACACCAAGGACAAATTGGAAGGTCAGTGGAAAAAAACCTGTTGGACTTGTGTGAGAGACTAGAGTGGTCCCGTCCCAGTCCCAGGGTGGCAGAGGGGGTGGAGGAGCCTGTGGCAGCTGCAGCAGCAGCTATTTCTGGAACTGTAGGCCCACAGATCATTGGGGGAATTAAGCTGCTGACAATACATCCCCCACCCCCACTGCAAGCAGAGAACTACCTTGACAAAGAGCTCAAAAGTCAAATAAATGGCTGGGAAATGAGCAAAAACAGGAAAAAGAATCAGACTATAGAATCCTACTTTAGTGACAGGCAAGACCAAAATATACAAACAGAAGAAGACAACAAAATAAAAGTTCCCACATCCAAAGCTTCCAAGAAAGATATGAATTGGTCTCAGGTCATGGAAGAGCTCAAAAAAAATTTTGAAAATCAAGTAAGAGAAGTAGAACATAAACTGGGGGAGAAATGAGAGTGATGTAAGAAAATCATGAAAAAAAATGAGTCAGCTGCTTGCTAAAGAAGACCCCCCCCAAAAATGCCAAAGAAATTAATACTTTAAAAAATAGACTAACCCTGGGGATGGCACCAAGGGGAATAGAAGGATGGACTTGCTCTAGCTCTCCTCCCATATCCCATAAAATACCTGTAAAAAAATAACTCTAAACAAATTCTAGAGCAGCAGAAGCCACAAAATGACAGAGTGAAAGAGATTTCCAGCCCAAGGCAACCTGAAATGTTGACAGGAAAGGTCTATCACACTGGGCTCAGAGCAGAGTACAGCCCAGCCTTGGCTGCATTGCACAATAAGAACAGGACTGGAGCAGGCTTCAGGGCATAGAATCATGGGTAGCAGCTGTGGTTCCTAGATTTTTCAACCCACAAACCCCAAAGATACCTGTAAAGGTCAGTATGAAAGTTTTCACCTGGGTGAGAGTGGAGTATGGGTCTGGCTCCAGCTCTGGCCTCAGGGAGGTGGCAGTCACTTTTGGAGCCCTTGGCCTAAAGACCCTGGGAAAATCTAGTGTCTGATCTAGGTCTTAGTTCTGAATGGCAGTCCTGGGGTGGGGAGGAGTGCAGGCATCGTGAAGCTAGTCGTGGCTGTAAGAGGGAATCCTACTCACAGATCCTGGGAAGAAAAGAGTGCTTGTGGTTGTTTACAGACCAGAACGCAGTCCAGGAGAGGAGAAAACTCCTCTCCCTTGATTGTGCCACCTTGGAGGAACTGAGAACTAACAGATCCGTAGAGTATACCCTCCATTTGACAAAGGACTCAAAAGTCAAGTAACTGACTGGGAAAATGCCCAAAAAAGAGGAAAAAAATAAGACTATAGAAGGTTACTTTATTGGTGAACAGGAATTTCTTTCATCCTTTTGGATGAGGAAGAACAAAGCATACCATCAGAGGAAGACATCAATGTCAAGGCTTCTACATCTAAAAGCTCCAAAAAAAAATATGCAATGGTTTCAGGTCATTGGAGAGCTCAAAAGGGATTTTGAAAATCAAGTAAGAGAGCTGGAGGAAAAATTGGGAAGAGAAATGAGAGTGATGCAAGAAAATCATGAAAAACAAGTTAACAGCTTGCTAAAGGAGACTCAAAGAAATGCTGAAGAAAATAACACCTTTAAAAATAGACTAACCTAAATGGCAAAAGATGTCCAAAAAGCCAATGAGGAAATGAATGCTTTAAAAAGCAGAACTGGCTAAATGGAAAAGGATTTTCAAAAGCTGTCCTTCCCCCTACTTTTGCTTTGGCCTCCACAAGCTTGGGTCAGTCAGGGGTGTTGTCAGAGGGAAGGATAAACATGGAAAACACTTTAAGTTGAAGAATCTGCTTTTCCCAAACTAACAACACCATGTGAGGTGATTTTACTGCTCTTTTTATTTCATTATTTCTAAATGTGATTTATCTGGGCAATGCTCAGAGATATCAAAGTAAGCAGGACTGTCTGTCATCCTCATCTCTCTGCTGGATGTCCAATTTGTTCATAATTTAGAGCCAGAAAACCTTTGAACCTAGTGCCCTTACTTGATTGATAAGGAAATTGAGATCCAGAGAAGTTAAATAAATTAATAGGGCCACACTGCTAGTAATTGTCTTTCAATTTTCAATATTAGATTCCTTTTGTTTTGTTTTTTTCAAGAGGAACCATGTCAGCAGCTGTCTTGTGGAGACAGTTCTGAGAATGCATTGCCATTTCTGGTATGAAGTCAAGTCAACAGGTGCTCATTAAGCATCTACTCTGTGTCACATACTGTGTGGAGGATGTTAATAGTAGTCACCTTTTTATAACACTTCATGATTTGCAAGAGACTTTTCTCACAACAACTCTGAAATAGGCCTATAAATATTGTAATCCCCATTTTACAGATACAGCCACTAAAGGTCAGCAAGGAAAAGTGAGTTGCCCAGGCTTATCCAGCTAATAAGTGTCAGAAGGAACATTCTAAATGAATCTTCTGATTCTAAATCCAGCACTTTTTCCATTACATCACATTGTTTCTGGATCCGATGAAGTTTGTGAACTGAGGAGACATGCCAGCACTCCAGGGAACCTCTCCCCCTTTTCTTCATTCTGGAAGAGCACCCAAAAATAAACTTTTATGAGTTGGAGCCAAAAGCTACTGTTTAGATTTTAGAGGGTGTTAAACAGTTTAAATTATGAAAAGGGTAGATAATTACAGTTTTCTTTCTTTGGTTTATTTTATGCGGTGATGACCTGAAGGCTCAGTTTTCTGGTCTTTACCTTCCTTTTTACCTGCTTCTACCTGTCTTGTTTGTGTGTGTGTGTGTGTGTGTGTGTGTGTGTGTGTGTGTGTGTGAGAGAGAGAGAGAGAGATGGCATCCCCTATTTTTTCACCAACATTGTGATTTCCTGTCATCATCAATTTCATATGATTTTAAATAAATGAGTAGATTCTGGGCTGACTGGCAAAAGAGAGGACAAATTGATCTTTGTGCCAGAGTGGGGGAAAAATGCAGAATGTTTGATTAATAGAGTTCATTCTTGTCAAATACACTCTGCTTACCTTTCTTTCCTGGTTTTGAAGTAAACTAAGCATGGCACTCAAAGTCCTTCAACCATTAATTTTCCCATACCCATTTATGGCATCTATTAAACATCTGTTTGTATGTACTGTAACCAATCAGTGTTTCTCAAACCTTCAAAGCTAAACTGAAGGCAAAACTTTTGCTGATAAGTTGTTCAGAAGCATGGTATTGGAAATCTCTCATTTCAAAAGGGGCTGAGTTCCTAAATGTCTAGAAACTGATTATTTGGGATTTAGACAGTGATGTGTTAGATCACCAATTGTTAAATTTTCAGAGTATTTATTTACATCCTGGAAATTTGCAAACACTACCAATCAGAGTTCAATTAATTGTCTGATTGATTGGCTAGACTTGTGAAAGTGATGGAGAAAATCTCAGCAATGCTGATTAGATTTTAAAATATAATGTACACATTGTTTTTTCGGTTGTAATTTAGAGAGCTGATTGTTAAATATTTACTAATATGGCACTAGATTCAGATCATATATTCCCAGAGATGGGGTAGAGATTGGATCTGGGATTTCATTTTTATAGAGAACTTGCAAGTAAGGAAATTACCTCTATCAAGGCAAGTAAGTTTTCTGCAATTAACAGTATTAGAAAGTTGCACAGTGCACTGAGAAGTTAAATGATTTTCCCAGGGTAATGAAGCCTGTGTGTTAGAGCTGTGGCCCGTGAATCCAAATCTTCCTAGTTTTGAGACCAGCTCTCTCCCCATTGAGTCACATTGCCTCTTTATTTCTAGAGAATAAGTTCAATTCAGTTCAGAAAGCATTTATGTCTTGGAAGTCTGGCAGTTTGCTAAAATGATGTTATCCACATGGAAGATGTTGGGGAGTGGGAGAAATTTATTTCTGTCTTACATGCATAACCAATTACTATTGGGGAGATCCAGGATATTTTCCCCTCCTTTTCCCTCATTCTCTCCTAGATCAAATGGTACCCTGAAGAAGGAGCTGATTAATGAGGTTGGATTTAAACATTCTCCTCAATCTTATTCAGACCCTACCCAACAAGGGGAAGTTCATTGTGTTCTGCTCAGACTTGGGTAGGAGACAGATCCTTTGTATAGATTGCCCAGGGTTGGGGATGATTTGGGAGTAAGAGGAACATAATCAGTCACATTCCCCAGACCCCCCCCCCTTAGAATAGTTACACCTTTCATTATAATATTCATTCTTCTCATTAATTGTTAATCAATCAGAGTTGATTTCTGTCAGTCTGCAACTATCCACTCTTCCAAGGGCATATACATGTCAGTAAGGTGCCATGATCAGTCTTTTGATTAATCAGAGACAACCAAATGACCATCTTTTTATTAATTATTCACTAGTCATAATTAATAAAGTTATTAATTACACAAAATTTATGTCTCTCAAACATTTTTTAAATCATAGAAGATACTTTCAAGGGAATCATGAGGACTGGACATTTTGCATCTGTTTCCGGTTGACCTACTATGTGGTTGGGAGTAGTCTTTTTTCCACTGGCTGCAGAACTGAGACTGTCAGCATTTCCAAAAAGGCCCAAGTCAGCACTGGCCACGGCTTTGGCTTTATTCACTACATTTACTACTAGAATTTTGAAGGAGTCATAGAACTCCTCCACTCCAGGCCAATGAGGACATGCATCATAAAGAGAGAGGTCCTGCCAGCCTCCTTTTCCTGCCTTCTTCTTTCCCCTTGAGGTCATATGTTCCCCCAATAAGTAGGCCTACTTGCTGGATCTTTGTGTTCTTTCTTGTCATTCTATATGCAGGGAGTGTATGCTCTGGTCTGGACCGGGATCATCTAAAAATCCAGGACATGTATTAGAGTCATCCTAGCACTGATGTCCTGAGGGGTAAGGGTCTGGGACTCCAGTTCAGAACAAATAATGCTGTATTTGTACATGAACTTGGTGGGACCAATGTTAAGTAGGAACTTAACTAAATTGTGAACCTAATACTTTCCTCAGAGACCACAAGGTGGCTTTGGGGGATTATACCCCTGAGGTGTTGGAGGTATAGCAGTGGAAATGCATGTTTGTTTTTGCTATCTATGCAAAGTCAATATCCTTTTGTAAAAGACAATTGATTTTAAGTGGTTAGATGGAACTGGATTCTTAAAAATGAGAGGAAACACAGTCATTTGAGCCAATGACAGAAAAAAAGAGATATCCTAAACCTCACTTGGTACCTGAAAACCCTGAGAGGCATGCCTCTAAGAGAGGGATGTCAGAATAATATTTTATTTTTTCCCAAATACATGTAAAAACAGTTTTCAATGTTCATTTTTAAAAATTTTGAATTTCAAATTCTCTCTCCCTCCCCCCTCCTCTTTCCCTGAGATGGTAATAAATTATACATGTTCAATCACACAAACCATATTTCTATATTAGTCATATTGTGAAAGATACAAAGCAAAAAAAAATCCACACACAAAAAAAGTTAAAAAATAGTATGCTTCGATCTACATTCAAATTCCATCAGTTCTTTCTCTGGATGTGGATAGCACTATTTATTAGATCTTTAGAATTGTCTCGAATCGTTGTATTGCTGATAATAGCTAAGTCATTCACAATGGATTATCATAAAATGTTACTGTTACAGTGTTCTTCTAGGTCTGCTCACTTCATTTTGCATCAGTTAATGTAAATCTTTCTAGGTTTTTCTGAAATCATCCTGCTCATCATTTCTTATAGTGCAATCATACATCACAACTGGTTCAGCCATTTCTTGATTGATGGGCCTCCCCTCAAACTCCAGTTTTTTGACACCCAAAAAAATCTACTATAAATTTTTATACAAATAGAATCTCCCCACTTCTTTTTTTTTTGTCAAAGCAACTCATATTACATTTATTTAACATCTGTCATTTGTAGAACATTGTGCTAGATGCTGAAGAAAAGGTCCAGATAAGGCACAGTCCCTGACTACGTGGAGTTTACAGTATAGTAGGAAACTGTGTTACAAACAAAGTGCATGAAACAGGACTATATGAGGCTCCATGAGTTGTCTTTTAAAGGATGGGCAAAATTCAACAAATTAAAAAGACATAGGGAAGGTATTCCAGGTACAAGAAAAGCATGAACAAAGGCTTGGAGTCAGGAAAGTCAGAGAAGAGAAATTTGTTCAGATGGGCTGTATTAAAGAGTGTACAAAGTGGAATGATGTGAAAGAAAGTTGGAAAGTTAGGTTGTTTCCAGGTTGTGGAATTCCTTGAATGCTCAGGAGGGGAAATTATTTGATTGACTCTAGGAAAATTTAAACAGTTTTAAGTACAAGAGAGATATGATCAGATCTATGAATAAGAAAGGAGGATCAGATGGAGGAATAGAAGGAAACAGCATAGCTTAGCTTTCTCCCACCACTGAACAAGCTGATTATCAAACAACTCACCTTTAGACAGGTGAGAAATATGACACCAATCCCTTAAGGGAAGGATGAGAGTGGAAAGTTTCTGAAGAAAAAAAGCCTCATGTGGTGAAGGAAAATATACTATCAAAGCAAGGGAGACTTAGAACTTAATTCTTGAGGCTTCAGCAACAAAAATAAGCAAACAAATGAAGAGACACAGAGAGAGAGAGAGAGAGAAGAGATAAAGGATGCAAAAGAAGACCAAGACACAAACCTAAAACAGAAGAATAATTCAAAAAAAGAGGGACAGTGAAATAAATAAATGTAATGTTAATGAGATTAAAGATCTTTCCCACCCATTAATTGACCTGCCCATTAAGGGGAGTTTGATTAGGGGAAATTTGTAGGAAGGCCCATACTTTTTGTTAATGAGTCAGTGGTTCTTAAGGGTTGTAACGTCCTCTGGCTCTGAAAATTGTATAAATACTCTGAGGTGAAGTTTTACTTTGGGCCTTATTGATTGGAAGTATTTGTTTGGCAAGAGGAGACTCTGGGCTGCCTCTTTGAAAACCCAGATGTTAGCGTATGTCTCTCTGGTAACTATATATTATGGTCAGAGAGTTGCATCTATCTGTCATTCTGTGATGTATGTGTTGCTTATGATCAGGCAGCTGGAAGCCCTGTCTGTTGATCTTTATTTCTCTGTATTTTCTCTGAAGTTCAGGGTGCTGACTTTTCCCCCTGAACTAAGTAAATGATGCATGTGCTTGAGTAGCATGACTATTGACCCCTCAAAAGTTGCCTTTCCTTTTAGAAAAGCAGATCTAAGAACCTGTGATAGTAGGCCCTCCTGTATATATCAGGGTGCTTGCTTTTACAATAAACAAAACTATGTTGTTTAAAAAGAAAAGAGTATAAATTTCAAAGATGAAACAAGAGAATTCACAACAAAAAATAAATAAAACATGTTTTTAATAACTATTTTACCTGACTATATGGAAATAAAGTTGACAACTTAAGTGAAATGAATGAATATGTATAAAAATGTAAAATGTTCCACTTGATCCACAAAATAAGAAACAGAAAATTTAAATGATTCAATTTTTTAAAAAAGGACATTGAACAAGCCATAAATTAAATTCCAAAGAGGGGAAAACCCTTCAGGACCAGTAGAGTCACAAGTAACTTCTGCGTGTGTGTTCGTCCTTCATTGCCAAAGAACACCATGCCATCAGAGAAATAATGACATGACTTGCACTTGACTGTGTTTTTGAGTGAGGGAGGGCTGTGCAGGTCACCAGCCTCACTTTTCCTCCAGAGCCCTCTGAATCTAGTGACCAGATATTCATCAGGATGACTGGAGATGACCCAGGATGAGGCAATGGGGGTTAAATGACTTGCCCAAGGTCACACAGCTAGTGAGTGTCAAGTGTCTGAGGTGAGATTTAAACTCAGGTACTCCTGACTCCTGCACTGATGCTCTATCCACTGTACCACCTAGCTGCCCCCAAGTAACTTCTATTCATTCTAATATCACGTAAACTGTTCACAAAAATAGCAAAAGAAAAAATCCTATTAAATTCCTTCCATGATACCAAAACTTAATTAATCATATTAATAAGAAAATGAATAAAATCATATGATTATATCAATAGGTGCAAGGAAAACTTATGGCAAAATACAACATTCTTTTGTGACATAGGAAAAGACAGTCCTTTTCTTACATGATAAATAGTAAAATCTAAAACTGAGAACTATTACTATATGTAATGGAGATAAACTAGAATGTTTTCCAACAAAATCAGAAGCAAAACAAGAATGTCCATTGCCACCACTTCTGTAATACTAGAAATGCTCCCTATGGAAGACAAGGAAAGAAAACTGAAGGAATAAACATAAAGGAATAAAATTATCACTTTTGCAGATGATATATTGGTGTACTTAAAGAACCCTAAAAGTTCAACTAAAAATTAAGTGAAGCAGTTAATAATTTGTTAAACAGTTTATAACAACAAACTTGGAGGATATCAAATAAATTCACACAACCTATTGACATTTCTATATACCAGTGAAATCCAGCAGGAAGAGATAGAGAAATTCCATTTAAAATAACCACAGAATGTATAAACTACTTGGGAGTCTATCTTCTTAGATACACACAAGCATTACATAAATACAACTACAAACAACTGTTTACAGAAATGCAAACCTAAATAATTGGGAAAATATTAATTGCTCATGTATATTTTTGGGTTTAACGATAACTGCAGGCAATGACTGCAGCCATGAAATTAAAAGATGCTTTCTCTTTGGAAGAAAATCTATGGCAAATCCGGATGGAATACTAAAAAGCAGAGACATCACCTTGCCGACCTTTTCCCAGTAGCAATGTACAGCTGCGAGAGTTGGATGATGAGTGCCACAGAATTGATACTTTCAATTTGTGGTATTGAAGAAGACTTTCAATAGTCTCTTAGATAGCAAGTCCAATCAGTCAGTCAGTCATTACTTAAAGAAATTAGTTCAGGTTACTCTCTGGAAGGACAAATACTGAGGCTGAAGTTGAAATACTTTGGTCACATAATGAAAACATAGGACTCACTGGAAAAGACTCTATTGTTGGAAATGATTAAAGGCAAAAGAAAAAGAAAGTGTCAGAAGATGAGATGGATAGATAGCATCATGTAAACAAGTTTATGAACTTGGACAAACTTTGAGAGACAGTAGAAGTGACAGGACCCTGGAGTGCTATTTTCCATAGGGTCATGAAGAGTTAGACATGACTGAACAACCACAAAAGAATGTCAATATAACAAAAATGACAATGCTAAATTAATTTACTTGTCTCATGCCAAACTAATCAAACTACCAAAGGTTTACTTTACAGAAGTAGAAAAAAATAAGGAATTTTATATGGGGACAAACATGGTCAAGAATCTCATGAAAAATAATGGAAAGAAGTGGGAATAAAGCAGGCCTAGAAGTGTCAGATATCAAACTTACTACCACGCAGTAATTTTCAAAACAATATTGTACTAGTTAAAAGAAGGGAAATCAGTCAATGGAATAGTTTAGCTATAAAATATACAGAAGGAAATATATCTACCCTAGTACTTGCACGCAAACAACCCAGTTATTGGGAGGAGTCACTATTTGACTAAACTTCTGGGAAAATTATGTAGAAGTATGGAAGAAATTCGATTTAGACCAATACCTTACACCTTATACCATGAGAAGTTCCAAACAGATGCTTAAATATGACATGTCACATCATAAACAAATTAGGGGAAAATTATCTTTCAGGTCTAAGGACAGTGAAAAGTTCATGACCAAATAAGGGATAGAAAAGTTTACAATAGATAAAATGATAACTTTGATTACACAAAATTTATAAGATTTTCCACAAGTAAATCAAATAAAGCTAAGATAAAAAGGAAAATAATTAACTTGGAAAAAAATCTTTGCAGCAAGTTTCTCTGATAAAGACATAAGGAATTTCATAAAATCGTAAGAAAAAGAATCATTTCTCACAATTCATAAATGGAAGATGGATATGAAGAGACAGTTCTTGAAAGAAGAAACCCAGGTTATCCAGTGCAATATGGAAAAATACACCCAATCACTACTAATTAGAAAAATGCAAATTAAAGCATTTCTGATTGACAAGATGACAAAAAAGGAAAATCACAAATGCTGAAGAGGCTGTGGGAAAACAAGTACATTGATTTACATTGATGGACCTCTGGATACAACTATTCTGAAAAGCAATTTGGAATTAGACAAGAAGAGTTACAAAACAATGCATGTCCTTTTACTTAGTGAGATCACTGCTAACCCCAAAAATCGAAGAAATAGGGAAAGATCCTTTATGGGCACAATATTTATAGTACACTTTTTTGTGGTAGCCAAAAAACTGGAAACTAAGGGAATGCATATCAATTGAGGAATAGATAAATAAATTGTGGTTTTTGAATGTGATAGAATATTACAGTAAGAAGTGAAGAAATTGATTATTTTACAGAGACATGGAAAGATTTATATGAAGTGATAGAGTGAAGTAAACAGAAATAGAACTTGTTATATCAAAACTACAAAAATAAATAATTTTGAAGACTTTTTATGCTATGCTATCAATATTACAGAAATTAAGAATTCTGAAGACTTTTATAGACTGTAAGAATGAGATGAATAGAATTATAAAACAATTTATACAATAATAACGACATTGTAAAGAAAGACAACCTTGAAAGCTATAAAATTTATGTTGAATACAATGTCCATCCATGATCCCAGAGGACTGAATTAAAAATATACAATCCATCTCCTGACAGAGGTAATAGATTCAAGGTGCTCAATGAAACATTTATATTTTTATGTGGAGTCAGTAAAGGTGTTTGTTTTGCTTGACTAAGCATATTTCCTACAAGGAATTTTTTTTCATTTCCTTTCCCCCTCAACTCTCCATGGGGTAGGAGTTGAGAGGGAGAGAAAATAGATTTAAAATAGAGAGTTGGGGGGATTCCACAAATGTGTAATGTTGAAGGTACTTTAAGATGAGGTCCCTATCTAATTAGATTACTTAATTGTTTTGCAAAAGACCTCTCAGAGTGGTGATAATCTTTAATGCAAAAACAAAACACAATAAAATAAAATAAAAAAAGAAAGAAAAGAGGCAACAAAGCAGGCAGGAAGGAAGTATTAGACATAAGGAAAGAAGAATAGGAAGGTGGTATCACTGAAGCCAAGAGATGAACAAGTTTCTTGGGAAGTTTCTATTCAAGTGTCTGCTCAGTCAAGAAGACTTAGAACGTCAATTCTTTAGAATTGTAAAGATACGAGGAGATCTGGCAAATAGGACCTTGCTCACCTTTAAAGGAGGAGCTAAAGTAGACTGGGGAAAGGTATAAATTAGATTACAAAGTGTTGAAGAAATAGCATGTGGTGAGGAAGGGGAAATTTCCAAATAGAGTTTCTTTTGCCTATTAAACTCCATAAGGACAAGATCATTGAGAACATAGAAAACTTTTCCCAGAAATTTGGCAGCGAAGAAGAGGTAGAAATAGAGTAGAAGGCAGATGGATTAGAAAAGTCAAAGAGAGGTTCTTGGAGCATGTTGATAGGCAGGAGGGAAGAAGTCACTAGAGACTGCAGATACACTAGGAAGTCAGCAAGAATGAAAAGTACTGCTGAGCAGGACTAGCTGAGATTATGTATCATAAATTTGTGGTGGGAGAAAATACTTTGCTTTTGTGACTGACTTCTCTAACACTCAAAAACCTGTCAACAAGAGTAAAGAAATCAGGACAATGATGGTTACTCAGGCCTGAGAATTAGCAGGTTGGGGATGGAAGACAGGGGATCCCAGGATCATAACATAAGCCCAGACACTTCAATTGAATCAATACATCAGTGCATTTGACAAGTTTTAAACAAAACTATAAACAAAACGATTTAGATCCACTGACCCTTTACCAGATGTAAATCTCTTTGATTGGCTCAAAAGAGAAGAAAAGGTGATTGGTTGAAAAGATCACTTATGCCTTTTGGGTCAAATTGTCTAAAGCACACAAGAGACAAATCAGTCTAGTGGGGGAAGGGCTCCAGTTCAGAGGATTCAGTTGGAAGGAGTTGAGGTTCCAGGGGTAGGTTAGAGAAAAGTTTCTTTTTTCCTTCTATCTCCATACAGTCATTGGCCATGGAAGAAGTAAGGGATAACACAAGTTGCCAGAAGCATAGAGAGACACACCCTGGACAAAAATGAATGCAAAAGGATTTCCACTAGAGAAAGTAAGTAGCCCTAAAGAGACAAGTACTGGCTATAGACATTACAAAGGAAACAAAACCTCAGGGCTGAGCAGAGAACTATACCTAGGGGAAACTTCATGAAAATCCCACGAACAGAAAAAAAAGACTTCCAGTTTCTTACTTGTAATATATGTCTTCTACACCTATACTTTGCTACCACTGTACTCTAAAGTTGATGGCAGTCTTCCCATGGATCTATGCATTTTCACTGGAGAGTGTGCCTCAGGTGGGGAGTGGGGTAGAGTTGGACGGTGGTTTTTTTTTTTCTGGTTGTGAGAATCAAGATTCCAAATTAGATTTATTTATATAGCATTGTTGAACTAAAACCAAACAGATGAAAATTAACATGGATATATGGAAAATCTTGCCTTTATATTCAAAAGTTCGGTGTATTGACAATGGGATAGGAGAGTCTTCCTTTGGTAGCAGTTCATATAAGAAGTTCAATATCAAAGTGAATATAGAAAGACAGGAATACCAATGCATTGCTGGTGGAGCTGTGCATTAGTAATGAGGGGTGTGTTTTGTATCAATTGTTTTCAATATACCTGCTTGGGAGATCAGCTTTCTAAAGGCTAATAGAATCTGACTGATTAATTAGCAATAGGAAGCCCATGGGTTTCAGCTTCTGAAACTAGAAACCCACCCCTCAGGGATATCCCTAAAATCTAAAAGAGTAGTAAGAGCTGCTCTCTGGGTTCACAAACTAGCAATGAGTATGGGGTTTGGAAAAACAGCTCAAGAGACTGTGTTACAATAGGATCATGGATTTAGGGTTGGATGGGACCATCTTAATTGTATCTCTGCTTCTCCATTCTGCATGTGAGTAGATGGAGGCCAAGAAGGGTTAAGTAACTTGCCCAAGTTTGTACTGGTAGTAAATTATGGGAAGAATTTGAACCCAGAGTGGTAACTAATAATGTTATCACTGACCTTTTTATTGGCCAGTTACTTATATGACTGATGCAACCCCAGCTCATGATTCAAGGTGGCACTGATATATGAATTTCTACTTGGAGAAATAAAATTAAGTAATGGACCAGAACCCTGCATGAGACTAGAACCATTTATTGCTTAGTACATGCTGAACAACTCCTATTCGGGTAGATTTTCTCCTACTGAATTAAATGTTACATATTGTAACCTTTGTTTACATATTAAGAATTAGTAGTATTTTTGACATATGACTTCTAACCTAACTGTTTAATAGGTATTTTTCCCTTTATAACTTTTATGAGAAACCCTGCTAGACTTCTCTTTCTTCCTTCCCCAACCCTTCCCTGCCACACACACACACACACACACACACACACACACACACACATGCACACGCACACTTTAAGTTAATGGTAGCTTCTTCCAAGGTCATCTTTAAGATAATTACTAACATAGCCAGGACACCCACTATGAGATAACAGCTGCTTTCCAAGGTTAGTAAATGTGGTTGTCCTTATACTAATTATGAGAAAATGATCAGTATAGGCATCCCATCCAGATAACAGCCACCTATGTCTAGCAATGCTGAGAGTGTTGGATTTTTTCAAATCTAAGTAGTCCAAAAGACTAAACACGAGTTAATAAAAACAAAACAAAACAACTATCCATGAATTCAGGCTTGCACTCTCTGGCCAAATAGCACTTCCAAAATCTTCAAGGCTCAATTGGAGGCAAAACTTTTACTGATAAGTGATTTCAGAAGTAAAGTTTTTTCTCTATGTAAGCTAGAGTAACCTATCTACTATTGGAGATCATGCTGTTGGAAACCCATTGATCCATTTGCTCCTAAAATTAGGGCATGAGCAAGAGAGTTAATTGTTTCTCTAGCCTCTGAAATTATGCCCTGAATCCAGGACACTAGACTTGAAGACAGGTAAATGCCCTTTGTGAGAAAATGGATAAGGAGAATGCAAAAACTTAAGAAATTTCTCATCATGATAAAAGTACTTTCAGTGTGAGTGAGAGAGTAGAAGAGATGGCGGGCTGAAAAGGCTTTGGTAAGAGATTGGAACGTCAAGATTCATCACCTTGTGGGGTGGTGGGGTGGAGTTGAAGCTCTAATATACCATGCTGGTCTGTAGATGAAGTAGAATGAAGGGGATTATTGTATAGGTGAAGTTGAAGAATTGGATGGCCTGGATTTTGAATGTCATCAATCTGAATATTAAAAATCTGAAGACTGAGGACAGGAAATGGAGTGCAGAGGAAGACCCCAAACATGATTCTAAAGTCATCGAGAAAGCAGGAAGAACAACCTGGAGAACATTAACTGACACCAAGGCTGGTGAAAAAAAGGGCATAAAGTTGGCTTGGTTTGGTTCCCAGGCCAACCCTATCAGTCTAAAGTACAGAAAAAAAAAAAGGAGCAGTATTGTTTATTATATTATTGGCTATGACTGTGGGAGCAGGTCCTCCTTCCTACAGAGGCAGGTTAATAGGACTTGGTTTGAATGAGAAAAGCAGTGGTGCAAAACTATTCCAACCAGAGTAAGAACACTAGCTATGGGTTCAGGTTCCTGCAAAGGGAAGTGGAAATTTCTTGTGGTAGCAGTTGTCTGCATGGATAAGGCATTCAGAAGTGAAGTATTCATATGTCAAGGATGCCTTTTCTTCCCTTGTATTGCCTCTGCCTCTAGCCACAGAGGTTCCCTTACTAGCAACTCCATATTCTCCTACTCTGCCCATATAGAAGGGCATCCTCCTAGGTCAAGAAATAGGAGATAATGCTTTGGGGACACAGTTTTGTTCTTGAATGAGAATTATTCCTAAATGGAGACATGTCCACATGGACACCCTACAAACATTGCAGGCAAGCAGAAATTAGTTGAGTGGGTTGCTATGAGCCAGGCAAAAACCATTGCCAGAAAACATTGTAAGAGCCAGGAGATTCTCTAGGCTCTGGTTATTGTGTATATAGTGGCCATTGCCCCACATCCTTATCCCCATTCATTGTTTTCAGTGTCCCTGATTTGTTTCCATGGCAGACTGCCTTTGACAGAGTGGTTTTTCTGTGGAATTCCTGTGGTTGACTGACTTCATGCTTTTTGCTCTCCTCCTGTCCCCTTCACCCCTAAATTATTTAAGTCTGTGATCATATGTGCCTGGTCTGGAGCTTTGACACAACTGTCTTCTCTGAGTGTCCTCCACACTGAGGGATTTCACCAGGAAGCCCCTATTGACAAACCTAGGGTAGCAGGACATTGGTAGGATGGACTAGCTTAGGGGAAAAACCTGTGACAAAGTTTGGGGGTAGAAAGCAAGAACTTGACCTTGGCTGTGGCAGGGGAATAAAAAGTTGCAAGCAACCTTATTGTTCGCTGAGAATAGCTAAAGACATCTAGACATACCCACAGCAGGATTGGGAGTGCCTGCTGGACTAGAAGCAGCCTATCTAGCACCATCAGTAAGGACATCTGTCTCTGGAGAAGCCCCACTAGGAACGAATAAATCTCTCCATGACTGCTTTCCTAATCAGAACTTCCCAGGGAAAAGGTTGTGGGTACCACAATGACCAACCATGAAAAAAAGGTGGATTGAAGGGAGTAGTGGATGGTAGGGAGATATATATATATATATATATCTTGAACTTCTGCAAATAATCATGTTCAGCTTATTCAGCTGTCCCTATATTACTGTGTTCCATATGATATTACATTATGCTTGATTATATCCTTTTAGGCATTACTAACTTTTTTGTACTCTGGACCAAATTTTCTTTTCAAAAGAGTTCTGTTTGCCTGCTATACGTCCAGAGGGCATCTCCTTCAGTGCCTTGTACACAGTACCAATCAATAAAGCAGTCAGCGGGTATTTATTAAGGTCTAGTATGTGCCAGGCATTGTGTGCCACAAGAAAAAGTGAAAACATCCCCTACCCTCAAGGAACTTAAAATTCCGACGGAATAGGGACTGATTAGTGTCAGCTTCACATACATTTATGGAACCACATTGCTGTTTCTCCATATCTAGGTTCCCTTCAACCTAAGTGAAGTCATGATCTCAATGAACTGTTTAATCTTAAAGAATCTGGCAAAAACAAAGCCAGAAATGTCAAAGGTGGAAAAACAATTCCCCTTATTTTTTAACGGTCCCGTTCACCTTTGCCCATCTACTTCAGCCCTCTTCTCTTCCCCCCTTTCCCCGGACTTAGGAGAAGTCAGCTAGTTAATTGCAAACTTTCCAGCAATGTTTTACTTGCATCACGGATTACTTCGGAACAACAAATTTAAGTTTTCCCTCTTGAACAATGAATGGTTTATTTTAAACTGGGTGAAAGGTAACGGGGGGCGGGGAAGGAGGGGAGAGCCAAGAGTGTTTCAGAGAGGTAGAGGCCAGAGTCTGCCAAGTGCTTAGTAAAGGGTTACGCCAATTTCAAATGGTTGGAGACGAGAATGTAACGTGAGACAAGATGGGAGGAAGGGCCGGCAAATTCAGAAAGCGCGCCACCTCGTGGCGGGCTCCGGGGAACGCGAAACAGGCATGGCGAGGATCGGTGCCGGGAAAGGCACGAGCTCCGGCTTGTTTTTAACGGGGTTAGGCTGCCCTTGGCCAAGAAGGAGCCGGGTGTCTGTGTCTCGGATTTGCACAAGCACAGCACTGTCCCAAACCCTGAGAGGGACAGTGTACATGCGGGGGAACGGCCCCTTCTTTCTCTATTTTCTGTAACTCGTATAAATTAAGGCAATGTCAAGGTTAATTGAGTTTTCTCCCCCTTGCAGAAGTTGCCAGCCAGTTGCCAAACACTTCTGGCTTTTCGATTTATAGGTTGATGCAACTGAAAAGTCGAGTACAGAAAGTTCCTTGGGTTGGAAGCCGTCCTCCCAACAGTTTCAGGAAAGCAGCCTGTTTTCTTTAGAATAAGAGACCCACAGATTGATGCTTTCTGTGCTATGGGTAAATTACTGGTCTTAGTCTCTGGCTTCCTCAGTCTGGTTCTGCATCAAGTAACAGCAAAAATCATGCCTGGTCTCCGTTCACTAAGCATTTATTTAGTACCTCTTCTATGCCAGGTTTGGATAAAAATGAACCCAGTCCCTGCCTTCCAGAAGTTTGCAAACTATTGTTTCAGTAACGATCCCATCACAGACTGTTTAAGAATGTTCTGACTGGCCCACAGGTGGACAGAGTAGGGCATTGCTGGCATGGCGTGATTCCAAGCGTAGGCAGCTCTAGACGTCATCCAGGCCAGAGCGCTCATTTTGTAGATGATGGAACTGAGACCCAGAGAGCTAAGTGACTTTCTTCTAGTCTCACAGCTGGCAAATGTCTGAAGAAGGCTTCCAACTCAGCTGTTCTGACTCTCAGTCCAGTCCTCTATCCATTTAAGTTTCTGCCTCTCAGAAGTACCTCTCCTACTTTATAGCTGATAACTGTAATTAAATGGGATTTCTGTTAAAAATGAAAACACCTCAGAAAGAGGCAAAACCAAATTGTTATCAGTATTTTCACCTTAATGTGAATGATTTTTAGATCCTTTCTTGAAAAATGTTTTTATAAGGAAAGGAGTAGTGCATGGAGGTATTAGGCATCTGAAAGACAATGGAAAGAACAGCCTACTTTGAGAAAGGAAGAGATGGTGTGTAGGGTGCCATGGAATGCTCCAGTAACCTTATTATTTTTTTTTCCACCAGGAAGGCCAGGTATGAGTTCCCTGGCGTCCCTTTAGCATGTCCAAGGGACCTCATTATTAAAGATGTCTTACATCTCTCATCTACAGCATCTTCCTGTGTTTACCTAGACCAAGTGTTGTAGTACCTTGTTGTAGCTGGTCATGACTCACCTATGTTGCAATGGTTGGTCCCTATTGGGTTATTCCCTGGTGCTCTGACTAATTAATGTCTTTGGGCTGACTTATTTGTACAAAGACTTGTACCTACAATGGTATAAGGCAACCCCTGAGTCACTCTGGCCAGAGTTGGTCTCAAAGGCTCCTGTGTATTTTCTCATTGGTAAATGATCTAATGGCAGCTAAATGGCTCAGTGGATAGAGGGCTGCACCTGGAATCAGGGAGACCTGAGTTCAAATCCAGTTTTAGACATTTACTAGTGATATGGCCTTGGACAAGTCATTTAATCTCTGTTTGTCTTAATCCACTGGAGAAGGAAATGGCAAACAACCCTAGTATTTTTGCCAAGAAAACCCCATATGGAGTCATGAAGAGTTGTACACAACTGAATGACTGAACAATAACTACAAAGAGTCCAGTGCCATTTGTACTACTGCCTGTTCATACCCAAGTTCAGCAGTACTGGGACCTGGAGGAGACTGTGTGGCATAAACAGCTTATGTTTCTCTATGTAGACTTTGCCCAGTAACCAGTAACTAGTAACCTCAGTTCCAATTCTGTAGCTGTGGAATTGACTGGTCAGAGCTGACCTTTGTAGCCTTCTAGAACCTGCTTTCCCCCTCACTAGAGCATACAGGAGACTATGCCAAAGTGGGACATTTCCTCAAATCATCCAACCGGTGCCAGCTTTGCCCTGATCCCACTGCCCAAGGTTTGGGAAAGCCTATCCTCTCCCTATTCTAAATCCAGCAAGCATCTAGCATATCATCTGGCATATATTAAGAACCTACTATGTGCCATGCACTGTGTTAAGCATTGTAGATAGAAAGATAAAAAAATAAAGGAGTTCCTGCCTTCATGGAGCTTACTATCAAATAGGTATAAGATAGGCCAATAAATGTGCCCATGTAAGAATATACAAAGTAAATACAAGATCATTTGGAGGGAAGGCACTAGTACTTAGCAGTCATAGGGGTAGAAGTTGCCAGTAGAGGCCTCATGTTGGAAGTAGCCCCATCTCCGTTGCCCTCTGAAGGAAGCTAGGAATTCCTAGAAACAGAGATAAGGAAAGAAGGGAGGAGGGAGGAGGGAGTACAATCCAGGCACTCTTGACACAGCCAATATGACTTTCAGTGACAGGAGATGGACTGCCTTGTGTGAGAAACAGGAAGACCAGCTTGGCTGGGCCCACGATGATGGGGAATATGAAGGGGAGTAATGTATAATAAGCTTGGGAAAGTAGAGAAGCAACTTTTCTCCATCTGGGCTCCAAAGGTACCTCTCCTTGGGTTCTAGGCTTGTTCCATTTTCATCTTCCCTAGATGACTACATGCTTTGGCCCCACAGGATGCTGCTTATCCTCATCTTGCCTCTTCTTCCTCTAAGACAGACTATCATACACATATTTTGGCCAATTCAACCTTCTCCACCCATATTCCATAGGTTGGAACCTCAAGTGGTCAGGGTTGTCCAGAGAGTCTCAGTCATTCTAAATTTGTATCTCCATCCATGGGTTTGTCCCTAAGTTAGATCTCCCATTGACTGAACTAAGATGACAGATAGACTCAAAGAGGATCAATAGAGACTAGATACATTTTCCTCATCCTCAGAGATCTAATAACTTCTCCACATCAAAGTCATGAGTCACTGAGCTGCTACTCACTTCCTCTCTGCTCCCCATCATCCTTCAAACTATATGTTGTTAATTTAATTATAAGTAACAATCTATAGGCATATGAAGATATCAACTTACTCTAGCTTCTCCTGTTCCAATAATTAGATGGGACAATTTCACAATAGGAAACTAAATTTTATCTAGGGTTACTTTTTATTGGTTCAGTCCCAATGAAAGAGAATGATATTAAAGAATTTTATCCTACGATAAGGGAAACAAGATGGCACAGTGGATAGAATGCTGGCCAGGTCTGAAGTTAGGAAGATTCATCTTCCTGAGTTCAAATCTGGTCTCAGAAACTTACTAGTCATATGACCCTGGACAAGTTACTTAACTCTGTTTGCCTCAGTTTCTTCATCTGTAAGATGAGCTGGAGAAGGAAATGGCAAATTACTCCAGTATCTTTGCTAAGAAAACCCCAAATGGAGGACAAAGAGTCAAATACAACTGAAACATGACTAAATAACAATAACAACAACATCCTACAGTAAGTGTCCTCCCTTGGGGAAGTAGAATATTTGCAAATATGGAGGACAAGAGTTATTATGGAACAGGAAAGCATTCAAGTGCTCACTATGTGCCAAAGATCACACTAAGAACTGAGGATACAGGTAGAAAATTGAGGTAACCCTTGTTCTTAACCTCAAATAATTGTGGGAGAGAACAAATATAGGAGAATTTAATTTCAGGGTGGGTGGAGAGCCAGGGTGTCCTTGGGTTATCTTGGCAGAGAAAATGTAAAGGTTAAATTGTCTTCTATCTTCCAGGAAAGAGATGACTCCCTGATCAGCCAAATGGTTTGAGTGCCCTTGTCATCCTACATCTTAGGACCCAAAGGCTCCCAGGTTGAAGACCCCTGGGAAGGAGAGATACTTACAGGATAAAAGCAGGAGAGAGTTGGGGAAAGGCTCTAACATAGGGGAGACCTTGGATATGCCCTGACAGGGAGAGGGATGAGACCTTGGGAAATGGGATCCCACATGACTTGGACATTTGATCTGCTAGTAGATTGAGATAAGCAGGGAATAGACTAGGATATTGGAGAAAGGGTTTAGGAGCCTGGGTGACTACCCTCTCACTCTAAGTGCAGTGAAATATTCCAGTAACTAGCAGTACAGACGGGAGGAGTACAGCATGACTTTGGGCAAGACATATAGATTCTTCATACCTTAGTTTTCTCATTTATAAAATGAAAGGGCTGGGCTCCATAAGTCTAAGATGTCTTCAGTTCCTAAATTGCATGATCCTGTGATAATGTCATTCTTTGGTCTCTTAGAGATAAGCTGAGCTACTTCCACTAGTGAGGTAAGCTATCTCATATGCATATGCACTTTCTTGTTTCTTCAAGAGTGAAGAACACCCAACTATTGCCACATCTTTGACTTTGAAGTAAGACAAGTGATTGCTTGGAAGAAGGAGTATCTGAGCAGCCAGGCTCCTGCTCCTCCTGAAAAGAAAGCACTTTTGACATCATAGATTCAGGGGAGTCAGAATAAAGTACAAGTTGTGGCCAGCATCCTGACTCCCTGGTCACATATGGTAGCCACATCAGACAAATAAGATGACAGGCAGGGGTGGGGCACATGTACAATTAGAGGTAGAAAATAAACTACTTGAGGGTAGACATTACTTCATTTTTGTCTTTGTATCTTCACCATGTATTAAAGTACATTGAACCTAGGCACTCAAATGTTCATTAAATTGAATTGAATTGGACTCCTTGTTTTTCCAGCGCTGGATGTGATGTAAGCATAGAATATAGTCTGTCCCCATTGGTCTCTGCTTCTCATTTTGTGATTTTATTCTTTCAGCATTGCCTAGTAAAGACTTGGGCTTCATATCTCAGTATCTATATCCATTCAGACAGTTCAGTCAATCAATAAGTATTTATTAAATGTTGACTATGTTCTAGGCACTGAAGTAGATATTGGTTCAGTACAAAGAGGGAGTGTCTTATTCATGGAAGAGCCAGGAGGTCATTGTCTCTGGATCAAAGAGTAATTAGTAGGGAGTAAGATTGGAAAAGCATGAGGAGGCTAGGTTATGAAGAGCTTTGAATGCCAAACAAAGCATTTTTTATTTGTTCCTAGAGGCAATAGGAAGTCACTGAATTTTATTGAGTGGTGTGTTTGTGTGTATGTGACAACATTTTAGTAAAATAATTTTAGTGACTGAATGGAGGATGAATTGAAGTGGAGAGAGACTTGAAATACACAGACCCACCAGCAGATTATTGCAATAATCTAGGTGTGAGCTGATAAGGGCCTGCCCCAGAGTGGTGGTGTCAGAGGAAAAAAGAGGGGATAATCCAGAGATGTTGCAAAAGTGAAATGGATAGGCCTTGGCAACAGCTTGGATATAGAGGTGAAAGACAGTGAAGAATCCAAGATGACTCCTATGTTGTATGCCTGAAGGACTGGGAGGATGTTGTTGCCCTCTACAGTAACAGGGAAGGTACAAGGGTAAAGGACGTTGAGAGGGAAAGATAATTCTATTTCAGACATATTGAGTTAAAGATGTCTACTGGATCAATTTGAGCTTCTGAAGGGCAACTGGAAATGTGAGACTGACGGTCAGCAGAGAGACTGGGGCAGAGAGGTAGATCTGTGAATCATTAGCATGAGATGCTGGTAGTTATGGAGCTGAGGAGACCAATAAGAAAGTGGTACAGAGGGAGAAGAAAAGAGGGCCTAGGATAGAACCCTGGTGAACACCTATGGTTAGAGGATGGTTCTGGAGAAGGATTCGGCAAAGGAGACAGAAAAGGAGCAGTTAGATAGGTAGGAGGAGAACCAAGAAAAAGTAGTGTCCTGAAAATCTAAAGAGAATATTACAGAGGAGAGAATGGTCAAAGTGTCAAAGGCTACTGAGAGATCAAAGAGAATGAGGACTAAGAAGAGGCCATTGGGCTTGGCAACTAAAAGATAGTTCCTTTGGAGAGAGCAGTTTCAGTAGAATAAGGTCTGAAGCCAGATTGTAAGGGGGTAAGAGGAGAATAAGAAAAGAGAAACTGGAAGCATTTGTGGTAGCTGCCTTTTTGAGGAATTTAGCTATAAAGGGTCCAAGAGATAAAAGATGATAGTGGGAATGGAAGGACTGAGAGGGATTTTTTTTCAAGATAAGGGAGTCGTAGGCATGTTTGTAAGCAGGAAGAAATAAGTCAGTAGGGAGGGAGGAATAAATTGAAAATAAATGAAAGAATGGAAAAAACAGAGAGGGCAATCTATTGGAGGAGACAGAATGGAAGGGGTTGAGGTTAGCCTTGGTAAAGTATAAGGCCAATTCATGTGACACAGGTGAAGGAGGAGAGAGTAGAAGAAGGTACCTGAGTGATAGGAAATAAGGAAGAAGAAAGAAGATGGAGTTCATAGCAAATGGCCACAATTTTTTCTTTAAAATAAGAGGCAAAGTTCTCATGTAAGACAATAGGGGGAGGGAGATCCGCAAGAGATCTGAGGAGGTCTGAAAAGGTTTGGAAGAGCCATTGAGGAAAGTGGAATAGTGAGTTGATAAGAGAGGTATAGTAGGATGGCCTAATAGCAATTAGGGCCCAGTTGAAGTGGTAGACTCCTTGGACAGATTGAAGATGCCAAGTCTGGTGCCTAACAGCCTTTCCTCAGGATATCCTGTGCTCAGCAGGGGATGGAAGGCTCAGGATGCTAGCTTAGGTGGGGTCTGATATCTCTTCATCTGAAGAAACAGGCTCTGAGGAGGCTGTATGAACAGAAACAAACACCTCTAGGTCCATTTCTCAGAGTTGGTTTGCAGAGGGAAGCAGGGTAAGTCTTTCCCCTCTTACAGGTTCTCCTCTCAGCACAAAGGATTTGGGGAAAAGAGAACAGCCAAAAAGATAGCAGAAATATATATAAATGACTAATAATCATGCCCCAAATATAAATTATCAAAGGATATGAACAAACAGTTCTCAAAAGAACTGCAAAGTATTCACAACTACAGGAGAGAATGCTCCAAATCACTAATATTAAGAGAAATGTAAATCATTTCATCTCATATCCTTCAAATTAGCAAAAATGACCAAAAAAAATGACAATAGTCATTGTTAGAGTGCTTGTGGGAGAATCCCTATAAGCTGCATATTAACTTGGCTTTAAAATGTATTATCTATGTTTTATTGTATTTTATTTTTTAATAATTTTTTAATTTAAAATATATAATATAGAAATCTTAATAAATTTTTAAATAAATAATTTTGAATAAATTTTTATGAATAATTTTGTTTTATTTATATATTTGTTAATTTTATATAATATATAAATTTTAATAAGTTTCATAATAAATTTAAACATAAATACATATTATTTATGTGTTTTATTTATTATTACCCAATTATATTTTCATCTGGTTTCTGCATATTTGGGAGGGTTGTGCACCACATACTGTACTCAAGCATAGATTTAAGAGAGGGGACACTTGGATGCAGGGAGATCTCTTATGAGGCTATTGCAGTAGTCTATGGGAGATATGATGAGAGCCTGGACAAGGCTGATATGTGTGTATGTGAGTAAAAAGAAGGCTGAAGAGGTCAATGAAATCACCTATTTCATTCCATCATAAGCAGTTTATGGAATGTCTGCCTACTACATACAGAGAATTGTGTGTGAACAGTAAGATTACAATGCACTAGCAACTGAGATCTTGCTTTTGGGGAATCTTTTTTAAGATGGAGTGTTCAGGTTCGCCATTTATTTAAAAGTAGAAACCACCTATACTAAAAAACTCCTAAGAATTAAGATTAGGAAAATCATAGCATAACATCAAACCTTGTAAACAGATTCTTAAAGTTTCTGCCCTGTCCTTGGGTTTTCTGAGAGGTCCTTTTAAACTCTTTAAAATAGAATAAATACATCTCAATTCATTGTAATGACATCCCTTCATATCCTTTAATAAGGGGCTAGGGTGAACAATCAGTCCTGTTCAGATACAGGACCACCTTGAAGAGAATAGACAAAATAATTCAAAGGTTCCTTCCAGTCCTATTATCTCACAGTAATCAAAAATAACCTGTGCCCATGCTGTTTCCTCTTACCTTTGAACTGCCTTCATCTGAACTCAAGGGAGTCATGATTCATTAAGAATGAATATGGCACCTCTGGTCACACACCACCTAAAAAGTGGGAGGAAACCATTGGGTGGTGCATTGTGGGAGAAAAGATGGGTTAGTCCAGGTCTGGGGGCTTCTTCCTTCTTTCTTTTTCTTTATCAGCTCACCATGTGGGTAATTGGAGTATCAAGTATCTCTTATTGGATTGGAAGTGTCGGGCTTCCAGATAGGCTTCAATGGCTAATACTACAGCAATCCCAGGGGTCCTTCTGGGTTCTGAGACAAAGGCAGGGCCTGAAGCAAGAGGAGGAGAAAGGACTCTAGGTCTCAAGTTGATATCTCTTGAGGTTCCTATAGGGCAGTGAGGAGGCAAGAAGGCCTGTCTTTTCTCTCACCACTTGTCATCTGCTTCCCTTTGGTGCCATTCCTGATCTGGAGTTAGACTCTGGGGGGACAGTTCCCCCTCCCCCACCCCATCCCAACGTATTCTCTTTCCACAAGCAGGGTAAATATGGTCGGAGAATCCCTTAGCCATCTCTAAGGAACTGGGAGGGCCCCCAGGGGGATAGTAAGAAATGATAGGAGATGGCTAGAGGCCTATGGCTCAATAATGTAAGTGCCTTTTACCTTTTTCCTTTCATTTTTTGCTATATTCAATAAACTCTCTGAGTACTTTGAGGGGGATGGGGGAATTGTTATGACCACAGATGTGAGATATTAGTGTTGGGATATAGGCTCTACAGCAGTAGATTTCTTTTTCTTTTTCTCTTTCTTTGGAGCAATGTTAACAGAGTTTCCCCTTGCCAAATTCTGAATCCAGATACCACAAGTTTCAACTGTTTAGGACTGCCTGCTTTAAACATTGCCTGTCAGTGGTGAGAAAGCAATCTAGGCATTTTCAAGGTGATTGCCCTCCCGTGGTATTGTGAGTACTGCAGCCATTAGAAAGTTTACATCAGACTATTCACTAGAAGGTCAAATACTGAAGCTGGAGCTTAAATACTCTGGCCACATAATAAGAAGATGGGACTCACTGGAAAAGACCCTGTTATTGGGAAAGATAGAAAGCAAAAGGAAAAGAGGATGAGATGGAAAAATAATATCATGGAAACAACATACATGAATTTGGACAGACTTCAGGAGATAGTGCAGGATAGAAGGACCTGGTGTGCTATGGTCCATGGGGTCACAAAGAGTTGGACACCACTGAAAGACTGGACAAAA
Organism: Potorous gilbertii; assembly: GCA_028658325.1. Lineage (NCBI taxonomy): Eukaryota > Metazoa > Chordata > Mammalia > Diprotodontia > Potoroidae > Potorous > Potorous gilbertii. Next base: position 125,569,086 of record CM053771.1, on the reverse strand, counting down.
ATTGCATCAGGGAGATGACTACTAGGCTGGTGGTTCACAGAGAGAAGGAAGCACTTGGTGGGCAACTCCCTCATGGGATAGTTGATATGACAAAATGCAGATGTCTGGTTAAGGTTAAGAAAAACAGCCCACAAACTGGTTTTGACTGTGTTGGAGTTCCCCAAGTGTCACATGTGGGGTACACAGGAGTCACAATGAGAAAAATTGTGCTAGATTAGATATTGCAAATAATGAAATTCATACTCATTCTACAGATGAGAAAATTTATGTCTAGAGAAGTTAAATGACTCCTACCCCTAATTAGTAAGAGAAGTTGGACTAAAATTCTCAAATTTAGTCATTTCTACATTACCCTTTGCTGTTTTCTTCATTCCTTCTTAACAATGACATACATGTTTTCACTAGAAAGGGAGTACATATGGTTTTTATGCTCATTACAGAATGACAGACAGTATTTTCCCCCTCTAACAGCTGCAAAAAGAAATGGGGAGAACAGCTTCATGACTGGTATGCTATGTTCATAGACTTCACAAAGAGATTTGACTCAGTTAACTTAATTGCTATGTGGAAAATCCTGTGAAATATTGTCTTTGCAGGGACTTTTTAAACATAGGGTCATAGATTTAGAATTAGAAGGGACCACAGAGGTCATGGAGAGCAACACCTTAATTTTACAGATGAGGAAACCATGGCCCAGTGATATTATTTGGTAGTAATCATGGAAATCTCTGAAATTCTACAAATCCCTAAAATATCTAGATTTCAAATAAGCCACAGGATATTGGGAAGACACATGGTGGGTGTAAACGGGTTACGGCATCTTACCCAGAATGACTTGGATGCAAGAACTGACCAAAAAAAACCCTGACACATAATCCAGAAGATGCTTTACACTGTATAAGGAAATGTTGACAAAATATATTTTACTGAACAAAATTTTGTGGTCTGGACCATGGGAAACAGAATAGTAATTTTCCATAGTCATATGTTAAAATTCTTGGCAGATGGAGCCAAGAGAGTCACTTGAAGGAATTGTACCAGGTACAATTTGTAAATGGACGCCCTATCATCTCTATTATCTGCTATTTAGGTTGAACATCTGGAGCATGGAGACTATAGAATACAAAGTCAAAAGGCCAGTTAAAGAGTATTTATCTTAAAATGTAAACCAAACTGATTAAGATCTTTTAGATCTAAAGAACAACGATAAAAACGTGTATTCATTTACATAATTTTTTTCCTACTTGCCAGTGGTTTTCAAATTTAATTTTTTCAATAAACAAAAATCTTTTTTCTCTTGCATACCTCCCCCTATCCAACTGAAAAAGAAAGAACAACAAAATCCTTTTTAACAAAAATGCATATTTAGGAAAAATGATTTACCATTGGTCAAGTCCAAAATATACATCTATCCCAATCTGCATTCTGAATCCTCCATTCCCTATCAGAAGAGGGTAGCATGTTTCATCATGGGGCCTCTGGAATCGGTTGTAGTTGCTCATTTTATTGACCAATGTTCTTAAGTCTTTCAAAGGTGTTTGTTTTTACAATGTTGTTATTGTGTAAATTTTTCTCCTATTCATGCTCATTTTATGCTGTTTTAGTTCAGACAAGTTTTCCTAGGATTCTCTGAAACCATCCCTTTAATCATCTTTTACAGCACAGTAGTATTCCATTATATTAATATAGTATAATTTTTCAGCCATCCCCTAATTGATAGATAACACTTTAATTTCTGCTCTTTTTTCCAGCATAAAAAGTACTTCTAAAAATATTTTTGTATATATGGATTCTTTTCTTCTTTCTTCGATCTCTTTGTCTTATGAAGCTAGTAGTGGTATCACTGGGTAAAAAGTATGAACAGGTGAGTGACTTTTTAAATATAGATAAATACAACATTTTTCTCCATGTATAGGTAATAACAATTTTAAGAATTCATTTAAAAAATTTTGAGTTCCAAATTCTCTCCCTTCCTCCTACCCGCTTCCTTGAGCAAACAAGCAATTTTATATAGATTATACATTGCAGGTTAGTAACTTTTAAAGCAAGTTCCAAGTTGCTTTTCAGAATGATTAAATCTTTTCCGAGTTCTTTCTCCCACGGAACTTCCAGAATTTTTCCTTTTCCTTTTTTATCAACTTTGCCAATAAATGAGAATGTGTGAGGTGAGAACTCACTTTACTTTAATTAGTGTTTGTCTAGTTCGCCATTTGGAGCATTTTTATAGAGCTATTGACACATTTCTAGAAATCTAAAGAATTTCTTCCTCTAAAGACTGCCTGTTCACATTCTCTGGCCACTTATCAACTGGGGAATGGCTCTTATTTTGATAATTTTGAATCAGTTCTCTAAATATCTTGGAAATGAGATTACAGAGGAGAAAACTTGCTGTGAAAATTTATTTCCCCAATTACCTGCTTTTCTTCTCATTTTAGCTGTATTGGTTTTGTTTATAAAACCTTTTTAACTCTATATAACTAAAATTGCTCATTTTGTGTCCTGTGAATCCTTCTACCACTTGTTTTGTCATAAACTCTTCCTCTATAAATAGATCTGACAGTATTTTCTTTCTTGCTTTTTTAATTTGTTTATGATGTCATTTTTTATGTTTGACATGTACCGATTTGGAGCTTATATCCTTATATGATATGAGATAGCAGCCTATACCTAGTTTCTGCTGGACTGCTTTCCAGTTTTCCCAGGAGTTTTCATCAGATAGTGAGTTTTTAATCCCAACCGTTGAGATCTTTGCATGAGTATCACACTCTAATACTCTGCTCGTTTCAGTATATTATGTACTGTTCTGTAATCTGTTCAATGATCTGTTTCCTAACCAATACTAAATAATTTTGATAATTATCACTCTGTAATATACTTTGATTTTTAGTACTCCAGAGTCCCCTTTTTTCCTTTAATTTTTTTAATTTCCCTTGAGATTCTGACCTTTTGTTCCTCCGGATGAATTTTATTATTTTTTTCTAGCTCTATGAAATAATCTTTTGGTAGTTTGATTAGTATAGCATAGAATAAATAAATATAGTATTGTTATTTTTTTATATTGTTTCAACTGACCCATAAGCAACGAATATTTCTAGAACTATTTTTATTTGTGTAAAGAGTGTTTTGTAATTACATTTTGTAGTTATGTTCATAAAATTCACATATATATGTGTTTTGGCAGGTAGACTCCAAAAGTATTTTACAAATTCTATAGCTATAAATGAGATTTAAAAAAAATATTTGAATTTTAGTCTCTTTCTATCTCTGCTTATGTATTTTTGACTTGCTGAAATCATTTGGATGTGGTGATATACTGATAAATATTTGCATTAAAAATAGAAGAGCTTAGCAAGAAATCTGTGCCTAAAAAAGGGAGGAGATCCATGGGAATGCCATCTTGAGGAAAGGAGGATCATGGGTATATATATATATATATATATATATATATATATATATATTTCTTTACCTGGAATAACTTTGAGAATGCATCTGCTAGATAAATCAGTTTTTAAGGCTACAAAAATTAGTTATGGTAGTCAAGAGTTCATAAAATGTATTTATATGATGTTGAGCCAACAGAGGAATTCTTATATTTAAAGTGTACTTTAAATGTTAAAGATAGATATGAAAGTTACCTTCTTTCCTACTGGTAAGTCTCTCTTTCCATCACTTAAAGCTCAATTTTTTATCACTGAGCTTCTAATATAAAATTGGTTTTGAATACGTGTATGTGTATATGTGCGTATGTGCACGCTTGCACACACATATATTCTAGTACTTATTTCAGTGGCAAGAAAGGAGCAAGAGAAATTTGATTTTTTTATACTTATTTGGTAAATAATATGATCTGTAATTTTCTTATAGATTTCTTCTCATGGAATTGAATCATGTTTTATGTGTATATACAAACACATACATATACTATATGTATCTATCTATATCTATCTATCTATCTATCTATCTGGTATCTATGTGGTAAGCCAGACCTGGAGTCAGGAAAACCTGAGTTCAAATCTGGCCTTAGATGCTAGCTGTATAACCCTGGGCAAGTAATCCTGTTGCCTCAGATTTCTCATTTGTAAAATGACCTGGAGAAGAAAATGACAAACCACTCCAGTTATCTTTGTCAAGAAAACTCTTCACATAGAGTCCCAAAGAGTCAGACACAACTGAAACGATTGGCAATAACTAGACACACATGTATGTGTATGTTTGGGTATGCATGTCCATATATGCACATGTATACATATATACATGTATGTATATGTCTGAATGTATGCACATATGTGCTGTGTGTGTGTTTAACACATAAACTTGCTTATAGTTCTAGCAAAGTCTAGGATTGAGGAAAAAGAACAAATACTGATTGTGAACCTTATAGTGGGCTCAGTTCAAACAGCATGGGGACATAGTCATCCCTGTGCCTACATTGATAAGATATGTATTCATCCTTTGTAAAGAATAGACAATTTTTTTTAACCTAAGAGGTTTAAGTCACTTTGTGCGATTTAATTGCTTAACACAGCCTCTGAGGAGCTCAAATATTTACCATTGTGAGTTTTTGGACAGTCACTGGAGTTAGTATATCTACATGGCACCGATTTCCTATGTAGCTAAAATCTGTCCAAGTTTCTTCAATCTGTTGAGATAATAGAATAATAGAAGAAAAGGCCTTAGAAACCAAATAGTTCAACCTCCTCAATTATTGAATGAGAACTCGGAGGCCCACTGGGTCAAGTGACTTCTCCAGAGTCATACAGTTTGGAGTTCAGGTACAATTCAGATACAATTGTACATGTGTTAACTGAGAATCACACAATAAGCAGCTATTAGAAAGATATGCCTTCTAATAGAATAAATGTCAATTAACCATTATTTACCTATAGTTATGTATATAATCCAAGAGAGGATAGTATTTGAAATAAGATTTTATATATTTGTACGTGTGTGTGTGTGTGTGTGTGTGTGTGTGTGTGTGTGTAAAGAATATACTCTGAGTATTTCTGTCCTAATCCTTTATGGTGTAGTTCAGGTGGCCCTGGCTTCTTCGAAGCTATGCCAATAGATCTCCGACTTTGGTGAGAAGTGCTAAGTTGAAAGGGTTTTGAGTACAGCCTGTTCACAAACTGACTTTTACTGTTGGTAGCATTTCTGTGACACTATAATGTCAAATGATAGTGATAAATACCCTGCGTCTTTGCTTCAGCCTGATCTTGGAAAAGCATCAAGTTTTTCCTGTATAGATAATACTAGCTTTAAAAACATTTGTAATTGTATCATACTAAAGACAGTTCCTTTCTTTCCTATGATTTTTTGTCATTATTAGCATAAATGAGTACATTATTTTCAAGGCTTTTTCTGCATCTTTTGATTCCATCACTATGCATATATATGTGTGTCTATTTATATAGTGATTGAATATATATGTATATACCTATATTTGTTATTTTTTTGATAAGTGATTATAACTGTTCTCCAAATATTGAACCACCCTTATAGGCCTGGTATAAATGCTAACCGGTCATAGTAAATACTTTTTTTACATATTGTGGTACAATTCTTGCCAGATTTTTATTTAAAATATTTCATGAATATTCATCAGATAATTGTCTACAGCCCCAGAATTAAAAGTGGTATTTTAACTTTTATAGGTTTTTTGAATCTATTGCTTTTTTTATTTTTTTGCTCATTTGTTTCTTCATGACAAAGGTACTGAGGTGGTTCACCATGTCCTTCTCCAGCTCATTTTATAGATGAGAAAACTGAAGCAAACAAGAATAAGTTACTTACCCAGGGTCACATAGTAAGTAAGTGTCTGAGCCTGGAGTTGAACTTGGATCTTCCTGACTTCAACCTTAGCCCTCTATCCACTGTGCCACTTAGCTACTCACTACTTTTATAATGCAAAATGTTTTTATTTTTATAAATAATACAATTCAATCTATTGTAATAAAATTAATCTATTTTGGCTCATAATTTCTTCTAATTGATACATGGCTAAGAATTATTCACCTTCACAAGAGTTAAAAATTATCATTTTGTCTTCATCTACTCCTTTCTGTTTTTAAGGTATTTTTATTATTGATCTATTTTTTATTTATTTTGATACATAGTATTAAAATGTAAGCTTACTACTATTTTTTCACCCAATTCTTTCCCACTTTTCCAAGAACTTTTTTTATTAAACGAAGGATTTCTTCCCTTTGGATTGTGATCTTGGACTTATTACTCCAAGGAGAAAGCATTTGGTTCTAGATCATGTTTATTTAATGTCCTTCATGCTTTTATTTTCTTGCTTTTATCTACCAAAGAGTTTTCATTATTACCTGTTTTAGAGTGTAATTCAGGATCAGACAGTGCAAATTTATCTTTCTCTTTTTCTCTCTTCAGAATTTCCTTCATTATTCTTGAACTTTTGTTTGTCTATATAAAATTTATTTTTATTATTTTTGAGCATTTTAGTATTTTATTACTTTTTCTTAATCTATGAAGTATGTATTAGTATTCTGATTAGGGTGGCATCAAATCTATAGGTTAATTTTGATAATTTTGCTCATATTAGCTCAAATTAACAAAGCTATCCTATTTCCTCAATTGTTAAATGCCGTATTTTTGTAAAAAATTCATTTAAATAGATCCTATGTATTTTACTTAGTGGGTTAATGTTTATTATATATTTATTTATATAATTTTGTAATATATTTAATAATTTTGGAATTGTTTTATTTATTTCTTGAGACTGGAACCCTAAATTACCCTGACTGGAAGTGCAGTGGCCACCCACTAGCCAATCCTACTACTTATGATTGGTTCAATTTACAGTCTGGGTCAGTCTGACCTTGTTTCAGCTGGCACCTGGAGCCTCCTTGCTCTAAGGATCTCACCACATTGATGCCAGACTTGAACTGGATACCTGATTGGTTTGATCCCTATAGCAGCTAAAAATTCCCAGGCTCAAGCAGTACACTGGCCTCAATCTCCCTAGAAACAGAGATTCCAAGTTTACAGTACTAGGTCTGACTTCTCATTATTTTAAATAGTATTTCTCTTTCCATCAAATGTGTTTCCTGGATTTTGTTGTTAATTAATAGAAAGGGGTGTGTGTGTGTGTGTGTGTGTGTGTGTGTGTGTGTGTGTATCTTAGAGAACACTATTTTGCTAAGGCTATTAATTATCTCAATTTTTGTCATTGAATCTCTTGGTTTTCCTGAAAAATAAATTACTGTAACATCTGCAAGCAGAGAGCTCTAACTTCTCTTTGCCAAGTTTATTCCTTTAATTTCTTTTTCCTGACTTATTGCCATGGATAGAATTTCTAGAACTATGCTTAATTGTAATTATGATCCAGTACAGACTTGCTTTACCCCCGTTCTTTTGGGGAAAGCCTCGGTTTCTTCCCTATAATGCCGATTTCTTGCTTTTATATGAACACTTTTCTTCGTTACAGAAAAGATCCATCTATTCCTATACCTTATGTTTTAAATTTAAATGGATGGTGTTATTTTATTAAAGGCCACTTCAGCATCCCATCCATTGATATAATCATAAGATTTTCAACCTATTACTCTAGTTGCCTTGCTAATATTAAATCATCACACACCCATTAGATTCTAAGCTCTGTGAGGACAGAGACTGTTTTCTGCCCTTCTTTGTATCTGCAGAAATTAGCAAAATGTCTGGCATGTAGTAGGTACTTAATAAAAGCTAGTTGACTGACACAAAAGGGCCCCACTTTGGTTTCAAGCTGACCTGCACTCATCCAGAAAGCACCCTGATTCTAAAGAGAGAAAGTCTGGCTTTTCTTACACACTCTGACTCATTATGTCCTCATTCCAAAGTTCTGGGGGAAAATCTTTTCAGCAAAACTTAGATATGGTTCATGTCTTAGGGAAGCACCCTAATAATGCTTTAAACAAAGTTCGTTCTAGAAGAAGTGCTCAGAGATAGCTAGCTGATATTAGGTATTTACTTCTTCCACCACAAAAGAAATGCTTAAAACTTGAAACACTCACAAGTGCACATTAACAAATACTTAAACTACAAAAATAGCTCATCTCACCTATTACACTCTGCCCAAAGGTGAAAGTCCTTTGTGGGACTGCCAAACAGATATTTTAGCTTTCACCTTTAACCTGTACCGTCTGCATAATTCATAAGTTTGGCTTGCCTGGCAAGCCAGGGCATATTTAGATTTTCTTTATCCATTCTTACAACTTCTCTTGGTTATTCTCCCAGAAGTGGTACCAATTCTCCCCTGATAAGTGGAGCAGGTACAGGTGTAACCAGGGAGTGGCCAATAGCAAGTCATGTTACCTGAGCATTTATAGTGTGCTTTGCCTGGTAGCAACTTCTCTGGATGCTTGTGGAGCCTGCTTCTACAAAAGCAGAAAGGAGGACTCTGCCCTCCCCATCAGAGCATGTGTAGGTATTCTATTACTATTTCCTATTTTCTTACTGTGTGCTGATAGAAAAGTTTTCAAATGGCTGCTGATTAAAAGGCAACAGTGGACCAGATCTCACTGCTTCCTTCTTGCTGTCCACGAGGTCAGCTATTTTACTCCTCCCTGGGATAGTTAATGATCGTATGGATGGCCTCCTAGAGTCTATGCCTGATCTAGGATTTCCTTGTGTTTGGGTCTTATTTCCTTTTTAGTACAGTGTCTCATTAGCTCTCAGAAGGTTAGAATGAGTAGCAGAAAGTCAGCAGCCAAACCTGTTAAGGAGCCAGCCCTAAGGCATGATCTACTTGACCCAACTCTGCTGAGCATAGTCATCATTACTCCAGCCTCACTTAGCCCTGATAGCTTTATCAGACTGGAAAACAGTTGGTGTTAAATCAATCAGATGTAGGAACTGAGTATAAATAAAACCAAGATCCTTGACAAATACGAACAGACATCCTGTTACACCTTGTTGAAATGTCTTTTGATTAATTTGTGTCCAGGTCTAGAGTTTTGAGATATATTTTCACCTGATAAAGGTATAAGACTTAAGTGATATAGGAAGATTTTTTACTCCAACTCTTACGCTGGAAATACCTTCCCCTATCTAAACATCCTAGAAACATCCATTTCTCAGAATTATAGTTTAGCATATTGGGCTCTAGGATAGAAACATGAAACAGTCAAAGGAACCAGGCATCTGAGGTCCTGTCTTGCCCAGGCAAGCATAGATTCTCATTGTCTTATGTTTGTAGTTACCAAGAAAGAGCTTGAAGAATCCCAGGAGAAATACTCAGGAGGGGAGAAAAACTTGAGGGGAAGGGGAGACAGAAAGGAGAGAGACAGAGACAGAGAGAAAGAAAGAGTGAGAGAGAGACAAAGAGAGAGAGAGAGAGACAGAGGCACAGAGGAATAGAGAGACAGATAAAGATAATGTCCTTTTCTTTTATAGCCTACTTGGGAAGTTCAATTGCCAATCATCTTTGACAAGGGACAAATAAGAAATTGCTGTCATTCCCAAATACAAATTCCTCAGCACTGAGCCAGAAAACACGTCTATCCCCAAAGAACCAGAATTGCTCCATAGAATTGCCCTGTTAAATATATGTTTTCAAGTTCTAAGTGGAATTGGTTTTTTTTCCCTTTGAAATAACAAAAAAACAGCATTAAAGTGGGCAAAAGGCACTGGCTTTGAATCTTAATCTTGAGACTTAGTAGCTGTCCGCATTAGTTAAATGGGAGTGGTGGGTAGAGAGAGGTGAGCTATTGTGAGAAAAATTACCGTACGATATTAAACTCTATATGAATGTGAACTGTTACTATCATATTACATTTTATATTCTCACTGTCATAATGAATTGATGATTCCACAGTTCTATTATCAGAAAAATATAATCATTAATATAATAAAGCTATTTCTTATGCATATAATTGGTCATAGTGTCATATTTAATGCTACACAACATTTAATGACTAGAATCAAATGCAATCCCAACCCAGTAGAGGTTTTAAAACCTGACATGTAAACATAAACTAGTAAAATTCTGTCAAGTTTATTCACAGTGACCTATGAAAACAACAACAAAATCATGAAAAAACCCACAATGCCAAACTCACTAAGACTTCACTGAACTATTGTTTAGAATTAAACCATAGAGCGTACTACTATTTTTATTGAGAATTATTTGTGTTCTAGTTGATTTGTTTTACTCTTTTGTTTGAATTTTCATTGCTTTTCTTCAGGTCAATAAACTACCAGGACATTGCTATCTTACTTAACAATAAAGAACACACCATGATTTCTGCATATGAGTCATTTGAACTTAGTCATGTTTATAATTCAGATCATTTTAATTTTAACTCTGAAAAATGAAAATTGATTCCTGTTAAAAATCCATCACCAGCCTCTACCACTAGTTTTTGCTTTCTTACCACGTGAGGGCGCTCACATAACACTATGAGAAGAAGTTTTGCTCTACAAATTTCAAATTAAGACAAATCTGAAAATATAATGAAAAGATCCTTGACTAAGGAGAATAAAACTAAATGTTCTTTTAGTTTTTATATCTGTGATTACAAGTCTGGCTACGTTTTCTTTAATGTTAGTTTTATTTATGAGAAGAATATAATTTATAAATTGAAAGAAGTTTAAAGTTGTCTTGTTAGAAAGATCATCTAGAAAAACAAAATCTGTATTTTATGAGAGTATTTATTGATAGTTTCACAAAGTTTCTTAAAATATTAATGATTTGGGGAAATTTCGCAGACTTCTAATCGATAAGGACAGTAAACTATCTAGAGAACAATACTAATGTTTTTCTATGTAATTAAAAATATTATAATGATGACTATGAGGATACTACAAGACCCTAAACAGAACCACCATCCTTCCAGTTGGTTCACAACTACACCATCATCCTTGACTCCTTACCCTTTCCCATTCCATCTATCCAAGTTGCCAAGTCTCTTTGAACTGACTTGCACATTTCCCGTATGTTCCCTTCTCTACGTTCACAGAACTACCCTAGATCAAGCCTTCACAGCCTTTCTCCTGGACTATTGCAACAGCCTTCTGATTGAACGTCATGCCTCAAAGGTCTCCCTTTTCCAATCCATACACTGAACAGCTTCCAAAATGATATTCCTAATGCATAGTCTTATCATGCTACTCACCTGCTTAATAATACTCCGCTCACTCCCATTACATTAAGGATCAAATAGTGACTTGATTTGGCATTTAAAGCCTTCACGTTCTGGATTCAGACTATTTTCTTCAGCCTTAGTAGATAGAGAACTAGACTTGGAATAAGGAAGACCTGAGTTCATATCCTGCTTTAGACATTGACTAGTTGTTTCAAGTTTTTTACATCACTTAACTTTTCTCCACCTCTGTTTCCTCTACTGTAAAATGGGGGTAAAAATAGTATCGACACTTAGATTGTGGGGTTCCCTCTCTGTTGTTGTGTAGATCCAATGAAATAATATATCTAAAAGTACTTCATGAACATTATAGAACTGTAAAAATGTTAGTTATTTTATGTTATCGTTATTTCTTCCCTTTACACACTCTTGAATCTATTCAAACTGGTCCTCTGGCTGTTCCTCACCCCTGACAGGCTGTCCCCCATACCCAGAATGCATTGGTGGTGGTGGTGGTCCTTTGTTTGTGAAGAGGACCACTGACATCACAGGATGATGTCTTGATTCATGTGTGAATTGGATTTAAGTGAAGTGAGTTGTGCAAAGTCATCCACCTCACTCTCTCTTTCAGAGTCACTGAAGTCCAGTGGTAAGACAAAAGTCAGGGTGACTGGCTATTGGCTTAGGATGCAGTGAAGGGCCATGGCATCTTTCACATTTGACCAAGCTCTAAATATCTTCTTGATCATTAGAACAAATTGTTTTTATCTGCCCATTCTACAAGGGGAAGTCTTCACATGCTTGGAGCAGACTCCCCCTTCCTCACCCATGGGTTTGAGTTCTGTCAGTTCCTCCTCTGCCTGGTTTGTGGAGTGCATGGATATTCAAGGAGGACAAGCTCCTCTGGTTTGTGGACTTTCCAAGCCCTTTTCAGGGCTGCTCATCAGTCTTTGGGGTCACGAAGATTTGGACATGACTGAAACAACTAAATAACAGCGACACTTCGAATATGTAAAATTTTGGTTATAATTATGTGAGAAATTCAACTGTATATTAATGTGTCAACTGATATTTTTTTGGAAACAGCTTCCTGATGGGAGGATGAATGGTCTTTCTCAAACTCATTCAGCATTTCTTAAACTAAAAGGTGCAATCATAACGCTAAGGAAATGGCCTTCTAGGATCACACGGAGAGGTTTAGAACTTGAAACTGAGCCTTAGTTTTCTTTAGAAATACAATCGAATTATCATTCCCCTTACAATTTTTTAGTTTTCCTGTTCTATTCTTTTCTCTTCAGTGTTCATGCTTAAGGAAAATCAGATTTGATTAGATAAGATTAAGGAGGTGGATGGAGACATTTGCAGAGATTATGAAGGGAACTTTTGGACTTTCGTTTTGGTCAGAATGTGTGCTTTCTTTGGTGCTGGGAGCCCCCTGGTGAGGAAATTCCCCCTACCAATGCAGATTGGCACTGCCCTGAAACTTACAATCTGAGTATCTGGGGAATCAAATGACTTTCCCATGGTCACAAAGCCAATATGTGTCAAAGGCAGCCCTTGAGCCCAGTGTGCCCAAGTTCTGAGGCTAGTTCTCTCTCCACTGTCAAGCTACATTGACTTCTGGACATTTTCAAGAGCTGTGGAGATTGATGACACCAGTTCTGCTTTTTTCTTTTTTTTTTTTTTTACACCAGTTCTTTATTATGCCTAATTTCACTTCAAAACTTATAGTTTTCCTTCCTCATGCTACAGATTTATGATAGCACTTCCTGACAACTATAACTGTCAAAAACGGAATGGGAGTAATAAGTTTCTTGTCACTAGAGGTCTTAAAGCAGAAGTTGGAAGACCGTTGTCAGGAACGTTGTAATGGGGATTTGTGGTTAGGTGGTGTGGAACTGACTGACTTCTAAGTTCCCTCCAGTGCTCAGATTCCATTAGTTAGCCTCTATCTTACTTCTGAAGTCATGCTAGTGTGATTTGGGGTTCAAGCTTGGGTATTTGCTTAAGAATCTCTTCATTGGTAAGGAGAATGATGACTCAATACTCAGTGTTTGAGGGAGGGGCAGAGTTGGCAGGAATTTGGGAAAGGAGAATTCCTGCTTCTCACTTCTGGCTTTGAGAGATGACACATATATTTCCAGAGAGATGACACATATATTTCCAGAATTTCTTCAGAGAGAGGTCCCTAGAGGGAGGGAAAGACTGCGAAGAAGCTGATAGGTAGAGGAGCTAGTCCCTTGACATATCCCTAATAGTTTGCCTCACTAGAGATTTCAGGGAATTTCTCATTGGTACCTATAAGACTGAGGACTCTAGTTTTCTCTTGGTTAAGATGAGATGTTTCACCCCCAGGGGGAAAGTTTATTCATTCTCTATATTATTTGCTACTTTCTCATTATATAACTTCTCTTATTTCTGTTTTACATCAGCTTGAATAAATGTATTTATTCACTAATCAGTATTTATTATAGTTTTTTGCATAACTAGCATTTGATGGAAAGGGAGTCAAGTTTTTCAATATAAATTGTGGTGTTCCCTCTCTGTTAAGAAATAGTGACAAACAAAGAAGTGTGAACCTAAAAACTATTTCCCCTAGACTAGGTATATGCAGGGTGGGGGATAGGGGATGGGGAGTGGGGCAGGGAAGAGAAACAGGTATCATTCTATTCCAGTATCCCCTCTATGAGGAGGGCAGAGAACAAGCCCCATGACCCAAGTCTCCTGCTTCCCTCTAGGCAGAAATCAATCTCCCTTGGAGAAGAGTTGTAAGAGATTTGAGAGATACCTATTTGTGTGTCTCTGTGAGCTGAATTTAGACATACTCATAGGGATGTACACATAACCATGTTGCATGTACATGGGCAATTCACTAGGAAAAGAATTGTGCACACTTTTAAAATACCAGAGAAAGTCTACAAACTACTTTACAGATCTATTTCAGTCCTCCTATTAAAATTTAAACTAACTTTGTCTTGTCTTGACCATAATTTACATAATTATTCACTCAGTCATTCAATAAAATATTTTAAGACTATTGCTGGCTACGAGAAGGCAGAGTTAAATGGTGGAGTAGCAGGAAGAAGAATGATTGAATTCTACCTCCTGCAAAAAATAAAACAAAACAAAAAACCTCTTCCAAAAAGCTCTCGAAAATGTTCCAGACCAAATCTGAAGGGAGAAATCTAACAAAAGTCACAGTGATTCATTTTTCCAGTCCGGGTGTGCCTAGAGAGACAGAGTTCTATGGACACTAGAGGTGAGGCCTTGGCTAATGTGTTTTCCATGTAAAGCACTCCAGCACAAGAGAGAAGCTTTGGGGCAAGGTGTAGTCTCAAGCCAGCTTGGGGCACATTGACTTTTGGAAGAAGGACACTGATCTGCATGCAGTAAGACAGGAAGGCTTTTTTAAATAATCATCTCAGACAGACCATGTATTATAGACACAAAATTATATGAAATTAAAATGCATCAAATAAAAGCCAATGTCTCTAAGACAAAATTTGTCTGCTTATTATTTTCTACAAAAAATTTTTGACTCACTAATACAAAATGTAGTCTTAAAGGTTCTACTTCCACAAAGCGTCTCTCATACATACATTAAGATCTTGCAGGATTTCTGGATGGATACCACAAAGATAACATTTTTGTGTATTTTCTACCAATATTGAACAGGGAATGTAACAGTATATATATTCAGGAACACCCTTTCTTACCGTAATGGAAGATGTCAAACCTCGATTCCAAATAGAGTAGGAAGTTTGACATAGTGGTATTAAAGTCAAATAGAAAGAAATTATCAATGCATACATAAGGTAGAACATTAACTAAGTTTTAAAATGTAATATTATCTTTATTTTTAGGTATTTTCATTAACATTGTGAACTATTTCCCAATTACATTTTAATCTGATTTGATAGTTGGGCTGGGGAGTGTTGTAGGCAAGACACCACTGTTTTAGATTAACTTTAACTCTGCATGCTCACATATGTACCTACATGTGATTCCTCTATTTAATTTATAAATATTTTTTGTAATTCTTGCTTTAGGTCTCCCAGGAATTCCACCTGAATTTAATGAAAATAACAACAACCACATAGTTAGCACTTACTGTGTGCTAGGCTCTGTACTAAACACTTTACAAATATTATCTCATTTGATTCTTACAACAGCCTTGTGAAAGTCAGATCACTCCCCTCTCACCTACATCCTCAGTCTGAGCTCTGCAGGTTCCTGACCTAGGTTTGGATCTGGGTAGCAATAAACTGCCATTGAACTCAGTTCCTTTCAGCCAGCTGGGGAAACTTGGCTGGTTGAGTGGTAAAACTGCAGGCTCCCCTTTGGCCTGGGATTCCTGCCCTGGTGTTTCTTCTACAGGCTTCAGACTGGACTGGAGGCTGGAACTGAGATACTGTTCCCCTCCTGGGGTCTGAGCCATACAGCTGCTGTTTGCTCCTAATAACTGACTCCTTTAGGTACATAAGCGCTGGGCCTTAAACTGCTACTTCTTACCCAGAAATACCACGACTCCATGCAGTCCCCTTTTCTGTCTGCCTTGGATCTGTGATCCAGAACTGGGTAGTGGGTGACAAACCAGATAATCTCCGTTTACCCCTAACCTGTATAAAGTCAAGGTGCCCCAAGCTGACTTGAGACTACACCTTGCCCCAAAGCTTCTCTCTTGTGCTGGAGTGCTTTACATGGAAAACACACTAGCCAAGGCCTCACCTCTAGTGTCCATAGAACTCTGTCTCTCTAGGCACACCCGGACTGGAAAAATGAATCACTGTGACTTTTGTTAGATTTCTCCCTCCAGATTTGCTCTGGAGCATTTTGAAAGCTTTTTGGAAGAGGTTGTTTTGTTTTGTTTTTTGCAGGAGATAGAACACATTCATTGCTCACCTCCTGGAAAGCACTACCAAATGAAAATTTTCAAGTACATCATAGCCAAACTCCAGCTTCCAGATAAAGGAAAAAAATGCTACAAGCAGATAGAAAGAAAGAATTCAGGTGCTGAGGGGTCACAGTCTCCTGACACATATAGTTTAGCAGCTACCAGTTTAAAGGAACAGAGAACTTGGAATATAATATTCCAGAAGGCAAAGGACAGAGCCTTATAGCCAAGAAAAATTTAGTTAGCAAATCTGAAAATAAAATAATGCTGAGTATAATATAGAAGGAAAAATGGATTTTTACTGAAATAAAGTACTTGTAAGTTGGTGATAATGAAAGGGTTCTGTGTAGAAACTTTGTACTGTATAGAAACTTGGAACTTCAAACACAGGAGTTAAGAGAAACATAAAAAGAAAAACATAAATGAACAACTGTAAGGAAGAGATAAGGATAAAGAGGGGAGATGACATATGTCCCCTGTGAATTCTTCCATCATTAGGGGTCTTAGAGGAGTCTAATTAGACAAGGCCTATGAGGGGTTCTGTTATGTCTTGATGATCTTGAGAGAAGAATGAAAAGAGAAGGAAACAGGAATACATTGGGCAGGGGGCTGGGGGGAAGGGAAACATCACATAGGGTGTATAAGAAGACATCTGTACAAACAAGGAGGAGAGAGTGAAGGGGGATGTAGTTGACACTTGAACCTGACTCTCATCTGAAATGTTCAAAGGAGGAGAAAATATGTACTTCCATATGCACACAGTTGGGCACAGAAGTACATTTCACTCAATAGGAAAACAGAAGGGAAAGGCAAGAAGGGAGAAAAGGAAATCAGAGGGAGGGTGGATTAAGGGAAGACTTAGTCCTGGGTAGCTAGGTAGTACAATAGATAAACTGCCAGGCCTGGAGTCTGGAAAAACTGAGTTCAAATCTGACCTCAGGCACTTACTAGTCACCTTCTTAGGGTAAGTCACTTAACCCTGTTTGCCTCAGGTTCCTCATCTGTAAAATGAGCTGGAGAAGGAAATGGCAAACCACTCTAGTATCTTTGCTAAGAAAATAAAGAGTTGGATGTGGATGTGATTGAAACAACTTAACAAAAACACAGTCCTAAGCAAAACAAACCCTAAGAATATATGAAAGGATTTAGAGTGCTTTTTGAAGCAGCAAAGAATGGGAATCAAGTCATAATAAAAGTGATATGATATCTTTGCGCTCTTGTTGTGCTTGTTTTTCATTCTCAAAAAGGACCACGACATCAGGGAGATGATGACAGGACTTGCAGTTGACTTTGATTCAAGTGAAGGAGGGCTGTACAAGGTCACCAGCCTCACTTTCCCCTCCTGAACCATCTGGGTCTAGTGGCCAGATATTCATCAGGATGACTCCCTCTCCCTCTCTTCTCCAAAGGAAGGTAAATTTTGATGGCTTAAAGCTGTCTTGTTCACTTGAGGCTTGCTGGCTAGATTTCTTTCTCAAAAACCAAACCTTAAACCCATTTCACTCTGGAGTTCATAGAGTGGACAACAATAGGTCCCTGCCCAAGTACAACCTAATGGCTATTTTTTGGGTCCTCCTGGCTCAGAGTGAATGTACACAGCAACTCTTTCTTTTTTGGTCATCAACTCTGAGGGTCTTCCCCTCCTAGTTTTTTTGTTTGTTTTGTTTTTTATTAAAAGGGCCATCCCTTGACTCACTTCTGAAAGAGGCCTATTCACCAAATGGGTGTTACCTCATTCAAAGTGAGAACCAGAAAAGACCTTAACTTAAAGGATTAGAACATCACTGTGTTCTAAGAAATGATGAAGGGGATGGTTTCAGAGAAAAGTGAGAAAAATGATAAGATACAGAGTGAAGTGAAAAAAACCAAGAGAACGATTTATCCAATGATAACAAGATGGTAAAGACAACTTTGACAGCATTAGGAACTCCATCAGCTAACAATTCCAGAGGACTAAAGATGAAACATGTTACCCACCTCCTGACAGAGAGATGAAGGGGCTCAGAGTGCAGAATGAGATGTATAAATTTTTTTTTAACATGGACGATGCAGAATTTTGTTTTGTTTACGTATAAGTGTTGGTAACAGGTTTTTTTTTCTTTCATTGTCAATGGAGGTAGGGGAAGAGGGGTTAGGACTGGAGAGAAGGAAGTTTATGCTAATTGAAAAAATATATATCTATAATTTCTTAAAAGATTATTGATAGTTTTAAATACCCACTCTAGTCTTCATGAAGTTAGTGTGATTATTTTGGTCTTTCCTCATAATAACTAATTTTTCCTATCTTTCAATCATGATTAATCATTTAACCATTCTGACTTCCTTCCCATGTTTTTGCGTCAGTTATAGGGCTCAACCCCTTATAGTAATAAGGGCCTGACCAGTAATGAACTTGTATATGTCAATACTCCTATTCATAAAATGATTATGCTTGCTGAATATTATACTGCTGACTCATACTACATATTATACTTCTGACTCAGCTTGCAGTACTTTAATTTCCTTAATCTTTTTTTTTGCTTAGCTTATGCAAAAACTAGGCTACTTCACATCTTCCTTTGTTTCAACTCCTTTATATGCACTTATTATATGTGTTGAATGGGATTTTAATCTAGTTCTCAAAGGTATTGGCTATCTGTAGCAGCAAAATCCTAACATCCTCGATGGCCTTCTAGCACAAGTTCTTAGATCTACTTTTCTAAAAGGAAAGCAACTTTTGAGGAGCCAACAGTCTTTAATCACATGTATCAATAGAGAAAATAAAAGCAGAGAAATAAAGACCAACAGACAGGGCTTCTGTCTGACCATAAGCAATATACACATCACAGATCAATAGACAGATCCAACTGTCTGATCATTTACATACATACATAGTTATCAGAGAGAAGCACCAGCATTTGGGTTTTAAAGTCAGGGGGCTCCTCAACAGCTACCCAGAGTCTCATCTGGCACAGGAACCTTCTTCCAAAGAATAAGCCCTAAAGCAAAACCTCACCTCAGAATATCTATACACTTTTCAGAGCTGGAGGGCATCACAACCCTCTTCATCTAGTGCCTCAGTAGAAATTAACAAAAGGTGTAGACTTTCCTACAAAACAAGCCTCCCCTAGTCAAACTTCTCTTAATGGGCTCCACTTGAGGCCTATTAATGGGAAGGAAGATCTTTAACTCCCATTAATATAAATCTCATTAATTAACATTATACTATCTCACTCAATTTGGAATCAACAGATTTAATGAGTATATTTATTTGATCATCTTTTGTAACTGAAGCAGTCACTGATATGCATGGCTATTACTACTACTGTTAACTACTTAGTATTTATATGGTGATTTATGTAGCAAGCATCTAGATGATACTGTGGACAGAGTACTGGGTCTGGAGTCATAAGATTCATCTTCATGAATTCAAATCTGGCCTTAGACACTTACTAACTGTGTGACCCTGGGTAAGTCATTTAACCCTGTTTGCCTCAGTTTCTTCATCTATAAAATGAGTTGAAGAGGGAAATGTCAAACTTCTATCTTTGCCAAGAAAACCCCAAATGGGCTCACAAAGAGTTGGACATGACTGAAAAAATGATGACAACTTAACAAGTACTTTACTTACTATTTGCAGTGTGTGATCCAACCATTGTGGAGAGCAATTTGAAACTATGCTCAAAGGGCTATAAAAATGTGCATATCCTTTGAGCCAACAATACTATTTCTAGGGCTGTATCCCAGAGATCATAAAAATGGGAAAAAGACCCACATGTAAAAAATATTTATGGCAGGTCTTTTTGTGGTGGCCAAGAATTGGAAACTTAGGAGATGCCCATCAATTGGGGAATGACTGAACACTGAACTGGTATATGAATGTAATGGAATACAATTGTGCTATCAGAAATGATGAGCAGACCTCAGAAAAACCTAGACTTATATGAACTTGTTGAAGTTTAGGGATACCCAGGACCCCAAAATTCAACTGAAGCCTTCTATCAGCCAAAGAAAAAGAAAGTTTATTAAAGATCCAATATATTGGCCAGACTCTTAAGAAGTCTTAGTGAGACTTAGTGGCTAGATTCTTAAGGAATCTGAGCACCTTCATGGAAACAGGATGGGTCTTACATACAGAAAGATTGTAGGAGGTATCTAGGGGTGGTCTAGTAGTCTGGGAAGAGGGGTGTAGGGGTTAAGGGAGGGTGTTGATGGGACTTGGGTGACTAAAGATCAGACTAAAGATCCAGGAACCAGACCAAGAGAATGTGATTAAGGATGAGAAGTAGTTGAAGTCTACCTGGAGATAATGGTCAATGGAGGGCTAGGCTAGTTTAAGGGTAATGGATTTGGCCATAGATATTTTGATAGGATTAGGGGTGGGAAGTAGGCAGTAGCAATCCAGAGGTCATAGGCAATGGAAGGCTAGGCTCCTTTAAGGGTAACAGAGATTGGGGTGTAGGGATAATGAAAGGCTTATGGCCTCAGGTGAACACCTGGCAAATCAAGTAGGAGAGAGAGTTCAAGAGAGTTCCCAGAGCCTATACACAAATAGGACTCAAATTTTTTTGGGGTAAAGGATAAAGGTCTCACCTTGGGCCTTGTTTATAAATTTATTTATAAATAAATAAATAAATTTTGAAAAGATTTGTAGTGTGCTATTGTTATGAGTTACTTTGCTCTTTTTTTCAAATTCAGGCTTCTAATCTTGATATTATATTTTATATATTGTAGTATTTTCTATCCCACTTTCCTCTCTGTTTTTGTTTTTCCTCCATCATTCTCTTATTTCTGTCAAAAAACCAGTATTGTTTTTTCCTTGTACTTTCTGACTTGTATATCCAAATATTCACACTATTACCTTAAAATTGTAGCTCTCTAGAGTTTCTAATCATCTGACCAAGACTAAATATCAAAAGTCAAAAAGTCAGACCACATAATTTCCTCCATAATATTCTACAAATAATTCCTGCCTTTGTCACTCCATGAAATAGATTTTCTAAAGTCACTAGTAAGGCTTTTGTAAATTGATTTTGTTTTGACATATTATACATTTCCTGAATAAACATATAATTAAATCCTCCACAAAGTACAATCTTTTCACAAGTGATAAATTAAGCAAAACATCATGAAAGAGTGATTGAAGATCATAGTTATGTCAACTTATACTTTAATTTAGGGTTAAGGACTTTATTCATAAGGTCGTTGATGTAGGCAGCTACCAGATGAGGAAAACCCCTCTACTAATGAAGGTAAACAACTCCTCTGTAACTTTTGGTTTTAGCCTGCTACTTGTGACACTGAGACCTTAAGTAATGGGCAACCAACATATTTCAGGGGCAGAGCTTGAACTTCAGTCTTCCTGTTTTTGAAGCCAACTCTTTATTATGCCATATAGTCTCTTATATACTTTAGTTTACAACTTGTTAAAAGAAAGAAATTGCATATAATTTAATGTTATTGAGAATCAACATGATTCAACCAATGAGTTCTTCACGTTTATTTTCATTCTAGACTTTAACACCAAAAAAGAACATTTCAGTATACATAGCAAAACACAAAAAAGGGCTCTATGTAAAACTATTACTCTCCATTTCATACTGTTTACAATATTAAACGTATGTAATAAATTCTTCACAATACTTTCAAGATTGTCTTACTTATCTGTGCTTCTTTCTGACTTTTTCTGTGCATTTAAAAAGGTTTCATTTGCTTTCTTTTGAGGGACATCATGATTACTAATTGTGCTTCCTCAATCACATATTTCAGTTAAAAAAAAGAAAAATAACCTTTGTAAGAAGCATAGTGAGAGAAATGATTATTGAAACCAGTGATTTGGGGAGACCCAGAATTCCTCATCTGCCTTCTAAAGTCCGGATTTTAAAAGTTCAGTGTCTTGAAGTACATAGCTGATAATGAGATTGGATTAACTTTCTTGTTCATATCCCACTCAGATGGGGTAACTATTGTACTCTGTTCAGGCTTGGGTGGGGCATAAATTCCTTGAATAGATTGCTCAGCATGGGGGGAACTTAGAAGTGAATGATAAAATCAAAATTCGGGTCCATCTCCTCATTGTAATATACACTCTCATTGTTAACCATTCTGTGTTGATTGTCATCCTTTTGAATACCCTTCCAAAAGGATATATAAAGCATGCCTACTACATAATTGTCTTTAGTCTAAGAGACAGATGGCCAAATGATTATCTTTTTATCCAGTCAAAATTTCCTATCATTCTATCTCTTTCTATAGATTACTGCTTCTCAATCTATTTTTAACAAATGAAGGATAGTTCTTACATTTTATAAATTTGATTCAATTCTCTATGTATTTGAGATATGCAGACTTTCTCAGGAAAACTTTATGTAAAAATTCTTTCCCAGTTTCCTGCTTTCCTTCTAATTTCAGCTGCATTAGTTTTGTTTATGCAAAACCTTTTTTAATTTCATGTAATCAAAATTATCCTCTATACTTCCTGTAATCCTCTATCTCTTGTTTGGTCATAAACTCTTCCCTTTAAATCTGACAGATAAAAATTTCCATACTCCTCTAATCTGTTTATATCATCCTTTATGTCTAAATCATATACCTATTTTGACCTAAAGTCAAATATATGGTATAAGATGTTACTCTATGCTTAGTTTTTGCCAAACTGCTTTCTAGTTTTCTCAGTAATTTTTGTCAATAGTGAGTTCTTGTTCCAAAGGTTTGGATCTTTGGGTTTATAAAACAGTAGAGCACTAGTAGTAAATGACTCTGGTAATTTAATACTTTGTATTGTATATTTGCTCTATCACAGATAGTCCATATGAATTTTTGAGGTGGATACTCCAAATTTGCACATCCTGTGTTTACTTTGTGCTGTCTCAATTCTGTTTTGCTCATAGAGCACAGTACCCTTTCTGATGTGGGCATGCCATGCTGAGCAGTCCTGTGCCACTGTCTCCCATGTTATACAGTCAAATCCAAAGTTCTTGAGACTGAACTTCAGGGTGTCCTTGTATCATTTCTTCTGGTCACCATGTGATCGCCTGCCCCATGTGAGTTCTCCATAAAATGGTGTTTTTGGCAAGTGTACATTTTGCATTCGAACAATGGGGCCAGCCCATCAGAACGATGGGGCAAGCCCATCAGA
>CM053771.1:125509351-125545494 GCA_028658325.1 Potorous gilbertii | reverse complement strand
GTCTCTCTCTCTCTCTGTCTCTCTCTCTCTCTCTGTCTGTCTCTCTCTCTCTCTCTCTCTGTCTCTCTCTCTCTGTCTGTCTCTATCTCTCTGTCTCTCTCTCTCTGTCTGTCTCTCTATCTCTCTGTCTCTCTCTCTCTCTCTGTCTCTCTCTCTCTGTCTCTCTCTCTCTCTCTCTCTCTGTCTCTCTCTCTCTGTCTCTCTCTCTCTCTCTCTCTCTCTCTCTCTGTCTCTCTCTCTCTCTGTCTCTCTCTCTGACCTACACTACCACAAGGAGATCATCTCCTTCCATCTTAAGGACTGTACAGGTGGCTACTAAAGGTAAAGGCAAGGGGCGTGGGGGAGGGGGAGACAGAATAACGGGTTATAAATAAGCAGCATTCATTCTACGTCTCCGATCACCAAACGAAAATTCTGCAAACACTTAGAAGTAGTCCAGTTGAACACACATGTATCGAGCCTACAAGGCGTGTGGCTTGGTATTAATTAGAAATGAAAAAACCTGCAGGTTGGAAATGCCCATGAACCTCGCAGCACGGACACTTTCCCGTTTGGGCCCGCAGAAGAGCCCCTGTCCGGGCGGGCGCCCCGCGGCCCTCGCCGGCCCCCCGGTTCCCCACGGCCCGGATCCCCGCGGTCCGGGGGGAGGGGAGGCGGGGATCCGGGCAGGAATAAAAAGGCCGTACTCACCGCAGCGCCCGGGGGGCGTGGCTGGCAAAGGGCGGACGGGACGCAGCGCCGGCTTCCAGGCCGGCCTCTCACGAGCCTCGGCCGCGCTCTCCCGGAAAGCTCAGAACGCCGGAGGCCCGGGGCCCGGGGCAATCGTTAGGCCCACACCCCTCCCGGACGCAGGCGCCCCCGGCCCTCTCCCGGCCGAGGCTGACGTCGCGCTGACGTCATCACGCCCCCTCCTGCCTGGAGTAGAATGGGAAGCGGCTGCGCCAACCGCCACCCGGGGAGGGGAGGGGAGCGGAGCGGGGGCGGGGGGGATGTGGAAGTGGACCGGGCTGCCGAGCCTGAAAGGCAGGGGGCGGGAGTGAGAAAGAGGCCACCGGGCAACGGGTCAAAGGCTGCCCGGGGAGGGTAAATAAAGCCGACCCGGTTTTCCGCTGTGAGCCCCCCACCCCCACCCTCGACTATGTGGGATCACCTACATAACCAAGGCAAACCCCGACCGGGGCCTAAAGAGGCCCAAAGGGGAACGGGTCGCTTTTAAACGATAACTGGAGACGCCTCGGGGCGGGGGAGGGCCTGCGTCTTGGAACCTCTGCGCATGCGCGGGGTGCCCCCGGAGACGTGGCCTTCGCAGGCCTCTTTTTCCGCTTATATCACCTTAGCCCTCGCCCTTCTGTCATTCGTCCGGTTACTCGTCCGTCTTCATTTTGAGGAAGAAAGCAAGCCCTTCTTTTTCGGGGAACTTGCCGAAGGACCCAGGCTAGCGAGGCCCGGGGAATTCCAGGACCCTCCACCATTTCCTGTTTCCTCCCTCTTCTTGGCCTGACCGTCACTTCACATCCTGTCATAGAAAAGAAATGTCATATTCCCCCTAGTGAGCAAAAACAAGAACCTCGACATCTAGGGAGAATCGGCTCCGAGTTTCATGTGTCAGATGGAAATGACAAACACACTGACGGCAGGGGGGGAAAGTCATACAGAAAGAGAAGGTGGGATCGTGGGGCTGGCAGGGGACCCCGGGGGTCATCACGGACACGCGCGCTTTCACTTTACAGCCCCGGGGGACCAAATGACTCTTCTGAAGTTCCAGAAGCGATGACTGTAACCCTGGGTTTGCTGACCCTAAATCACGTGCTCTTTGCCCCTGCGCTCGCCGCCCCTCAGGGCTTCCCCTGTCTCCGTCCCTAGCGTTCCTGGCTCCTCTAGACCTGTCTGTTGGACTCTTTAAGTAACCCCCACACACACACACCTCGGATTAAACGTCCCAATTGAATTAGTTGTATAGTATAGGATGTTTACTGCACACGCCTCATCCCCTCCACAGTCTGTCTGGAAGCCCTGTGACGTTCTTGGAATTTCCCTCAATCTCTAGCAACTCCTTTACTATCAATAATTATGTGCTGATTGATGGGCACTTGCCGAAAGGAGAAGCAGACCCACTCTTGTATTGCCGTTATCACGTTCGCTGTTAACTGATGCCTTGGAGTGGGAGCAGAATCTGCATCCTCGAAGCCACGTGTGGCCCTCTATTCACTGATCCAAACTTCACAGGACCTAGAGGGGCGCATGTGGCCTCGAGACCTCCACTAAAACAGCAGAAGTAGCTGATTCACTGACAAGGGTCTGTTAAAGTTACAATTTTAGACCACCTTAAAGCTAAGCCGATTACCTGAAGGGCAACCCTAAAATGGAGCATTCTTCGTAGTCAAAGTAGTTTAACCAAAGCTTTCCACTACTATGAACTTTTCCTTGGATTCATACTTTTTTAAGATCTCCATCCTCTCCCCACCCCTACCTTCTGTATTCTTTCTCTGCTGAAATTCTCATTATACTTCCTTGTTCTTTCCTATAATTTATCTCCTACAATCCTCCTGTTGCCATTCAGACAAGGTTTTGGGGTGCTGGGACCCTGAGAATGTCAAGGCAGAATTATCTAGAATGAGTTCACGCACTCAAGCCTTTTCTTAATCAAGTGACAGAGCTTATGGTGATGATTTATCAAAAGCAGGCAAGGGTCCTTATGAGAACCTGGGAGAGACTGAGGATAGCGCTGGAATTTTTATGGAAAAGAGTCATGGGGAAGGAATGCCAGGAATACTAATTAGGTAATCTAAGTCTCTAGGTGTCTTTGGGGGCTGGATGGGAAAGTATACCAGACATTCAGGGAGGTGTCAGAGGAGAGTCCTTGGGCCAGCCAGGGCCAAAAATCCTTGAGCCAGGCACCTGTTCTGATAAGAGAATGTGTTCTGCAACAAGAGAAAACTTTCTCACAGGACAGGGGCTACTGAGAAATTGGGAGGCTTCCAGAGAGAGACATAGTCTTAGGGCTGGAGCCTGAGCACCCCATCAATTCCAATTACCAAACAACTCCGTTAGAACTATCCCTATCCAGCCTACAGCAGGCTACACACAAAGTATGGGTATACCACAGCCCTACCTTATTGGATAATGTAATCTCTTTCTAATCCAATCCCCTTGGAACAGTAAGAATCTCAAGGATATCTGAAAGAGGCTTCATTGGAACTAAATTTATTCTTGCCAAGAGCTACGCATTTACCCCAGTCCTCCAGCTAATATAAGCCTTTGACTACCACAGTTGAAAAGAAAGATGGGAGAGCTGGTTCAAAATATGAATGAATTCACTTAGTCCTTCTCTGTAGCCATTGGGAGCTTAATTGATGCAAAAGCAGTGGACCTGAGATTTAACAAGGACCTAAACAAAGGCAGTGATATAGGAAAAAGGTCAAATTTATATAGAATAATGTTAGGGTTTCCTTATGGGGGTTGGAGATCTACATTGTCTTGAAAGGCACAGCATAAGGACTATGAATGACATAAGGGAAATAAGGAATTCCCATTCCTCAGGACAGGATGGGGACAAGGAATTTTATGGTACCCCCAGGATAAGGGGAAGTTTTATGCTAAGAAGGCACCTTCAGGTTAAAAAATAAACCAAAGGCTTCACAAAGTCAATCCTCAATATTATTTTTAACTCTTAGGGCACTGTTTCTAGCCACATCACCACAATAGGGATCAAAACACTAACTTTAGAAAAAGTACATATATAAGTTTAGTTGTTCAGTCACTTCTTGACCTCAGGAGACATAACTTGGCAGACCCTTCTATTCTTCCCTATTCCCAGGGTCTGTTCAAGCTCACATTGGTTGTTTCTATCGATCTCATCCTCTGACATCCCCTTCTCCTTTTGCCTTCAGTCTTTCCCAACATTAGGGTCTTTTCTAATGAATCCCATCTTCTTGTTACGTGGCCAAAGTATTTAAGCTCCAACTTTTGACTTTCCAGTCTGAATTAATTTCTGAATAGCTCTGAATATGTAATAATTCTCAAAATTAGTTTAAAAGTATTGACTGATTTGATATCCTTGCTAACCAAGGGTTTCTCAAACGTCTTCTCAAGCACAATTCACAGCATTGATTCTGCTGTGCTCAGCTTTCCTTTTAGTCCAACTCTCACAGCCAGCCATACACTGCTGCTGGAGAAAAACATAGCTCTGACAATATAGACCTTCCTTTATCAGCAAGGTGATACCTCTGCTTTTTAGAATGCAAGTACTATAAATGAAAAACCTTCCTCCAAATCTTTTTGGAAACAAAATAAATCCCAGAATCTCGTTTTCAAGAAACCTAAGAAATTATCTAGTTTAAACCATGCTTGAACAGAAGTCCCCTCTAGAAATAAAAAGGGCTTTAAATTAAAAAAGGCAAAGGAAGAAATAAAATTCCTATACCTAGCAATAATATGTCATAGAAAGTGGCTATATGGTAGAAAGAATAGCAGTAGAAATTCAGAAGAGGAAAAAATCTGAAGGGAAAAAACCAGCAATATACATGTAACTACAGATTTTATACACAAATATACAAAGAATAGGTAACAAGAAAGGTAAACCTGACCTTAAATGCCAGGAGACAAATTTGACCCTACACACAATAGTTAGCTTTTCGATCCCTTGTTATCCCTGGTTCATGTTGGCCATTTGGGATAATCAAATATAGCTCTAATTCCTATTCAGTGCATTCTCTACCAACTGATCAGACAGGGACCGGAAATCAAATACCAAGCATTTAATTAGAAGAAAAGCACAAAGTAAATAAGGGAAAATTAAGTGGAACAATTTTCAGTGCAACCCTCAATAAATAAAGAGGTAGAATATGCATGTAGGGGAAGGGAATATTCCATAGAAAAGCCGTATTCTCTACTGGTATGTCTCCTCTCAATATCAAAAGAAAGGAATGAAATTTGCTAACATGTTGGGGTGGGCCCCTGTGGAAAACTTATGGAAAGGCATGGTAGAGTCACACAGAATGAGTAAGTATGATCAAGAATTATACAAGATGGGAAAACATGAATGGATTTCATTCTTCATTGTAAAAGAAAAAATCTACTGGAAATTATATTCATTTGAATCTTTTGAGTATAGCATTCTAACGTTTGCAAAGTGCTTTATATATTATATAGAGTCTCAAAGCATACATATGAGATAGGTACTGAAGATACTATTATTTTACCATTTTACCAATTAGGTAAAATTTACCATTGGGTAAGTGGGATTCAAACCCAGATATTCTCAACTCCAAATCTGACCAATGTATTGTACTGAGTATATCACTGTCTTGATAACAAATCTTCAATGACATAAAGGCAGGGGTTTGAGTAAACTATACTTTGAGAAAGAGAGAGCTGGAAAGGTGGATGGAATAAACTTCAAAGGAGTACCCAGGCCTGGAGCAGATGATCAGGGATACTGTGTGTTCCAGAGAGTAGAGTTTCCATGAGAATAAGATGAAAAGTGTGAAAACAAGAAGTTTAAGGTAATGGAAAATTTGTTGATAACAGAACAGAGACTCCAGAAGGTATAATCAAAAGGGAGGGCAGAAAAGAGTAGAGAGGGGAATGGGTATGACTGAATTAGATTATGGTGAGCAGAAAATGGTAGCAGGGGAAGGAAGTTCACATCTTGAGATGTGTGTGTGTTCATCCTTCATGGCCAAAGACCATGCCATCAGAGAAATAATGACATGACTTGCACTTGACTTTGTTTTGAGTGAGGGAGGGCTGTGTAGGTCACTAGCCTCACTTCTCCAGAGCCATCTGAATTCAGTGACCAGATATTCATCAGGATGACTTGGAGATGACCCAGGATGAGGTAATTGGGGTTGTGACTTGCCCAAGGTCGCAAAGCTAGTGACTATCAAGTGTCTGAGGTGAGATTTGAACTTAGGTCCTCCTGACTCCTGCACTGGTGTTCTATCCACTTTATCACCTACCTGCTCCATATCTTGAGATACGGTGATTCTGAATTATAAGTATTTGGGGTACAGAAGACCATCTTTTAATCAAAACATTAGTTTCCATATGTTTTCATCATTTCTGATGATTGAAAATAGGAGACTCATTCTAGATAGGTGGATTTAGGAAGAGATTAAATGGGTTAAGATATTGGTGTTGGTATTCGGCAACGGGATTTGGATTTCTAGATCATGGCTTAAAATATAGTAATGATAGTTCTTCATCTTGCTGTATAGAAGTGTTGTTGAAAGACTGAAGAACAACAAATGTCCTGAAGTTAAAAAAAAAAAAAGCAAAAGAGGACTGAGTTTTCACAAAAAAGACGGCTTGACTTCATTTGTTGGCAAAATTCGAGATAATATTTTACAGCTTGTGAGGACTTAGGAAGTGAGGTAGTAACCCTCCAAGGGGCACACTAGACACCTCAAGAACAGATCATGTTACACTAAATTCATTTCCTTTCTGTCAAAGCATTACTAGTATAGATGAGGAGAGTGCTATAAACATTATATGTCCATTGAAAACCCCAAAGTCCCAAGTCTCTGGGCCTTTGCATACTCTCCAGCAAGCCTGGACTGCACTCCCAACTCCCCTCCATTTTGTAGATTTCATAACTTCTTCAAAACTCAGTTTAAATACCACCTCCTATGTTAATCCTTCTCTGAGTCTCCTAGATGCTGGATGCCTCCCCACAAATTATCTTGTATTTACATCATATTTTATATGTACTTATATATGTACATTTTTTTCTTCCTTGAGTGTTGGAAATATTCTATTTTTATCTTTGTATTCTTAGCATAGTGTCTGGTGCATAATAAATGTTTAATAAATATTTTTAATAAATTTTTTAATAACTGTCAATTTTCTGAAAGTTACCATTAATGGTTTGGTGTCTGGAAAGAAGTCCCTAGGCTTCAGAAGTCTGAACAATCTGTCTTCGTCCACAGTCTGTTGAAGATTTTTATCATGACTTACGTTAAATCTTAGATGGCATCCTAGCCCAGTTTTAAGGTTGCACAAACCAAGAGGAATAACTACCACATTGGATAATGGCATTGAGGTCCAGAAAGCACAGCATGGAAATTATTATATTGACAGTTTGTACAATAAAAACATTTGGAGCAGAGTAGCCTTTTTGGATACTACATTATTCGTCACAAATGCATTATATATGAAATTTCTCCCTATATCATGTTTTATTTCCCATTTTACAAAGAGGTAGAGTACAAGAACTTTGAAACACTGTATTTTTCACTTCCCATCGTTCCCCCACAGTATACATAACATCCAGAAAGATTAAACAGAAACTCTCAAAAGTTTGTTCATTTACAAATTTCATGCCTGTGAAACATTAAATTTTTACAACCCTTCTAATATTTTATATTCCTTTCTTTAAGAAAAAATTCCTCTCATCTTCCCACCTTCCTGTCCTCCCATCCAATATGTAAGCAACACAAATTTCTCATACAATTAAAAAGTAGTAATTCAATGTGATTATTTTTGGTGGAAAAGAGGAAAAATGAGTCAGAAGTTAATTGGGTACAAATAATAATCGTTATTTCTGAAGGCTTAAGATAACATTTCAAAAATCTTAGCTACAAAAGTTTGGAAGATTATTGATTTTTCTTTATGAAAGAAATGTACGAACTGTGCCCTTGATTGTACTTCTACAAATAGGGCATTTTCTTAGGGAAGCTGAGCATTCTTTGCAAACTACCAGATGTCCGCAAGGAATAAAGACAACTGATACTTCTTTGTCCATGCAAACTTTACATGTTCTTTCTTCTTGTAATCTCCTCAACTGTTCTTCTATTGACAAGTCTAAAAAGAAAACAATAATAATGAAATACAATTTGTTTTTTCATATTAAAAACAAGAAAGAAGCAGACCATTAATATTAGTTTTAAGTGATAATATTATTTTACCTGAAACATCTACTGATGGAATATACTTTATGTTCTTTTCCACTAGGGGAGAAAAAAATGAAAAAGTATTATCACATTAGAGATCTACCTCTTAAAATATAAGCCACAGAGCATATCTTCACAGAATATTGCAGTTAGAAGGAACCTCAGAGGCTATCTAGTCCAACATGTACTTAAATAAGAATCTCTACAAATAATAGAAAAGCAATGTTTAAGTTTTTTTCTTGTAAGAAAAAATAAGAGGGAACCCAGCATCTCCACTACAGCTTATTCTACTTTTGGATAATTCTAGTAATTGGGGAGTCTTTTGTTACATTCAACTTGAATCTGTCTCAAGTTCTCCTACTGATGTCAAATCTAATCTCTTTTCTATAAGACCATCTTTCAATACCTGAAAGCAGCTATCATGTCCTTAAATCTTCTCTTTGAAGGAACATTCCCCACCCTCTTGCAGAGGTTGGGGACTATGATTGTGGAACACTACCTATGATGTCAATCTTTTTTCATGGATTGCTTAGTTTTGCTGAAATGTTTCCCCCCTTCTTTTATTCTTTGTTACAAGGGTTGGAAATGCTCATTGTCTATTATTTGAGTTAAATTGATCACAGATATTAATGAATATATATGGCCAATGGTCTGTTTTAAAAAATAGTTTTCCAGTAAACAAATTCTCCAAACAAAGACTGGATCAAAATTTCTGAGACATCTTTTGAATATGTTAGCTGCAACATTTCCTTTAACTAAAATGGTATCAATCAACTCTCGGACTTGCAAAGATATCTGTGTTTTTTGTTTAATAATATGATATTCTTGTTCACTGATCACAGTGGCAGTCAATAGGCTATCCAGAACAGGAAGCACACATATCAAATGTTTAAACAGAGCCATTCTATTCTTCTGAATTAATGATGTCATCTTTTTTGAAAAAGAAAAATATATTAATTTAAACATATTAACTTTAATCACAAAACTTCAATATTGTTTCTTTTCCTAACTTTGTTTTCTTTAGTTGTTTCATAATCATAAGAATTAAAACTGACAAAATAAACCTTGGTGTTATCATCAACTTTTCCACCTCTCTCACCTCTCATGGATAGTTCTGTCAATTTTACCTTCCCAATTTAACTCATAGCCATCTTCATTTATCTATTCCTACTAACACCATTCTAATAAAAGCCTCACCTTCTTGGCTGTTACAATAGCAATTTGTCCTCTTTTAAACTCTTCAAGTTACTTTCTATTACTGTGATTGTGTCATAAAGTCTAAGAGGAGAAGACGAGGTCTATACAAATAACTGTAATAAAGACAGAAAGCTATTCTATGACACAAAATTAATTTCCAATAATGCTTATGATATAATGAATTTAAAACAATTAGGCTTAACTAAAGTTAACTACTTAAAATAAAAGTACTGACTGTTCTTTTCTTTATCTTCAGATTCCAAATCAGCATAATTGTTTTTTAAGTATGAAGTAGAAGACAGATTTCAAATGTCTCCCTCAGATTTGTGCTTTCTTCAATTTTATAAGTCCAGTATTTTTCTATATTTATTTTTAGAGTAATCTGATAAAATCACTCTTTAGGGTCAATATACAGAGTGCTAAATACGGAGATAGAAAGATGTGTTAAAATCCAGGTATCTATTAGCTATGTGACCATAAAGTAAGCCATTTATCCTTTCTAAGCCTGTTTCCTTAACTCTTAGAGGAAAATAATATGAGTACCTATTATATAACTACAAGGCACTTCGCAAACCACAAGTGTTCAATAAATATTAGTTGTTATCCCTATTTTTACTTCTATTTAACATTATGTTGTAGTGCGCAGAGACCCAGAAAGATCTGGGTTCAGTTTCTGCCTCTGACATAATGGCTGGGTAACCCTGGCAAAGTGACAACTTCTCAGTGCCCCAGGCAACTCGAAAACTAGGAGTTGCAAAGCTAATGCTAATCTACAGTGGTCCAAGAACTGTCTTCATTTGAAATTCATTCTTCCAGTAAGATAATCTTTTTCAAATAACTACATAATTTCATTCTTAAAAACTAATGAAAAAGATTTTACTTAAATGCAAGGTATCATCATCATTATATATACTTGGTACATTCTGCTAGACAGTGAGCCTCATTAGAGCAGGACCTTATCCAAATGTTGAAAATAGTTTTGATTCCCTAAAATGATCTTGGGGATTCTGATAAGGGGTTCACAGACCACACTTTGAGAGTTGCTGATCTAGTCCAACCATTCATCTTATAGATAAGGAAAATGAACTTTCAGCTTTGGATATATTTTAGGAATAAAACGAAGAAATAATACTGGGTAAAGAAGCAGAGAAAGCATCCAGAAAGACAGAAGAACTAGAACAATATAATATGCATACTTAGCATATTATATGAATTAAAAGTGCAATGACACACCAAGTAATCAAAACAATCATTTACACTTGATTTTGGGATGAATTTCATAGAAAAGCGATAGGAGGAATAGATTTAAGTACTGAAAGTAATTTTTACACATGTTAAGAAGAAACAGAGAGTTCGACTAAAATCAGTAGCTCATATATACCTGATTCTATTTCCTCAGCTTGCCGTTCCTTCTCCTCTTCCCTTGTTTCATCTTCTGCCTTAAGTAAATCTGATACAAGATCACTGACTATTTTGTAATTTTCTCCAGTTGTTAAGATTTTACTCTGAACTGTCTGTTTTATTAGCCTTCTATTAAAGCCCATTTCCAAAGCTGCTTTGACCACATATGTATTCATCATGACTGCATCTTCTGAATGGTTTTCTCCTGGTCCAAAACGAATAACTATTTAGAACAAAGAGTTAATGAAAATTAGAATAATTTTAAATGGCTTAATTTGCAAAGATATCAAAATATTAAAAATATATAAATCAGAATTACATGGAATTGGCATTTTGCATGTTAATTTTGCCTGTGATTTATTAAGTTAAATATTAATTGATAATTACATAGGACTAAAATTGAGTAAGTAAAAAGGAACATAGAAATTCCCTTTTCCCAAATCCCCAATATCCACTATACAATTTTTTAAACTATTAAATGGGAGAAGGAAGACAGACTTTATTTTTACTCAGAATTGAGCTTCCTTCAATTTTATAACTGTTTCATGCACTTATTTTTATAATAACCTTGCAAACTCTTTCTTTATATCTTTTCTTAACAGTCAGTGTAAAATAATGCTATTTAAATTTAATGTCTATTATCATTGTACATACTTGGTAGCTCCACACTTTCATCCACTGGAGTATCTGAGGTAGATAGCAGCTGTGGGATAAAAAGACTACATAAGTAAAATTAAATCTTAAATTACCTTCTCATTGCAAAAATAATTGCTTGATACATATACTATCATGCTAACATTAACAAAACTAAATATGTGGATATAGTTTTAAGACCATAATTAAGGCATTAAAAAATATTTCATTTATACTTAACAATCCAATTCCAGGTCTCAAAAAATTAAGATTTTCTCCTTGTGGCTCTAACCAAAGCTGCTATATTTTGTCTTTTTCATCAGTAAGTTAAGGAAAACAATGTTTTTAAGATGTCTTCAACAAATATTTAATAACTATAAGAAACAGTCACTGGGTCAATTTTTATGGTAAGTATACACACACACACACACACACACACACACACACACACACACACGGATATACATGAAAGCATCAACTGCTATGGTCACTGCTATCTTTGAGTTTCCTAATCTTCAATCTACAATGCTACTCATTCAAAAAAGCTGAATTTTCCCAGGAAGGGCAGGTAGAGCAGCAAAGATTTCTTTCCATATCTTAATATAAATTTACAGTTTTATTCATTTTGTCTGCTTTTGGTAGGTATTTTTTCCCTACAAAAATGGGAAAAACAAACACATATGTACCACAAAACTATTTTTCCATGATCACAACACATTAAAAAGATCATTGGTCAGAGTCAGATGTATACAAATCTCATCTCTGATATTTGTTGGCTATACTTTCATTTGTTTAGCCTTCCTGACCTATTTTTCTTATCCTGAAATGGGAAGAAAAATAATTATCTCACTGGGTTGTCACTGCAGACTTTTAAAAACTACATAAATGTTAGTTGCTATATTTCCAGCCAAGTACTATAGCTGATAGTTTGTTGCCCTAGAATCAGGAAGAGCTAAATTTAAAACCAACTCAGACACTTAGCTGTGTAATTTTAGACAAGTCATTTGTTCTCTCTTAGTCTCAGTTTTCTTATCTATAAAGTAGGAATAATAATAAAATAGCTCCCATCTCACAGGATCATGGTCCAGGTAGAATGAGATTAGTATGTAAAGTTTTTATACATGTTTATGATATATATATATATATATATATATATATATATATATATATATATATATATATGTTATCCATTGTTATTAAATAACATACATTTGCAGTTTATCAATTTTTTCTGTAACATTTTTCTTCAATTACTCTTGCTTTTCTAAATAACAGCAAAAAGACATTTGAAAAGCAAACATCTACTTCAGGTCAAAGATTTTTTATTTCATTTGTGTGGAAATAATGCAGATTACAACCTATCCAACAATGAACACAGAGATTTGCCCGAGTTTCAAACAAGGCAAGGGCCTTGATTTGCCGGTGCTCAAATGGTTGTTATCAAAGGAAAGAGTTAAACCTAGCTCTTCCTGACTCCAAGATCAGCATTGTATACAGTACAAAACACATGCTGCCTCTTGAATTTTTTCATTAAGAATAGCTGAATTGGAGGAAACCCTAGACAAGGGGTGGGGAATCTTCAACCTCAAGGCCACTTGTAGCCTTCTAGGTCCTTGGGTTCAGCCTTTAGATGGAGTCCAAGTTTTACAGAACAAATCCTTTTGTTAAGGGGATTTGTTCTATGAAGTTTGGATTCAATCAAAGATCTGCACTTGAGGACCTAGAGGGTCACATGTGACTGCAAGGCTCACCTACCTAGAGAAGAGTGACAATTACAA
This sequence comes from Potorous gilbertii, assembly GCA_028658325.1. Taxonomy (NCBI): domain Eukaryota; kingdom Metazoa; phylum Chordata; class Mammalia; order Diprotodontia; family Potoroidae; genus Potorous; species Potorous gilbertii. Next base: position 125,532,593 of record CM053771.1, on the reverse strand, counting down.
AAACTTCTTTATACCTGTTCAAGAAGATGAGGATAACTAGCTTGAATTTGATTGATGAATCGTTGTCCTTTCATTCTGATCAAGTACTCACACCTAAAATATTAATGAATAAATTAATGCATGAAACTTAATAATGCACTTATTTAACACGTATTATGTGCCAAGTATTGTGCTAAGCACTAGGGATACAGATATAAAATGAAAGAGAATCTCTGCCCTCAAGGAGTTTATCTTCTAGTAGGAGGAGATAACACAATTTGGAGAGTTGCTTGACACAACCTTCCCAGGGGCAAAGGCAGAGTAGGCTTGACCATGGTTCTAGAACTATAACAGGTGAAAGGTGGCAGATAGTGATGTGTGCAGTACATGCGCCAACATGTAAGGAGAGAAATACAACTGGGCTGTGGCCTGCCTGAAAAAATGGCTAGGTAAGGTAGTCACCAAACAGGAGAGGATTGGATGCTTCAGTGAGGATAAGCCTAAAACCCCCAAGGCTCTAATAAAAAAAGTGAAACTTGTGATTAATTTTTATGCAACTGTAAAGAACCTTTTTTTAATAGCATGAATGCACACAACTTAGCTTCAAAAAGCTCAATGGCCCAAAAGGAGAGTATTCAAAACCATTGGGACTCTTAACCCTTTACTTGGAATAACATGAATAAATAAATCCCTAAAGTTGGAAACTAGTTTTCTTATACTACTTTACCTTTCAACTTTAAGTTCTAAATATCAACCTAGGAATGGGTCACTTACTACATCCCAGGCCATCACCAGTCTTCTTGACTTATGTCTTGCCACTTGATTTCAATAGGAGGAGACAGTGACGCATTTAATGATTTTGTGCAGCTCTGCCTCACTTAAATCTAATTCACATGTAAGTCAAAACATCACCTTGTGATATCATCGGTCCTCTTCAAAACAAAGGAACAACAGGAACATTATATGTCTTAAACCTAAATATCTCCCCACAAAACTACTCAAAAATTTTCGGGCTTATTCTGAACACACATTCAAAATACTATGACATATACATTTCTAAAACTGTCACTCCCCAGACCTATTTTCCACACTTTCCATTTTAACCTTATCCTGAGGGAAAACAATTTAGAAAATGAATGTGTAATATTTTTTTATCTTTGTTTTAATTGAATAATATAAGTAAGCAGTAAGATAAGTAATCTTTCATGGTTTAATTTTAATTTCTCTATAGTTTCATATTTTCTTTATTCAAAAAGGCAAAAATATATATAATGCAGCTAGAAAGTCATGACTGTCAGGGTGCTATTGGCTATTGTGCTTGAGAACCATGTAGCCCTGTAGTCAACAAAGTAGGACTGGTCAGAGTCCCCAAAGGGAAAAGGAGAAGTTCTGGGGAATTTGACAACTGCTGTAAGCAGTCATATGCTTTGTACAGTCAACATCAGAGGAAAGAGGGTATCTCTTCTGAATCTGAATTAGTCACCCCTTTTTTCTTTCCTCCATAGATAATCCTAGCAGTTTGCCTTATATTTTTCTTTTCCTTCTTTTTCGCTTTGCTTTTATTCTTTCTTTCTCAATGATTATTCTTTATTAACATAGAAAGTGTCCTAAGTACCTATAATCAAGAGTATAGTACTATTTCATATTTTAACTATAACTTTATATAACAAAAATAGCTAAGCAATCTATGGAAAAGTTATTCATGAATTAATTTCAGAAACCTTACAGTGTACTACAGAGTATCATTTGTTTTTATTTCAGTCAATTCAATTAAAAATACAAATTTAGCACCTACTATATAAAAGGCACTGAGATTCAAGCAAGAGAAACAGCACAGTCCCTGCCCTAAAGAACAATTCACTCAACACTTTTATCCTTACCACACCCTCATTATTTGAGTTTCTGTAGTCAAAATTCCTTTTTCATTGATACTAATGAAACTACCTTCTCAAAAGTCTGTAGTGACCTCTTAATTGCCAAATCCAATGGCCTCTTCTCAGTTGGTTCTCCTTTTCCTCATTGTGTCTAAAAGGCACTGGGATCCAAAGATGAAAAATACTATAGTCCCTGCCCTATTACAATCTAATAGGAAGTATAAGACATAGATACAAATATAAGTATGATACAAGGTTAAAATGTAAGAAATTCAAAGGCAAGAACCAAACAATATTCTACAAGAAAAATGAAGAAATCACTTTTAATTGAAGATGAAACCACTTTGTGAAATGCCATAAATGCATTTTTGACCAAAAGCAATGGGAAAATCTTTAAAAGTTTACACAAAAAAGAGTGACATAGGTTTTTCCATTAAGAATATTTTGGCAGCTGTACGAAGAATAGATGGGAAAGTCGACTGGGAACTCCTCAAGGGCAGGAACTATCTTTTCTCTTTTCTTGCAAGCCCAGCACTTTAGCATGCCTGGTGGATATAGGTGTTTAATAAATGTTTATTGACTGAGTTGAAGAAATGGATGGAAGCAGGTGGAGCAGGTAGGAAGTATTTTCACACAACCTATCAACTCCAAATGTGGAGTACATTCCCTCCTCATCTCTACCTTTCAGAATCCTTGTTTTCTGTCAAGGTTCAGTTCTATTGACACCAGTGTAACCAAAGGTGTTTTTTTCCCTCAAAGATTTCTGTCAATTCTCTCTTGATCTCATCCCAATTGAGCTTGTATCAGTGTAGTGAAAAAAGCTCTGGACTTGTAGTCCTGTTCCCACCACTAACTACCTGTGTGACCTCAAGCAAGGTACTATACATCTATGGCCCTCAATTTCTTCATCTCTAAGATGAAGGATTTGGACTAGATGGATTCCAAGAGTCCTTCCACCTCTAAATCTCTGATCCTACTTATCTGTGTATATGTCATACCCTGACTAGTAGAATCCTTAAGGCTATTTTAAAATATATTTATCCCTGAGCCAGAACTGAATGCCTGTTGAACTGAAATACAATAGTCTAAGTCAGTGATAATGAATGACTGGTTTGATATGGTGACAGTGTGAGGAGAAAGGGGTTGGCATGAAATAGAATTTGACAACCAGATGGATAGGGGTGCAGAAGAATTATAGACAGTCAAAGTCAATTGATGTTTTGAGCCTGAATAGCCAGGATAACAGTGGGTATCATCAGTAGATGATGATGAGAGAGAGAAAGCACACTCACAAAGCTGACATTCTACTGGCAGAGGGAAAGAAGCCAGTAAGGAAATTGAAATTGAAGATGAGAGATACAGAATGATTAAGACAAGAAGGGATATGAACAAAAACATAGAGAGGTTCAGACTTGTCAAAGATGGCTTCATCCTTGAGAGCAGGAGGAAAGGAGGGAATGAAAGAAGATAAGGGAATGGAAAAGACAAAAAAAGGTTTTAAGGTTTGGAGGGGAGTCAAGGAAGCTCATGACAGATGGGTTTAAGCAGAAAATGAGGTTATCTGCCCCAGGTTAGGATGAGGTAGTAATCTGAAATTTGGAGCTGAAGAGGAGATTTGAAGCAACTGATCATCTAACACTGAGAAGTATGATAAGCAGTTAAGCAGTCAGTCACCATCTATGAGTTAGGCACAGTGCTAAGTGATAGGGATACAAAGAAAGCCAAAAATCAGTCCCTCGAGTTCTCAAGTATCTCGTAGTCTAAAGTATGATAATCAAAAATTGAAGAAAAGGGTTGTTATGTAGTAGAGAAGGGCCAGTTTATATTAGAGAACATGAAGCTCTAAACTTATTAGCTTAAACAACCTTTCTCAGTATTATAGAATTTTACAAGGCAGAATTTAATTACCTTGGAAACCATTTGGCATGCTCCACCCAAGGATCATCTCCTGATTCCCAACACCTCAGTCCACCATCACAGCAAAAACATTTGACATCATCATCACAACCTAACCAAAAAAAAGTAAGCCAAAATTTGAATGTGCACAACAAGTAAAATGAAAATTTACTGGCTAAGGGCTATGAATATTTCTTCCACTGATTTAGATTTCTTACCCATATAATAAAAGCCAGCACTTGCAAGCTGCTCTGGATGAACTGGAATTTGAGGTGGCCAGGTCACAAAGGTTTTCATACGGGCTGCATGGCTTTGCATGCTCAGATTAGAAATACTGAACCTTGATGTTTCTTGGATTTTATTTCCCAGGAAAGGGCAGTTAGGAAAATGTCTCCGATGTTCTGACATAGCATCATCTTTTGGTTCCCAATTATTTAGTTTCCCACCACAGGCAAAGCAAGCTACCATGTCTCCAGGTCCTATGTAGTAAAAACCAGCTTTTGCCAGATCTGATGGTGACATAAATGTCAGTGGCCATGTCTGGTAAGTAAGAAGTCTAGCTTCTTCAGTATTCATTGAATAACAATAGTGGCTGGTGTTCAAAGGGGACAAGTTCTCAACTACCCTGGAAGTCACTGGCTCTGGTGGAAAACTGGAATAAGAACCACTGAAATATCCACTCTGTTCCAAACTGAGAGACAAGGAGCCTGTGATACGATTCATCCCTGAAGAAGAAAATATAGACTGAGGAGATCCTAGATTGTTAACTGCATTCAAATTCTGAATGAAGGCACAGCTAGGATATAGCTGTTTATGTTTGTCAATAGCACTGTCTCCCTGTTTCCAATTATCCAGCATTAAGCCACAACAAAAACATTTAACTTTGTCATTCACACCAGTGTAATAAAATCCAGCCCGAGCAAGACTTCTTTCTGAGACTGGAACATTGTCTGGGAAATTAGAGTATGTAGATATTCTGTAGAGTTCACAAGAAAAGTCGTATTTCAGTTCATATAGGTTGCTATCTTCTATTATGTTCATGAGATTCAAGGGGCAAAAATGGGACAAGTCTTTCTCTGGGGAGGTAGTTTTGTGCATCCTTCATAGTTTTAGTACCAGGCTAAAAACCTGGAAATGAAAATTCTTTATAATTTCTCATGCCAAATGCTTGAGTTTCATAGAGCCATCCTAAATTTTATTATAGTAGCTAAAGACTACACATATTTTCAAAAGGGGTCCAAGACAGTTTGAACTTACATATTACTGTCTTTATATTCAATATATATACAAATATGTACCATTATATAAACTTAATGGTTAAAGATATCTTTAAATCTATGTAAAGTGTTTTTGGCCCCTAGTTAGTGTCATACACTTTGAGGTACATACATTATTTCAGGTCACTAAGGTGCAACAGTATACTACCAGACTTAAATAATAGTTAACACATTTAATAGTGTTTGACTTACACAGCTCTCTATGTTCAACAGATGCTTCTATTTTGTCTAACTTTCCTTGAAAGATCAAATATCAGGTTTGTAAAAAGGATCATATATTTCACAGAAGCATTCTCCCATGTTTATTTTTATTCAGAATAAATCCATCTTTATCCAAATTTAACTTTTCATCCATCATTCTTCCAATGACTATGTAAATAAATTAACTTTCAGACCTTTTCAGCACCTCATAGTCTTAGTGTCATCTGCGCTGATCAGACAATGTCTAGAATGTTACAGATGTTACTAGGAAACAGAGCTCAGTTCACAAAAGAACTGTACTTGCTACCTAGAACTATTTTCCAATGCAATGGACTACCCTGTAAGGTGAGGTGTTTGAGTCACTAGATGTATTCAAAAAGCAGTCACATGACCACTTAGGGATACTATAGGAAATTTACCTACTGTACAGAAGAGATTGGCTTAGGCAACCTCTAAGATCCTTTATGAATCTAGAATTCCTTGATTTGGTGATCTTCACTGGTAATTAGACAACAACTTCATGTACCACCACTGACTTCTTCCCTGCTTTCTTTAAACCTTTCATGCCAGTCAAAAATTCTTGGTCTTGCTATCCTTTCATCCCCACAATTCTTTTTTAACATGACACATGTCTTATTTGAAAATTTAGTTAACTTCACAAAAAGTTGGAGGTTAATTCTTTGTTCTAAAGAATTCATTTTTATACTAATAGAAAATATTCATCTGTCTTCACTACAACTGTTCGCACTGAGTGATTTTCAAAGGATTATTGCTATACACTGATGACCTTGATATGAACACTTATATTTTCTATATGCCACATTGAGACAACAATTTTTATTATGTTATAATTAAACCATTTTATCAATGGACCATGATTCAAAATTTCACAATCATCAGGTACCAATAACTTTAACTCTTTTCTTTGCTCATGCACAAAACTACCTCCCCAAGTTTAGACTATGTCCCTTTTAAGGATTTAGGTCTCCATTTTGGTATTTTTAGTCCACAAAAGAAAATGAAAAAAAAAGAGAGAGAGAAAAGATTCTTCTTCCTGTAAAAATCTGTTAAGAAAAAAAGAGAATTTTAGAATACAAAGTATTCATAGGCGATATTAACATTATAAAATGTAATTTTAAAAAATCATAAGCTTGTAAATACAATTCCAAAAATCTGTCATTCAAATTCCTTTTCAATATAGATTATTAATACTTATTCCATTATGATATGACCCAAATCACAGATTTAACCTCATATAAATGAAATGATTTTGCTCTTTTTTGGCCATTATAAAAATACCCATCATGGGTCATGAGATGAAATAGAAAAATAAACAAGGGGATAAACTCACATTTATTACCATTACTCAAGGCCCCCTCATTCAGCCTCAATATCAAATATTTGAGAGCAGTCCTCAAAACTAAGAAGTGAATTTAAGTCCAACCTCTGACACATAATAGCCATGTGACCCTGGGCAAGATTTTTAAGCACTCAGTAATCTAATAAAAAATTCAGAGAAGGTCCTGGTCCTCATTGATAGAGGGGAGTTCTTTGGAATGAGCCCTATAGCAATGAAACCACAGGTCTAGTCCCACCCCGCTCAAATACTTGCCTTGACTGATAACACAAAAGAACTCTTTATCAAGTTTCTGGAGTTTGCAAAGAAGAGGCAACAGAGTAAAGAGTTTTCTGTAGCAAAACTAATTCTAGGGCAAAACAAAATCTTTTTGAATTAGATATTAATTTTAACAAAAATTGTTAATAGTTAAGCACCATTAATTCCATGATATGACTCGTCTGAACTACATAATGCTTTAGTTCATAGAGCAATCCCAATATGAAATACTCTAAATGGGAAAGAAAGAGAATTTCCTAAGTAAGGAGAATGGCAAGAGAGCCTTGAGTGATGGAGGCAGAGGAGAGAGTTCATGTGGAAGAAGGTTTCCAAACCGATATAGAGAAGAAAAAACAAAAAGAGATACTATATTTTACAATTTTGTCTCTGACTCCACATATACTGAGTCTAGTTTAAGTAACTACAAATTCAGTTTTTCTCAATTCAGTTGTCTTCCTGTAGATGGCAGGAAGAGGGACAGGCAGAGGTATGCTACTTTCTTCTTCTCCCTATCAATTTTCAGTCTAAGATAAAACACAGTATTGTATAATTTCCCTTTGAAATACAACCTTTATCATCTCTGGTCTCTCTGCTCTATTCTCCCACATGAAGAAATGCACAGGCACCCCATGCATAGTGATGCCCCGAAGTAAGATGATCCTTCACTCTAACATGGATTATCCAACGGTCCATAGGTAACATTCTTCCTAGGGAAATACCTGTGTCTTGTCTCATTTAATGCAGTGCTTTTGAGTGATCAATGACATGAGAGAGGATATATCTGTACTGACAATAGATCTGTCAATATTTTCATTCATCATGTCTTTTAATAATAAAGTGATATTAGTAAGTATTAATAAAGTAGTACTGCCACTGCCTTAGTTCACACCTAGACTTGTGCAAGTCCTCTAATTAGTTTCTTTCTCTCAAATTTCTTCCCTTTTAATGTACATATTGTTCAAGATGAACTTTCTGCCTTGATCATTTTACTCCTTTACTCCAAAACATCAGTCATGGCTTCTCAATGCCTGTGGAATAAAATGCAAACAACTTCAGCTTTTAGAAGAGTCAGCCAGACCTGGTAGACAGAGAACTGACAACAAAGTTAGTTAGTCTCTCTTCTCACAAATATTGGCTGTGTGAATGACAGGGGACAAGCGTCTCCTCACATCACATTTCAGGTCTCCTCACATCAATCTATTTTCCACATAATTGACCATGCCACTGCTCTACACAAAACTTCCCGCGACTTTCTATTGCCTTCAGGATCAAATATAAAACCCTCTGTCTGGTTTTTAACACCCTTCATAACTTGCTCCAACTTGTCTCCCCTTCTTATCTTCTTATCTTCTGTATCTTCTTATACACCCCTCAATCCCCTTTTTCTATTCAGAAAGGCCTTCTAGCTGTTTCTCACAATTGCCCCTTTCTTTTATAATTCAGCTGCCAGCCTCATCACTCCCCTTCAAATTCACAGCACCTAGCACAAACTTTGGCCCATTTGGCACATGCTCCATAAGCTCTTGTATCATTAATCACTTCACCCCCTTTCATCTATTCCTGGAAACATTTGCCCTTTTAAACAAGATGAACAGGCCTGAGGGAGTTTCAGGGTAAAGGTAACCTTTAGTCAGGAGAATTCTCACACACACCCCACACACACACATCCCTCCTCCTCCTTCTGATGGTCATAGATCTGGCATCCTGAGGGGTATTTGAACCATAAGAAGTGGTTCCAAGGTTGCAGGATACTAGATTTTTAAGTTCAAGAGGACCTCAGAAATTATTCAGTCCATTTTACCTCTACATCAGAGGTGTAGAAAGGCAAAAAGACTTAGAGCCAGGATTCAGACTACTTTCCACTGCACCTGATATGACAGGGTCAGTAAGGAGGAGAGGATGAAGGAAAGAAAGAGCTGAAATCAGTTCAGGCAAGACCAGTAGCCTTGTTGTTGGGGTCTGGCATCCTTTGCACTATGGGGAGCTGCTCCCCAAGGCTTCACACTTTCTCACAAGCTGTGTAACCCTGAACAAGTCTTTTAATCTCTCTGTGCCAGTTTTGTCCTCTGTAAAAATGATGAGATTGACTTCCATAGCTTCTAAGGTCCCTTTGAGTGTTAAATCTATAATCCTATGACCCCCAAAGCCCAGCCCCACACAGCCTCTGATTCCCCTCTCTTCCTACCCCCACTCCCCTCCCCATCCCTCTAACTCCCCCCCCCTCCCAACCCGGACTGTTTGACTTGTCCAAAATTAGCAAATCCATCCCAGAGTCCAGGCAGAGGCTTCAGTGGTCCTGCCAGCCCCCCAATTTGAGGAATGACAGCACCAGGTGGAACCTTCCCTTATAAATTCCAGCTTTCAAGCCTACTCCCACAGATACTCCGGCTAAAACACGCTAGGAATGACTGCCTTATTGTGGTATTATAAAAGACTCGAATCAGCACAGACCTGCTTCTCCCAAGCCAAACACCTCGTTTCCCGAGAAATAAGTCTCCTGTGACGACGGTCACAGGCACTGACAACGGCAAAAGGTAGTCCGCTGTTCAGTAGTGCGAAAACTTTTTAAATCATCTCAGTTCCTGCCTATTTCAGCCCGCCCTTCGACCTTTGAATGAGGTGTTTTCCTCACTGTAGGGGAACTCCTAGGGCAGAAACCACTTAAGACTTCCCCTTACTCAGCAGGCCCATTAGGGGAATTCCGTGACACTAAACCATTTAGCATTTCCTGGCTCTCCTAAATGGCTCAACTGTAATGAATAGGACTGCAGAGTTACTGAGACACTGAGACATACTGAGAGATAGCTCATTGCTTCCGAAGACTGACTCTTTTCTCTTCCCCCTCCAAAAATATACTTTTGGTTTAAACATTAGTTAGCTTTCCATTTTAAGTCACCAATATTTGAGACCTGTAAAGTATAAAAACCCAGAATAGTTTTCTTTTAAGTTGTGGAATTTTTTTAATGTCTTCTTTTTAACTTCTGGTCCTAATCAAGATAAGATTATGAACTTGGGTGTGGGAGGAGATTTGAAACTTAAGTCACTAAAAGTCTACTGTAATTATTTTAGTTAATTTTTTTAATTTAAAAAAATTTTGCTGTGACAATTTATAATCACTCCCCTTGATTTTCTTTATTGTAGTTAACTTATTAAAATGACCGGTGTCATTTACCAATACCAAAAGTATTGGTGTTTTGGTTTTTTTAAGTAGGATGTGCTTGTTAAAATTGTTCTACTTTAACCTTTCATCCCAAATGGAAGCACTTTATTTGAACTGGCTTTTTGCAGATAAAGCTCAAAGTCTAGGAATCTATGTGGCACCCTCTCCCAACTTTCCAATCTACTGAAAACTTCTGCAGTAGACAATCTAGGCAGTGCTAGCTAAAGATAAGCTAGACAGCAAAGTTCTGTTGTAAGTGGAAACCTCAGTTGTAATTGTAATTGCATCTTCTTTCTTATTGTTTCAACTCCCCATCCCCGTCCCCTGCCCTGCCCCACCAAAGATAATCCTAGAAAGTTCCAAGATTCATATTCCTCCTGTGTCCTCTTCAGAAATCCAACCTTAAGTGGAGGTAAGCAAGTCAAACACCCTTTGGATCCTCAAAGGCTTGTTCTAAGAATGTGGATCTTCGTCAATGGATACCCAGGTCATCAATCCACTATGGTCCATAGCAGTCTCCAGAGTGCCAAATGGTTTTCTATGGTCAATACAGTATGATATATGTAAAGAAGAATGAATCAATTTTTAGTGTTTCAGTTTCCATGTTAGAGAGATATCAGAGAAAACAATTTTCTGGGCCATTTTCTACACACCCTGGAGGCAAAGCAGACTTCTGGGGTAGTTCCTCAACTGCTCTCATCTCTTCAGATGAATCAAAACTTACAGAATTGTTTCAGCCTGTAATGGTACTTTGCTACACATTTTGGCCTGCTTCTAAGATTAATGTAAAATTAAATTTAATTCAATAAAAAAATTTAAACTTGATCAGGGGTAGGTCAGATTCCTTTTTCCATTCCTTTGCCATCTCATTTTTTTCCTCTTACTTTTTCAGTATTCTGCATATGATTGTCTAACACCTATGAATGCCATTCTTTCCCCAATTCTCATTGTCCCAATTTTTTTCAGATACCTTATAAAGTTAGGAAACAAAGAGATTGTTTTTAGAAAATGGTGAGATGGATACCACTGTTTATTCACCAGATGTATCTTCCACTTGATCTACAACCAACATTACTACGGTTTATCATTCCCCTTCTCCTGTTGATCATGTAGAATGGAAGGTGACCACTAAAAATTATTAGGAGGAGGTTATATATGGCTAGACAGTAGCACCTGTGAAAAAGTTCTTGGGGTTTTAATGGACCAGAAACTCAACATAGGTCGATGGTGTAATGCAGCAGTTAAAAAGCTAGGCTATATTAAAAGAAGCATGATGTCCAGAACAAGACAGGGAATAGTTCTGTTGTTGTCTGTCCTGGTCAAACTATATCTGGAATGTTTCATTCAGTCCTGACTGTGGAATTTTAAAAAGTACATCAATAAGCTGGCATATGTCCTGAAGAAGATGACCAAGATGGTAAAGTAACAAGTGGGGTAGTGGGAGAAGTTTAAATACTATGTCATACAAAGACCAACTGAAAGAATTGGGAATGTTTAGCCTGGAGAAGAGAAGATCTGGAAATGATGTATAAGTCTTTTCAAGTACTTGAAGGGCTATTCTATAGAAAAAGGGATTAGAATTGTTCTACTTGGTCTCATAGAGCAGAATTAAAAACATAGAAATCAAAATGTAGACATTCAGGAAAGCAGAGAGGAAGAGATTAAGGCTTAAAAGAATGTAAAATACAGAATGATCCAAAAGTAGAATTTGGATGCGTTGGGTGGTAACAGGTTTCCTAGAGACTGGATGAATGCTTGCTTATGTTTTAAATGAAATTTTTGACCACACACAGGCTGAATTACATGTCCTCTTTAGCTCTTCCCCTTAACAGCAGAATTGAAAGTGAAATTTAAGAGAGGGAACAGACTTTTAACCTCTAAGTACATATCAGTCATTGTGAATGATTACTGGGAATTTCCTAGTGCTTTGACAACCACATAAGAATTTTCAATGAAGTACAAGAATCTCTGACTGAATTTTTAAAACCTGATTCTCAACTAAGTAATGTTTGAAGGTCTACTGTCTGAGAATGGACAAATTTTAACATTTATAAAAATAGCTAAAAAGGAAATATCTAGCATTATCAGAGAGTTATATCTTATCAGTATTACTGGTGAACAACCTTCAGTTAGGAAGCCTTGGTGCTAGACTTTGAACACATGATGGATTTGGGTTTATAATCATTAACTGCCTTCTATTTGTGGATGTGGCAGATGCTTCTTAAGGGATTTATCAGCTCTTAAGTGTATGTTTCTCTCAATGCTAAGTCACAAAATCATAGGATTCAGAGTTGTAATGGACCTTTGGACTAGGTCATTTAGTCCAAATTTTACAACTATTTATTTTACAACTAAGGAAAATGAGGAGGCCCAGAGACATGTCGTTTGTCCTATGACACCAAATACAGTGTTCTTTTTTCCTTTCCAATGTTCTTTCCTAGTGAAGTCATGGTGTTAGTGTTAGCAATCCACTGGGTAGCTTACCCAAAATATGTCCCCAGGGCACATGTTTCTTCTAGAGATGGGGGTGACCAGCTGGATTTTTGGTAGAATGGCATTCCTGATCTAGGTGCTTGTCCCATAATAGCAACTTGCTTTCCCTTTTGAATAGTATTACATAGACAAGTGGTATCCAAAATGGGGACCCTGCCTCACTACTTGACTATGACATGACCCCCAAAGTGTTGAGGTATGATTTCAAAGCATAACCAATTGGAGGAGTTTGAGAAGAGATGAAAAGGTTGTTAAAAATTGCTGTGATAATTGGGATAGAGTTGAATAGAGAGGTATAAAAGAATTACCTTGGCTCCCTGGATGAGGACCCAATTGAGATTATCACGTAATGTGTGTGTGTGTGTTTGTCCTTCATTGCCAAAGAAGATCATGCCATCAGAGAAATAATGACATGACTTGCACTTGACTTTGTTTTGAGGGAGGGAGGGCTGTGCAGGTCACCAGGCTCACTTCCCCTCCAGAGCCATCTGAATCCAGTGACTGAATCCTGAATTCATCAGGATGACTGGAGATGACCCAGGATGAGGCAATTGAGGTTAAGTGACTTGCCCAAGGTCACAGAGCTAGTGAGTGTCAAGTGTCTGAGGTGAAATTTAAACTCAAGTCCTCCTGACTCCTGCAGTAGTGCTCTCTCTATCCACTGCACCACCTAGCTGCCCCATATCACGTAATGTAAATTTGTAGTAGGTTCAGTTAGCACAGTTTCGTGACTTTTTCCAGCTTCATGTGACAGAGTAGGAGCAAAGGCAACACCTGGTAGAGTAATACTGGACTCAACCTTGCAGGAGAAGATCAGTGAGATAGGATAAGGGGGCAAAGTATTTAAGAGAACAGGACGGTGTAGACAGCTCTGGTTCACTAAGGGTTCATTCACTATGGGGAAAGGAAGAATGTAACGGGTGCAAAAGGGATGGCCTAGAAAAGAACTAAGGGTGAGAGGACTCCTAAGTCAGGATAAGGATAAAGAATAGGACCTGGGGTTTCAAGGCAGAGGGAAAAGGAGAATTACAACCAATTGTGATTAGGTAAGGGGATTTCATAAACATGGAAGTGGAGAATTTGTGAATGATACCAAGATCAAGGCTATGACTATCTCCTGGTATAGCTGAGGCAGGGTGGAGAAGTAGGGGAACTAGGAAGTAAGGGTTTTTGAGAGAGTACCAATATGTATATTAAAGTTCCCTAGTATGAAGACAGGAGCTAGGGAGAAGAGAAAGACTCTGAGTCAGTCATTGAACTCCTAGAGGAGAGAAGCAGAATGTCTTGGAAGTTTGGAAACAACAGCTACCAGAAGTTTAAATGGATGGTAGACATGAATTAACTGAACCTCAGAGGAAGAGAGGTTACTGAGTGATGAAGGTGATGGGAAGAGCTTGGAAGAGGCAATGAGGAGTAAGAAGCATTTCAACTCCCCAAACAGGTCCAGAAAGCTGAGATAAATGAAAGTGAAAGCAGTGCTGAAGGTTGCAAAGGAGGCCAAATAATCAAGAGGGAGCCAGGTCTCAGTGAAAGCCAGAAGATGAAAGGAGTGGGAAAGGAAAAGATTTAAGATGAAAACAAGTTTGTTATCTATAGACTGGTATGCCAGAGAGTACAGTGAAAGGACAGGTAAAAGACACAGATCCAACAATGTTTCTCCCTTACTCAGCAAACTCCAGTAGCTCCCTGTTGCTTCCAGAAACAAATGGAAAATTCTCTAACATTCAGAGCCCTTCATAACTTAATTCCTTCCTCTATTTTCCATCTTTTACACTTTATTCCCCACTTAAGTATTCTTTGATTTAATGACACTGGCTTCCAGGCTTTTTCAAAAACAAGACATTCTATCTCCTCTCTGGGCATTTTCTGTGGCTGTCCCCCAAGTGAAATGCTTTCTACTCCAATTACTGACTCCATATATGTGTGTATGTGTATGTATATGTATATACAAATATATGTCCACATATACATCCTGTATATAACTTGCATATATTTGTTTGCATATTTCTCCCCCTTAAATTACAGTTTAAACTCCTTGAAGTCAGGGACTGGTTTTGTCTCTTTTTGTATATCAGAACATTTAAACTATGTGCAGGCATACCTGGCACATAGTAGGCACTTAATTAATGTTATTGATTGACTGAAGGACTAGATAGATTTAGATGACAGCATGGGGGAGGTGGGTTAGGTTTAAGGGAAAAGAAATAAAGGAGCTGGCAGTAGAGGATAAAGAACAAGGTTGTACAAAAACAACTGGAGGAGGCAGAATCAAGATGCCCAAAACAAGAAGAAATACAATCTAACTTCCCAACCAAGCTTTATCCACAAAGACCTAGAAAATGCACCAGAATGAATTCTGAATGGTTAGTTCAAGGTAAAGTCACAAGAAGTCATTTTTTTCTGGCTCAGAATGGCTTAGGGATGCAGAAAAGAGGTTGTTGGACATTGGTGATATGTAGCCAATGCAGAGAAATTTCATATATCTAAATGCTTTAATTCATAAAATAGAGAACAAGTAGATCAATGAAGTGGACATATAACTAAATAAAAAGAATCCAAAAAATAAAAAGCCTCCAATTAAATACCAAACTAGAAATCCTGAAAGTTAAAAGAGAAATTAACCAAATAAGAAGCAAAGTCAAAGAGAAAAATTAAAAACCTATTGAATTAAAAGAAATAATACTAGAAGTTTTTTTTAGAAAAAAAAGACAAGCCATTCACTAATTTGATTTTGTGGTAAACCTTTGTGTAGTATCTTTTTACTTTTTTTATTTGCCTTTAAAAAATTTCTTTTATTATGTTAAAAGTAAACTGTGATTTTCCTTAGGCAACCTACACCATGCATCTGATTAAGGAATCTGAACCAACTATTCCAAGTGATTGTCACAATCTACTTTAGTTAAATGTCTTTGCTTCTATGTTCCAGTCTATCACTACAAGCTACTGCAGTCTCTGGATGTCCAGCACTGGAGGCTGAGTTCAATATGCTCCCTGGTGTCAAAAAGCAGCTGAGTGGTGAAATTTTCCCAGGGTTGTGCACTTAATTTAAAAAAAAAATAAAGAAGAAAAACATATTAGCAGAATAGGGGAATAGAATCCTTAAATAATTCTATCTTAGAAAAATAAATTGAACAAGCCCAAAATGACCTCCCTAAGAAAAAATCCCTAGGATCAGATAGCTTCAATCTAACTTCTAATCGCTGTTCATTATGGAGGAAACAGGATCCAAGGTTTATATTCACAGCTGGACTCACCTCTCACCAGATTCTAGTTCCACAATGAGCACATATGGTAGGTAGCCAAATGTCCATTTATGCAAGATGATAACAAAAAAAAGTCAAAAGTATACATAGGAGAATATATACCAAACAATACAATGTGAAGGAATTCTCCCGCTGCAAACTATGTTAACATGTCTCAACCAAAAAAAAAATCCTACATCTCTAGTGCTATGGATAAGGATGTGATGGAGACTGCTAGTATCTCTCACCTTGACTTCTCAGTATCTTTTCCTTTAACAACCTGAAGGAGAGTTGGCATCATCCATTTTCTCTCTTAAAGATGGTAGATAGAAACACCTGAAGCCCTAAGACACTGAAGAACTTCAACTGCACACCAATTCATTGATCTCCTCTTTCTCTATTTTATTCGTGTAGTTACTCAAAGATATAAAACTTCCCCTAAGAACTGCTTTTGCAGTATCCCATAAAATTTGGTAGGTTGTCTCATTATTGTAATTCTCTTGAATGAAGTTATAGATTGTTTCTATAATTTGTTGTTTAACCCACTCATTCTTTAGGATTAGATTGCTTAGTTTCCAATTAGTTTTTGGTTTATGTTTCAATGGCCTTTGATCACATATAAGTTTTATTGAATTATAATCTGAGAAGGATGCATTGACTATCTCTGCCTTTCTGCACTGGATTGTGAGGTTTTTATGGCCTAGTACATGGTCAATTTTTGTATATGTGCCATGTACCACTGAGAAAAAGGTATATTCCTTTCTATCCCCATTTAATTTTCTCCAGAGATCTATCATATCCACCTTATCCAGAGTTCTATTCACCTCCTTAACTTCCTTCTTGTTTATTTTGAGGTTAGATTTATCAAGTTCAGAGAAGAGGAGGTTGAGGTCTCCTACTAGTATAATTTTGCTGTCTGTTTCTTCCTGTAACTTCCTTAACTTCTCCTCTAAGAATCTGGATGCTATAACACTAGGAGCATATATGTTTAGTAATGAAATTGCTTCATTGTCTATGGTGCTTTAGCAGGATATAGTTTCTTTCCTTATCTCTTGATTAGATCTATTTCTACTTTTGCTTTGTCTGAGATTAGGATTGCAACTCCTGCTTTTCTTACATCAGTTGAAACACAAAATATTCTGCTCCAACCTTTTACCTTTACACTGTGTGTATGCCTGTGTTTCAAATGTGTTTCATGTAAACAACATATTGTTGGATTATGGTTTTTAATCCATTTTGCTATCCATCTCCATTTTATGGGAGAGTTCATCCCATTCACATTCACAGTCATGATTACTATCTGTGCCTTTCTCTCCATCCCTTTTCCCCTTGTTTATGCTTTTAGTTCTTCTTCTCCTTTCCCCTCCACAATAGAGTTTTAATTTTTGACTACCACCTCTCTCAACCTTCCCTCTCCTTTCAGACCCTCTTCCCTTTTATCCCTTTTTTCCCTTACTATTTTTTCCCTCCCTTTTAGCCTCCCCTCCCTTTTCTTTCCCCCTTCCCCTCCTACTGCCTATGGAACTAATTGTATTTCTATACTTAACTGAGTTTGCCGCACCCTCTTTGAATCCAATCAGATGAGAGCACCTCTCAAACAATGCTCATCTCCCTCCCCTCTTTCCCTCTACTGTAATATATTTTTCTGCCTCTTCCTGTGATGGAATTTATTTTTTTCTTCCTCCTTTTCACATCTCCAGTTGCAATCCCTTCCCACCTTTAAATCACATTTGTTACCGTCACATCATTTAATTTATACCCACTTCCTCTAACTATGTATATCCCTTTTACATTTCATAATAAATATATAATTTTCCAAATTAACAAGTAATATCCTCCCTTTTGGGATGTAAACAGTTTGCTTATATTATGTAACAAGTTTTTTCCCCTTGTTTACCTTTTTATGCCTCTCTTGAGACCTGTGTTTGAAGATCAAATTTTCTATTGAGTTATGACCTTGCCATCAGGAAGATCTGGAAATCGCTTATTCATTGAATGTCCATCTCTTTGCCTGAAATATTATGCTCAGCTTTGCTGGGTATTAATCCTTGGTTGTAGTCCCAGCTCCTTTGCCTTATGGAATATCATATTCCAATTCCTTTGGTCTTTTAATATAGAAGCTGTAAGGTCCTGTGTGATCCTGACTTTGGCTCCTCAATATTTGACTTGTTTCTTTATGACTTCCTGTGGTATTGGCAATGATATTCCTTGGTGTTTTTAGTTTGAGGTCCCTTTAGGGAGGTGAACAGTGGATTCTTTCAATGACTATTTTGCCCTCTGAGTCTAGGACTTCTGGGCAATTTTCCTTGATGATTTCTTGAATGGCATTGTCCAGACTCTTTTTTTCATCATGACTTTCTGGTAGACCAATAATCCTTAGATTTTCCTCTCCTGGATCTATTTTCCAGGTCAGTTGTTTTTCCAATTAGATACTTTACATTTTCTTCTATCTTTTCATTCTTTAGTTTAGATTCTGTTTGACTGATTCTTGATGTCTCATAGATTCATTAGCTTCTACTTGCTCAATTCTATTTTTTTATAAAATTGTTTTCTTCAGTTAACTTTTGCATCTCCTTTTTCATCGATCCAACTGTTCCTTTTAAGTAGTTACTTTCACCAGTTAGGTTTTGTACTTCCTTTTCCATTTGTCCTATTTTCCTTTTTAAGGAGCTTCTCTCTTCAGTGAATTCTTTTTTCATATTTTTAAAATTATTGGCCAGTTTTTCTTCTATTTCTCTAATTTGGGTTTTAAAATCCTTCCAGAGCTCTTCCAAGGTGGATCTCTGTGCTTCAGACCAGTTCATATTCCCTTTTGAAGTTCAGATGGGAGTACAGTCTCAATGATGACCATTTTGGTATTTGTGCTTTGATCCTTGGCCTCACAGAAAGATTCTATGGTCTTTTCTTTTCTGCTTTGCTTCTTACTCCTGATAATAACGCTTTTCCTGGTTTTTAAAGTAGATCTATGCATCTGTGGCACAGGGAGCTCTGTTCCACAGTTCTTGTACCTAAAACTTGAGGCTTTTCGTGTTGTGGCCTTTGGTTCTTTCAGCTAGAAACTGAAATGTTGCAGCTTACCTGGTGCTGAGCTGGCTGGTGTTTGAAAGCAAAGGTCAGGTGAGATCTTTTGGGGTTTTCCCCACAGTTACCCTGGAGCTAGCTTGCTAAGTGTGAGGGCAGGGTAGTCTGGACACAGGAGGCTCCTCTGCTGAGCTAGAGCATAGGCAAGCTCGGCTGTCTGTGCTAGTGTCTTCCCAATTCCACTGGAGTCCTGAGGCTTGCCTGAGGTCCTGGTGTTGACAGTTGCTGGCTTCCCACACTGGGGTTCAGGATCTTCTCCCAATTTGTTGAATTGGGGCTGTCTGGGACAGCTCTGGTTCTGCATTGGTAGCCTTTGGCCACAGCAAGAAGAACCCTCCTTATCGATCTTTCTAGCCTCTTGGGCTGAGAGTGTGTTTACCCCTTCTGCTGCTCCCACTGTTCCAGGGTTTTTCCCAGGGACATATCTCTAGGCTGGTCAAGGTCAACAGGGGGAGGGAGATAGCAATTACCAATCACTCTGCCGTCTTGGCTCCTGGAACCAGAAATCTCTGAAGAACCTCAAAAACAACCCTAACAATCAAGTGATTTAAAGAAAACTAAGGAGTTGTCCTCTCTCCCTTGTAGCCAATTCTTCTCTGCTTTCATAAAGGTGCAGTAAATTGGTCTCCACCAAAGAGAAAAGAGTCTCACAGCAGCGGGCTTTGGGATTAGAGTTACATGGGGAACTGAATCAAATTTATCAGAATAAGAGTCATTCCCCAATTGATAAGTTATCAAAGATTATAAATAGGTAGTTTTCAGAGGAAGCAATACAAGCTATTGATAGCCATATGAAAAAAAATTGTCTAAGTCACTAATAATTGGAGAAAAGCAAATTAAAATAAGTCTGAGGTTCCATCTCATCTTCATCAGATTGGTAAAACTGATAGAAAAGGGAAATAATTAGTTCTGGAGGGGCTGTGGAAAACAGCATTGTTGGTAGACCTGTGAACTGGTATATCTATTGTGGAAAGCAATTTGGAAAGCAAAAGCTGTTAAATTAAGTGTACCTTTTGACCCAATAACACTGCTACCAGAGTTACCCAGCTAGTTAACCTTGGATGTTTTCATTTTCATCGAGGTGATTTTTAAAAATTCTTCCCTCAGTGAAAAGAGAAACAATTTCTGATCAATACAATGATGAATCCCAATTCCTGAGGCTTATTGTGGCATATGCTATTCACTTCTAAAGAGAGAAGTATAGAGACAGAATATTTGGATGAGTGAGGGTGCATGGCTAATGCTAAAATTTGTTTTGCTTGACCATATTATGTTTATAAAGCATTTTGTTTTTCTTGCTTCCTTAATGAGGGAGGGAGGAAGAAATGAGAGGGAGAGAATTTGGAACCAAAAATAAAGTTGAATTTTTAAAAATCACCAAGATGAAAGTAAAAACATCTAAGACTTTAGAGTCAGTGGAATAGGGTATCTTTGTACAAAGAGTACAGGAAGTTTATTAGCATCACAAGGGGTTCCACTTCTGGGTAAGGTCCTCTCAGCATGTTACACAGCTAAGTCAAGAGGATCAGTGCTGGGAACTGATGGAATAGCAATTTTGTCCTTTCCCTACAGGCAAGCCAGGCCAGAATATAGATAATTTGAGACCAAAGGAAGAAATCATGTCTCAATCTTCTGCAGACAGGAAGAGTCCCCATTAAGCAGGAAGAGGCCAGCCCAGGGGACCAGAATGATATAGAATGGCACCAATTTCCTGTTGGTAGGAAAAGACTAGGTTGCTAAACCTGCAGAAATGGAAAGAGAGCTCTTGCAAGCAGCAATATGCCAGATTAGAAGAACTGCTGGTGATAGAATGGAGTTTCTCTCTAAAACCCTACTGGTAGAAAAAATACAGATTGCTCTCCTATCCAGTAAATCCAGTGTTTTTCTAGCAATTCAGACCATATTTTATTTAGTCTTTATCTCATTTAAAATTTTCTGTTTTGATTGTGGGAAACAAAAGAAGGAATTCTGTTTCCACAGGTTTAAAACCACACCCAGCTTTGAGTGATAATGGGATGTAAGTCAGAGGTAACTAGTTCTAAACAGAGTTCTAGCAGAACCAGGTTTCTGATTAAGTAAAAGGTCAAAAACTCGTGTGCATGCTTATGGGGCTGTTGCGGGGGAACATATCAAGGAAGAGAACATGAAGTGGGACAGTTCAGGAGGCTGCATCTAACCAATGGAGAGCAGAAGGGGAAATTTGAATTGGGAACAAAGCATAAATAGTTTTGCATTTGTTTGAACAAGTGTACTCCATTAGGGAGTTACCCATTCACAATGAATGTAAAATAAATGTAATGAGAACTTTCATGACTTCACAACAAGTATTTTCTTTATCAGCAAACATGTTTCTCACATGATGTAAGTTTCATAATGTACATTATTAGTCCACTAAATGTAGTAATGTAGTAACACATAAGGAAATAAATGTGCATAGATGGGGCGGGGGAATATCTGTGTGTCTGTGTGTATTATTGATAGGGCCATACAATAAAAAAAAAATTGAAGACCTGACCAAAGTGGTTTAGGAAGAAGGGAGATCAGGTGAGGAGAGTTGTCACAAGCTTTAAACAATAACCTACTCATAGGCAGGCAACTCATAGGATAATAGATTTAGAGCTAGAAGGGGCCTTAGGGTATTAAAATCTAATATACTATTTTACAAATGATGAAACTGAGTGGTTAAATGACTTGCTCAGGTTCACATAACTAGAAAGTATGTGAGGTATGATTTATTTTCATAACTGTTGAGTTGAAAATTTAAAAAAAAATGCAAACAAAACTGTTTTCCAGAATGGCAAAATAAAATCCCCCTTCAGAAACAAAACTGATCAGACAAACAAAATTTCCAGAAACTTTCTAAGTCAAAGAAGTTTCCTCAGTTTCTTGCCTTAGGAAATGCCTAGAAAATCTTTCAGGTCCAGATGAGAATTGAGGCAAAAGGTCCCTGGATTTATCATCACAAACACATCAGTCTGGGAGGGAAAGATCTGTGCTAAGCACCAAGGATATACTACACGTAGAAAATTAAGATAGTTTGCATTCTAATAGGAGACAGCACATTTGGAAGTTCTCATCTACAAGTCAGTTGGAAAGGTCTCATGGTCCCTGGAGTGCAGCAGTAAAGTAAATGGTAATGGCTTCTTTAATGTCATTTACACTGATGAAACCTAAGTTTCTAGTGTTAAACCATTTGACAGTGGCAAGGACTTGGTGGCAAGAACTTTCTTTTCCGCGTCTTCAGTAACTGTGCTTGTAGCACCTACAGGAGCTGTTGCCACACTGCATCTCTTCAGGGTTTGCTTCCCAAGATGATGGTTGAGATCTCTGAGCACTTGCTATTGCCAGGACTCTCTATTCAGGGTCCTGATCCATCTCCATCAGGATCTGAAGGGAGATGGTAGGCAAAATGTGGATGCTGCCAGTCTTTTCTTCAGAATGCCTTGGTGCTTAGGCTAGATAGCTTCTATTTGTAACATTTGATTGGCTTTTGATGGGGAAGGCTAGGCCCTTCTCCACAGAAACTGCTTCCACTGATGATGATTGTGAAGATTGGGCTAGAAGTAGTCTAAGAGGTCTGAAAGGTCCTGCCATTCCCAGGGCTCTTGGGCCTATCTATTAAAGTCTCACAGAAGGTTTAGAATTAAATGATGAAAGAAAAATTGGAGGAACCTACTAGAGATCACTTTTTAAAGGAGCATAATAGAGGAGAGCTATAAAACTATAGTTCATGGAGAAGGTAGGATAGATAGAAAGATAATTTTTATTTTTTTTGACATTTTCTTTTTTTATTTATTTTTCAGTGTTCTACAATCACTACCATATAGCTTAGATTTCTTTCCCCCTCCCTCCCCAAGACAGTATACAATTTTACATAGGTTCTACACAGACATTCCTATTAAATACATTTTCACCATAGTCATGTTGTGTATAAGAATTAAAATGAATGGAAGAAATCACTTAATAAACCAAAACATAACACAAAAGAAAATGATCTGCTACATTCTGTGATTGAATTCCACAGTTTTTCCTCTGAATGTGGAAGGCATTTTGCCTTAAAAGATCATTGGAAATTTTTTAAGTCCTTGCATTGCAGTGAAGTTCCAAGTCCACCAGAAAAAACTCTCACACAGTGTGGCAGTTGCTGTGTACAAAGTTCTCCTGGTTCTCCTCCTTTTGCTCAGCATCAGATCATATAAGTCTTTCCAGGCCTCTCTAAAGTCTTCTTGTTCATCATTTCTTATAGCACAGTAGTATTCCATTACATTCATATACCATAATTTATTCAGCCACTCCCCAATTGATGGGCATCCCCTTGAGTTCCAGTTTTTGGCCACCACAAAGAGTGCTGCTATAAATATTTTTGTACATGTGGGACCCTTTCCCATTTTTGTGATCTCTTGGGGATACAGTCCTAGAAGAGG
>CM053771.1:125431325-125506325 GCA_028658325.1 Potorous gilbertii | reverse complement strand
GTTGTGTACTATGTAGTGAAGGTCTTTAAAGGTGCACCAAGGAGTTTATATTTTATTGTACAGGCAATAGTGTGATATCATATTTGTTCTTTGGCAAAGCTGTGTGAAGGAGAGAATGTAGTGAGACAAAAAAAAAAAAAAGATGTTAGGAGATAGACTTTCTGAATTGAGGGGAGGGGTAACGGCCTGAATTAAGTTTCTGATTGTCTGAGTAGAGATTGGATGGGAGAGATGTTGTACACACAGAAACTGTAAGATTTGGCAAATGATTAGATAAGTGGGGAGGGTCAAGAATAAAGCCAAGCTTACAAACTTAAGATGATGCCCACAACAAAAATAGGAAAGGTTTTGAAAGAGGGGTAGGTTTGGAGGAAAATAATGAGTCTGTTATAGATGTATTAAATTTAGGAGGTTCCTGAGAGGACATTGAGTTGGAAATGACCAGCAGGCACTTTGATGTAAGACTGGAGCTCTAGAAAGAAACTAGTTGGGGTTGATAATCCATGGGAGTAGTTGGGATCCTCAGTACAAAACCTTGGGTTAAACCTGCAATTGAGGGGCATGATAAAGATAATAAATCAACAAAGGAGTCTGATAGGGAGGAAGAGAACAGAGAGAGTATTTTTGTGAAACTCCAGAGAAGAGTTAGAATATCCGGAAGATGTTAAAATGTAGAGAAGTAATGTTAGCTGCTGTAGAGAAGCCAATAGAGATCTACACTCTACCTGACTATAGTCAAGCATCAGCCTTTGTGTGGAGCATTGAAAGTCAACTCCTGAAGTGTGTAACCCATTCTTCTTTTAATGCATAAAGCCAATTGCTACAAGATGTTTCCTTACTACAAGTTGAAGTTTATCCCTGCAACTTCTTAAGTACCTTTGCTCCTAGTTTTGCGGACCCTTTCTATATGATAGATAGCCTTTTTACATATGAAGACATTTATCCCCTTACTGCCCAGGTTTCCTCTTCTCCGGGTGAAAAACCCCTAGTTCCTTTAGCCAGTTTTCACATGGCATAATTTCAAGGCTTTTCACAATCCTGTTTGCTTTCCTCTGGATTCTTTTCAGCTTATCAATGTCTTTTTTTAACTTATGGTATCCAGAACTAAATGCAGTACTCCAGATCTGATGCCATGGCAGAATGGAACAAGGTTATAACCTTCATTTGAACACAGTATCCCCCTTAATGAAGTCTGTGTTGCTAAGAATCAGATCTAGAATAATTTAATCTTTGCCATTTCTTTCAGTCTTTTGAAGGAGTAAATTTATTATCAAGGCAAGCCAAGAAATTCTTTTGGAGTTTTGTTTTGGGCAGAGAGATCCTGCAAATACCTAGAAAACTGAAGTCTCCTATCACTACGTTTTCTTGATTTGTGATCTTTTTTCTCTCTACTCTGATATTTCTCCTGTCCAGGTGGATTCTAGTAAACTCTAAGGACAGTATCACTTCTCTTAATAAACCCTTTATACCCAAGTGTTCTTTGCTCTCTTTCCTTCTTTTTGCTCGATTTCCTCACAAGCATATACTTAAGTTCATCTTCTAAATATATAGTGCTACTCCAGTAGTGCATTTTGAATAAGGTATTCTCTTTGCCATATTCCAGTTATGGAGCACTTCCTGCCAAATCTCAGTGATTCCTGTTAGGCTAGAGTTGGCTCTTGGCATTAGCTTGTTCACTTTACTTGTTATCCGCTGTACTTTGTGTAAAGATAGCTGAGGCCATAAGTTTTACTGAAAGTTTTTTTTTTGAATATTGTCTTTCTGAATTAGTCTATCTTTATCTGTATTCTTTGTCGTCTTACATTGTAGAAACTCTCCATAAACTTGTTAGACATAGATATGTGTATGTTTATGTATAATTATATTTTTCCCTCCTGCTTTTAAATTTAAAGTCCTTTTTATTGAATTTGCAAGATTCCAGGAAGATACAGTCTTAGCAACATGCTATCTGCATGTTGTTCCTTGCCTAGAGTCCATTTCTGTATTTTAAGGTGTGATTGAGAAGTCTAAATACTTTTTTTAACTAACTAAATACTATACAATAATGGCAGCTCCCACATTTGCCTCTTACTTGAAGTCCGTACTTTCTTAGAACAATAGTGGTGAAGATAGAATACTTACTCATTGAAGATTGCAGATTTTTCTATTGTTAATTCAGATTGACAAATAGCTGCTTTGTGGTCTTTCTGCAGGGAGTCACTAACCACCACTATTTGTCTCATCTTCCTCCAGATAATCTCTGCCTTGATTACCAACTATGGATACTTATTTGTTTGGAGGAGAAGGTTCTGGCTTAAAAGGATCCACCTCCCATTATAGGAAAAGCCTAATATCTTTACCTGACTTGGGAATGTTTTGTAGTCTTCTTGCCCAACCCAACCCAGTCTGTGTCCTATTTTTCTATCTCCTGGTACTGATCAGAAAACCCTTCTACCTCTTCAAATCCTTTTATCTTTGTTTTTATGTAAAGGCATTCTATGAGTTTTAAAGGAGATCCTAGGTTCCTAGATTTAGAGCTGAAGGTCATCTAGTTCAACCTCCTCATTTTACAGATGATGAATTGAGACCCAGAGAGGTTAAGTGACTTGCCCAAGGTCACACACATAGTAAGAAGGATATGGTGTGTCTCTAATCCTTTTACTCTGTCTTTAGGAGAGAGACCAGTATACATTTTTAAATCTTCCATCTTTGTATACTCAGTGCTTTGCACAGTATATGGCACATAGAACACATTTGTTTGGTAAGTGTTGATTGACCAGATAGACAGTGTGGTTACGTAAGCCTGGGGAACAGAAAAATTCTGTGCCCAATAGGAAGGAACAGAGGAAACAAACATTTATCAAGCACCTACTATGTGCCAGGAAAATCTCATTTCATCCTCACAACACTTTTGGGAGGTAGGTGCTGTTATTCCAATTTTACAGTTGACAAAACTGAGGCAGATAGAGGTTAAATGATTTGCTCAGTAAATCTCTGAGTTGAATTTGAACTCAGGTCTTCCTAATTTTAGGTCCAGTGCTCTAACCATTACTCCCCCAGCTGACTTAGCTATCAAATGCCTACTTTGTGGCAGACATTGTGCTAGATGCTGGGGATAAAAGTACAAACAATAAAATGTTCTCTATTCATGATGATCTTACGTTCTAATGGAGGAGACAAATTCATATATAGTACATATACAGCAGAAATAACAAGTTAATAAATATAGACACTCATGAGGACACAGACAGATAAACATACAAAGTAGTTTAATACAAGGCCCCATGGAAAGGAGGGCACTAGCAGTGGTGGGGGGGAAATAAGGAAAGACTTCATGTACATGATGTGTGAACTGCATCTTAAAGAGAAAGGCTTTATAAGGAGGTGCATTCCAGGCATGGGGAACAGTGAGTGCACAAAGACTGTGGAATGTAGTGAATAAGAAATAGAGAGAAGGCCAGTTTGCTTTCAATTGCAGAGTGAAGGAGGGAGAATAATGTCCAGCAAGGCCTGAAGGCAGGTTGAAGATAGGTTGTGAAAGACTTTAAAATCTAAACAGAGGAGTTTATATTTTAGAGGCAGTTGGAAATCCTTGGAGTTGATTAAGTCAAGAGTCACATAGTCAGGTGTGTGTTTAAGGTAGTAGAGTGTAGAATGCACTAGAATTATGAGAGACTTAGGAAAATCTTTTGCAGTGATCTTAGCTGTGGTGGCTGCACAAGTGGAAAGATAGGTCTGATGAAATAGATGTGAAGGTAGGAGGAGGAACGCTTGGCGACTTATTGGATAGGTGGCGTAAGGGAGAATGAGAAATGAGAATAATGCTGAAATGGTGATTTGAAGAGAGAAAGATTTGGGGGGAAGATAATGAGTTCAGTTTAAATCCTCTTGAGTTACAACACCCATAGGAGATACATAGATCTAGGCACAGGAGTGGGGAATCTGTAGCCTCAGGGTCATCACATGTGGCCTTCTAGGTCCTCGGGTGCTGCATTTTGACATGAGTCCAAGTTTTACAGAATAGATCCTTTTCTTAGTGAGGTTTGCAGTCAGTCAAATGTTCACACTTGAGATCCTAAAGGGCTGTGTGTGGCCTCAAGGTTGCAGGTTCCCCACCTCTAATAGGAGTCATCTGCATAGAGATGATAGTTAATCCCATGTAAACTAGAGAGTTTAGCAAGTGACAGGGTGGAGGAGAGAAAAGGGCCAAGGCCAGAAAAAACTTTGAAGAATACCTACAGTTAGGCAGCATTATGTGGATGATAAGCCTTCAAAAGAGATGTCAGACAGGTAGTAAGGATTTCTCCTGTTTTCCATGTTTTTTGGAAGCAAGATATCCTGTTTCTTGTAGTTTTTGCCTATCGGTATCAATCAAGCATTTCCTGTGGTAAACAGTTAATACATTTTGCTAATAAATTGTTGAAATTAATCTTTTTTCTAAGACGTTATTTCTTCAATTTGTTGTTTTTCAGGTTTTTTTTGTGTTCTATTTAATATCAACAAGTGCTATGTTTTCTAAACTAGCCTCTTATGTTTTATTTTCAGATCTTACAACAAAGAAGACTGTGTTTTGGAGACATTTTCATTTTCTTCTTCAGAGCAATAAATTCCAGTATGGAGACCTAGAATTCTTAAAGGGACATAGTCTAAACCCTGGGAGGTAGTTTTGTGCTTGAATATAGTTATAAAATAATGGATGTTTTAAAAGTACCTTTTCAGAGTTAATGATACATTACACATCTGTATAGCAATTTTTTGATAAGGCAACAATTTTTAAGCATAAACAAAAAAAATGGTAACATTCTATGTATGTGGTCCTCAGATCAACACGCTATAATTTCATTTTTTAAAAGTAAGGAAAAGCTTCTGTTACAGAAATTGAATACCTTTTTGCAGTTTGTAGAAAAGTCTGTTTGGCAGGAAAAGTGTGACATCTGGTAGTTCTAAATTGTAGAAAATTTTAGTACCAGTTATATTAAAGTAGAAGACTAACAAATACTTCAAAAACATTGAATGAATCAGCAACATTTTACTTCAGAACAAAAGAATCAACACTTGTATGCGAGTTTAGCAAGTTATAAGATATAGAAGGAAAGCAAAATTTGGTCACATGAAACCATATCCATCTTTATTCAGTGTACAAGTTTATGTGTGTTGGGCTTTGAAAGTGAAGTTAAAGAATATTAGATTGTAAAGCATTCCATTAACTTTTCAAGCATGGCCTCAATTTAGCATATAATTTAAAATATTTCTGACACTATAAAGTTGATTTCAGGTGTTTTAAGATATTTTTGGTTCTTTGTAAAATGTCTTTAGGAAAATAAGTTAAAATAGGCTCTAAAGTGATTATTTTTTTCTCTATTATTACAGTATATACTTTCAATGATCAGATCTACAAAAAATTAAAGATAGGTAATTTGAGTTCTCTCTAACTTCTTAAGGTTTTTGAAATATAGAAATATACATATGTATATGAATATAAATGTGAGTTTAAGGTATACATCTTTAAAAGTGCATCTACTTTCAGTCCATTGAGGTAGCATTGTAATTAATGAGGAACAAGAAGATAAAATAGCACCCTCTAAGCCTAAAAGAGTTAATTAAATCCAAAGTACAATACTAGATAGCATTCAGGGAGAATTACTTCTTACAGAAGTCACTTGATGTAATTCTAATGTTGGACATCTAATAATGCACATAACTTAGATCTCAGTGTTTTTTTGTAAAAAGATGAAAAAATTCATTTGTATGTTTTTAGCTGAATATATAACTGAGATTATAAACCCGCGCACAAAACTACCTCCCAGAGAAAGACTTGTCCCATTTTATTCCCCAAATACTCAATTATGAATGCGGTAGAGGATGGTGTGCTATTATCACGTTTGGTGAATAGTGATGCACATGAAATGAAATACGATTTGTCATGTGAACTTTACAGAATGTCTACATACTCTGCTTTCCCAGTCAATGTCCCAGTCTCAGAAAGGAGTCTTGCTCGGGCTGGATTTTATTACACTGGTGTGAATGACAAAGTTAAATGTTTCTGTTGTGGCTTAATGCTGGATAATTGGAAACAAGGAGACAATGCTATTGACAAACATAAACAGCTATATCCTAGCTGTGCCTTCATTCAGAATTTGATTGCGGTTAATCTGGGATCTTCTCAGTCTACATTTTCTTCTTCAATGAATAATGCCACTCGTTCATTATCTTCCAGTTCAGGACAGAGTGGCTATTTCAGTGGTTCTTATTGCAGTTTTCCTTTGGAGCCAGTGACTTCCAGAGCAGCTGAGGACTTGTCCCCTTTAAACACCAGTCCCAACAGTTATTCAATGAGTACTGAAGATGCCAGAATTCTTACTTATCAGACATGGCCATTGACATTTCTGTCACCATTAGATCTGGCAAGAGCTGGTTTTTATTACATAGGACCTGGAGACATGGTAGCTTGCTTTGCTTGTGGTGGGAAACTGAGTAATTGGGAACCAAAAGATGATGCCATGTCAGAGCATCGAAGACATTTTCCTAACTGTCCATTCCTGGAAAATCAAATCCAAGAAACATCAAGGTTCAGTGTCTCTAATCTGAGCATGCAAACCCATGCAGCCCGTGCAAAAACCTTTGTGACCTGGCCACCTCAAATTCCAGTTCATCCAGAGCAGCTTGCAAGTGCTGGCTTCTATTATGTGGGTAAGAAATCTAAATCAATAGAAGAAATAATTATAATTCTTAGGCACTAAGTTGTCACCTGTAAATTATAACTTAGTATGTACTTTCAAGTTTTGGTTCATTTTTTTTTTGTTAGGTCGTAATGATGATGTCAAATGCTTTTGCTGTGATGGTGGACTGAGGTGTTGGGAATCAGGAGATGATCCTTGGGTGGAACATGCCAAATGGTTTCCAAGGCAAGTACTCTGATTGCTTACAAAATTTTGTTCTTAAGAGAAGGAGACATACTTGAATGATTCAAATTTGAGTAACATTTAAAGCTTCATGTGTATACTATGTTTGAAATAATCACATTATGTTTTTAAAAATTGATTATATTTATAGTTAATTTAATTGATTTTTTTCTTGTAACTGCCTAAGTCATGTTTTGTTATCTCTGAACTTAATTCAGAAATTTACCTGCCCTATATTAAGTTATGTTTAAAAGTCCAGTTTTCCTGTTTACCTCTGTCTATTTTGTTATCCAAGGAAGTCTGGTCCACTATCTCTAACCTTGCAGGTGGGCTCAGATAGTGGAAATTTCTTAGTCACAGGACTGGGTCGTTGCTAGCTCTCATTCTTCATTTCTGTCCCATCATATTATTTTATTACGTCTATGATTCTAGGCTCCCCAAAACTATAAAAGCTGTCCTCTTCATTTGGAGTCTACCAGAACATCACTTCCTACACCATAGCAATATTCCAACCTTAAACTATCTAGATGTTTTGAATAGTCTACTCTAAAACAATATTGCTTAATATGACTAATGTAGTATAGTTTCCCTATTTTTTCTTTTGATTAAATCTATTTTATAGTTTGAGATCATGATTACTACTCCTGCTTTTTTCCTAATAAATTCTACTTTTGATCTTTATTTTATGTTTGTGTGTATATCTTATTTCCTATCCTTCCTAACTCCTCTACCTTACTTCTACCTGCTACCTTGTCCTCCTATTACTTAAACCTATTGCACTTCCAAAGATTCCTCCCATATTCTTCCTCCCCTTTCTTCTTACCCTCTTATTCCTTACTGAATTTAGAAGACTTTTGTAGCCTCCCAAATATATATTATTCCCTTCTTATCCTTTCCATTCCCAATAATCTAGACACCCCTCATCTGTTTCCATTTGACTTGAACACCATAGATCTAGAGGAAAATCAGTTGACTTTTAACCACTACTTTAAATAGAGGTAGTGTGGGGCAGCTAGGTGGTACAGTGAATAGAGCACCAGCCCTGGAGTCAGGAGGACTTAAGTTCAAATCCAACTTCAGACACTTGACACTTACTAGCTTTCTGACCTTGGGCAAGTCACCTAACCCCTTGCCTTCTCCCCTGCAAAAAAAAAGTAAATAGAGGTAGTGAGGTCCATAGTTGGTAGGATATGTGTAAAAAAAGTCTAAAATATATTAGTTAGTAATTTAATATCACACACACATGAATTTATAGGAGCTGGGATAAGCTCCTTAAGTACTGATACATCCGATATGCATTCCATCCCCAATTTTTGGAAAAGATTTAACCTGAAAATATCAATCACACAATGACTTTTTAAAGTCACCTTCCTTTTTATTATATTTCACAATTTACCTGCCTTTATCACTGAAAAAGAGAAGGGAAAAATAATGTAGAGATATTGTTATAACAAGCAATAAGTCCTGAAAAAGAAGCAATCTAAAGTATAAACTTCCCCACCGGAAGGCTGCTGCAGCTATGAGAATAAGTCTTGGTAGTTGTTATTGTTTGTGTTTGTCCTTGGTTTTCAAAGAAGATCATGACATTAGAGAAATGATGACATGACTTGCACTTGACTTTGTTTTGAGGGAGGGCTGTACAAGGTCACCAGCCTCACTTTCTCTTCCTGAGCTATCTGGATCCAGTGACCAGATATTCATCAAGATGACTAGAGATGACCCAGGGTACAATGGGAGACCCTGGCCTTTTTAGTCTAAGGCCTTTTCAGATACTCACATAGAGGGAGGTAATGCCCATTCAGTGAATAGGCCTCTTTAAGAAGTAGTTGGGGGAATGGCCCCTTTAATGAGCAATAGAAAAAAATAGCTAAATCACATTGGAAGGGAAGGGAAACAATTACTATTGATAATTAAGCCAGGGTGTCCTGAGAATAGGCGTTAAGTGGAACTTGGGTGGAACCTATTGTTGTCCAGTCTATGAGCTTCAGAGTGCACTGGGAAAGACAACAGAAAGAGAGAAAAGGAAAGACATCTAGCCAGTAAACCTCAAGTTAACTGTGCAGTCTCTGGCCATCCAAATTTATCTTCCTTTGAAGAGGACAAGGAAGGGCAGAGGGAGACACAAGGGCTGTGTTATCCAGCTAACTGCTCCCTGCTTAGGCAGCTCAGTATATTCACAGGTTGTGTTTGTCCTTTGTTTTCGAAGACCATGACACCAGAGAAATGATGACAACTTGCACTTGACTGTTTTGAGTGAGGGTGGGCTGTACAAGGTCACCAGCCTCACTTTCTCCTCCTGAGCCCCCTTACGTCTACCTCCTTAGGTAAATAGGTAGTAATTTATTATATGAAGTGTTTTTTCTTTCCCTTCACAATGAGCATAACACGACAGCAATCTAAACCATATAAAATCCAACCAATTCTATTTTAGCTAGTTTTATCATCAGTGCTAATTACTATATTTTTACTGGAGAGCATTAAAATGCCAGTTTTGAGAACTTTCTAGTTGGCAAACTGCTAGATAACATCTAAACTAAACACAATCTGTGTAAGGGGGCTGGGAACTCTCGGATGCCATTGTAGGACTGCACCCAACGGTACCTGGAACTAATGGCTTCTGAGGCAGGACCGTCACCCTTGTTTTTCTTCTGGAGTTTGGGGAAAGTGGGTAATCACGAGCTGGACATAAGGAGAATGTGGAGCAGGGGTTGGAGGAGTAGATTGACCTTCAAAGGGATTGACTGAAGGGCATAATTCACGAGGCTATTATGTTATAAATAATGCTGCTTTACTGGTAATAGACACAGTTGCCTTATACCCTGCCTCCTGCCTCATTCATTGCCTCCTGAGAACAGCATAGGGTCTTGCCGGCCAAGACCCCAACCCAAAGAGGAAGGTCACAAATGTGTACCACTTCATAGTGAAAAATACTAATTCATTTATTTAGTGTTTTGAGCCTTATAAAGCACTTTCTTCGCAGCCATCATGCACTAGAGAGGATTCACTCAAAGACAAACTACAAATGTACATTGTGAGAAGACATGGTTTGTAATCTGCACTAATATACTCAATACCAGTAAGATGACAAATTTAGTTAAATATTTAAGAACAAAAGTTGATATTTATGAGATACTTTAAATAAAACCCACAAAGATATACGAGAAAAGTCTCGGAAAAAGTCATTACTGTAAACAACTCAATCTAGACTCATTTTAGTAATGACGGAAGTGAGACCTAGAGGTTGACTTGCCCAACATCACAAAACTAGTTAGTGGCAAAATTAAGAGGAGAGACTAGCTCTCTTAGTTCTAGGATCAGTATTTTTCCACCATACTGTAGTGCCACTAATTCAGTTCTCCCTAAGTTACAGCAAATAACCAGCAGGTAGGTACCTATAGTCAGAGTGTCAGAGAAATAACAATTGATAGACAACATAGCAGTTTGGGGCCAAACAGTAAAGAAGCAAACAACCCTGTCTCACAGCACCACTGTTTACAGCACAGTACAAACCATGAAGCTCAAAAAGCAATTTAACCATATTTAGTATTTTTAGTTTCCTATAATAAATAATGTCATATTTTACGAAGATTTCCATAAAGAATGTTTTAGATGGAAAGTGATTGTTACATGGTAAAATTCAATCATTTGGAAAACTCCCACCCATATTATATCATTCTTTCACCATGTAACAGTTAAGATTAAGGTAGGCTGTGGCACAAAGACCTGAACATGATCAATTTATTAATAAAGTATGAATTTACCAGTAAATAGGATCTCAGCTTTCTCAGCTAAACTAAAACTCCAAATGAGGGGGACAGCTCTTTTATAGTTTTGAGGAGGCTAGAATCATAGGTGTAAGAAAATATGATTGGATGGAAATCGGAAATGAGAGCTAGCAACAACCCAGTCCTGTGACTCAGAAATGTCCACTATTTGAGTCTACCTGCAAGGGTAGAGAACATTAACAGCTTGCTGCCTGCTTCCTGTCTATCCTTCAGCTCTTAACTGCTGTGTCCATCTTCCTCTCAGTTCTGTTCCACCTGTTTGGCAAGGTCCTCCCACCACAGACTCCTGTGACTTCAGGCTTCCATGTGACTCAAGCAGGTCACATGGGCCTCTTAATGGATGGGAAAGATCTTCCCATTATGCAAAAATTCATTAACAATACATGTTGCAGCCACTCAAACCTGTGTAATACTGATTTCTGGCTCCCCGGTTTCTTTTTAGCCACTTGCAGTATTTTTTCCTTGACCTACTTGTTCAGAAATTTGGCTAATGTTTCTTAGAGTTTATTTTGGGATTCTTTCCAGAGGTCATTGGTGGATCCTTTTAGTGCCTGTTTTATCGTATGGTTCTAGGATAACAGGGCAATTTCCTTGATAATTTCTTGGAAGCTGCTGTCCTTGTCCTCCTTTTGATTTTGGTTTTCAGATAGTTCAATTATTCTGATGTTGTCTCTCCCAGATCCCTTGTCCAGGTCAATATTGTCCATATTTTCTGTGAGATATTTTACATTTTCTTCTCTTTTCATCTTTTGAATTCATTTGGTTGATTCTTATAAAGTCTTGGTCATTAGCTTCCACTTGCCCAGTTTGAACTTTTATTGAGTTTCCTTCAGCCTTTGTAGTTTCTTTTTTCTTTGGCCAATTTTTTTTTTTTTGAGGGGAGTCACACAACTTGACACATTAAGTGTCTGAGGCCAGATTTGAACTCAGGTCCTCCTGATTCTAGGGCTTGCTGTGCCACCTAGATGTCTTACCAATTGTACTTTTCCTTTTCCTTTTGTGCAATTTTTTAAAGTCATTGTTTTCTTTTTCTAAGCTGTTGACTTTTTTCATAGTCTCTTGTATCACTCTTGTTTTACCAATTTTTTTCTACCTCTTTTAAATGATTTTTAGCTCCATTTTGATTTCTTCCATGAGTACTTTCTGGGCTTGAGACCACTTCCTGGTTTTCTTTGGGGTTTTGCCCAAAGGTGTTTTATTGTCCTCTTCTGAATTTGTGTCTTGATCTTCTCTGTCACCATAATAACTTTATGGTCAGATTCTTTTTATCGTTAGTGTTTTTTGCTCATCTTTTTTTGGTCTTTTTCCTTCCTTTTAATGCCTCTAGGATGGAAGGGGCACTGTCTCAGGCTTCTTGTGCCAGGAACTGCAAGCCCTGACTGTTTACTTGGTACTGTACTGAGGGGATAGGGTGGGGAGTGACTGATGCTGCTGGAGGCCTTAGGGGTCTGGCACCTTGCCAGGTGCTAAGTTGGGGTTCTAGTGGTGGTGTCTGGTGTGTACTAAGGTTGGGGTGTTTCTGTATTTCCTCGGGGATACATTGAAGTACATGGTGGTCTGGCTGCTGGAGGTTGCCTGTTTTCTCAGGGCTAAGCTGAAGCAGTGTTGTTTCACAAAGCTGTAGTCTACCAATTCCCTTGGTTATGCTGAGGCATGTTGGGGGTTCTGGTGTTGACATTGCCTGCTTTACTGCACGGGGCCTCAGGATCTACCACTGGTTTGGTGAAGAGGGGTTTGCTGAGATGCTTCCTGTCCTAGAATGTGTTCTTTTACCCAAGTGTGATAGACCTTTCCGGCTGATCTTTAAAGGTTCTTGGGTTCAAATATTGTTTCAAGATTGTATCACTCTGTCTTTTTGCTAGTTCTGCTGTTTGAGGATTTATCTAGGGGTGCTATTTTATGGTGGTTTGAAGAGTTAGTGTGATTTACTGCTTGTTGTACCATCTTGGCTCCTGGAAGTCCTTGACTACTCTTTGGAATCTCTCCAGCTTGTAGATGTCATTCCTCAATTGTTGCCTGGAAATAAATACTAAATACTTCAGATTTCATCTTTTAAAATGAAACATACTTCATAATGCATATTATTGTATACATTGGTTATCTGAAACAATACTTTCTTTTTAAGATCCAATTTAGACCTAAGAAATAAACTGCTTGGAAGAATCATATCTTGACTTTTTATTTTTTAACATATGAACTATGAAACAAAATTTTTAAGTGTTCTTTTCTGTTAATCCTTAGGTGTGAATATTTGATACGAATGAAAGGACAAGAGTTTGTTGATCAAGTTCAAGCTAGGTACCCTCATCTCCTTGAACAGGTAAAAAGGAGTTATTGTAATTGCCTGTACTGATAGTCAGTAATTCCTAACCGATGATTATGAAAGTATATTATTTAATACTTTTTAGAGAAAAATCAACAATATTGTTACATTTGTGCTTTGAGCTCTTAGGACATGCAAAGCTTCCTTTATGAATACTTAAGAAATTGGAAGGTCATTTTAACTATCTCCACTGGAAAAACCAAGTGAATTAAAATTGCATATTTCCCCAGTTGACAGATAATTGAGAAGGCAGCCCATTGAATCAATCACTATTTGTTAATTCAGAGAAATGCCGTAGATGGTCATTGAGCTGGGCCCACAGTTGAGTAGTAGGAGCAGGAGATTAGGCTGAATTGCCCAGAACTTTCAGTGATTCCAAAGTCTTTATTCCCACAAAAGTGCATCTGTAACCCTAGTACTATGACGTATCAGAAAACTCAGAATAAAAGAGTGCAAGTGACCCAGTTGGCAAAGGGGAAGATGCACAGTGAGTGTAAATAGTCTGGCAGCCCATTATCAGTGATTAATTGCTATAAATCATGACGTAATAGTTTATTATAGAGGACCTATAAAATTGGGAAATGAAGTAGCCTTAGTAACTAGTAGAGTGCTACCTTGATATCCTCGATATTTAAAGGATTAAAGAAAGGTCTCCAGGTCATCCAGTGAATCCTGTGTGAAGGAGTGAAAAAAAAAAAGATATAAAAGAGACCCACACAATATGGGAATGTGTACAAGGTTCAAAATCTGTGCTAGTAGAGAGAGTACACATATTTACATTTTGTCATTGTTTTAAGTTAGAGTTCCAAAATACAAATCTTAGAAGATAAAGATATATCCCTGATACATCTGTTATACATCTTACTATGGGGAATAATGGCTTTTTAGGGGGACAACTCACAGAATAGGCTCATTTAAAAAATTTTGTGGAGATTGGAGAAAGGATTTTAGTATTTCCCTCATGTTTTTTAGAAAAATCAATTTTAAGATGATGCTGATTTGGTGGAACTTTGCCAAGAGTTGAAGTGTTGGTCCAAATGAGTATGATTTAAAGAATAGTCGCCAGATGGATGATTCCATCAACATGAGTATACTTTCCTCCTAGGTGGAACACAGAGCCTTGTACCTTAGTAAACAGTCTTTGTTAGTGAGTCAAAAATATGCATCCACCTGGTGGTTACTTTTCTCCATACATTGGTTGGTCCCTAGATGACATAAAATCTAACTTTTGACAGAAATTAGAAGGCTGTTGTAACTTGAACCCTCTATGCCTTTTTTTCCATTGGCTACTATGTATGCATATCCAGGGTGGTGCCCTTTGTTACCTGATGCATTTGAGTAAGAGTTTTCTGAA
Organism: Potorous gilbertii; assembly: GCA_028658325.1. Taxonomy (NCBI): domain Eukaryota; kingdom Metazoa; phylum Chordata; class Mammalia; order Diprotodontia; family Potoroidae; genus Potorous; species Potorous gilbertii. The sequence continues at coordinate 125,491,982 of CM053771.1, read as the reverse complement.
AGCTATATAATAAAAGTCAGTTAAAGAAGATTTGCAAAGCTTAGTGGAAAATAATCTTATACTTTTAATTTTAGTCACTTCCATGCTTTTGTGAAACTGGAGAGTTCCCCTCCCCCCATTCTTTTCTCTGCAGGGTATTCAATCTTTCCCCCTATCCCTGCCTATAATTGGGTTAGTTAAAAGCAGCTGTAAATGGTATCATATGACAGAATTCAGCATTTGTTATCTGAGACACACACATAGACTTAGAAACAGGCAATTTCTCAGAAGTTTTAGTATGGTTTGAGTTTTATGAGCTGAGACTTTAGGGACATCTCACACACACACACACACTCTCTCTCTCTCACACTCTCTCTCACAAACAACATATTCTTTTATAGGTTTTGTCAAAATTTGATGTGATTGTTTAAGTACTAAATTCTTGTCCTTTTTGCTATATGCAAATAATTTGAAATTTACATTGTTTCTTGTTCTATCTTCTCTTCTGTAGTTGTTGTCAACTTCAGATGTTCCAGGGGATGAAAGTGCTGATCTACCAAGTAAGTGAAATAATACTTTGAATTTATAAGGAATGCCTAGAAAAAAAATAATGAGAATGGATGTAACAGAATTGTGAAATTAATTTTAAAATAAGATGAAACAGGCATGGAGGGTTGATAACATATTGTGTTATACATGTGGCACCAGGCTCTTTGATAGGGTGGATCCAGAGAAGTATAAGACACTGACCTGGCCCCAAAACCACTTACATTGTAGCTGAGGAGAGAGAAAACACAAATACACAAAGATGTCATCTGTTATTTTGTATTGTTACCTAAATGTCAGATTAATGGTATAGACACATTAAGGAATGTTACTTCAGAGGAGATAGTGATTGCAAAGTGAATTTTCACTTTTTACCAGGTTATGTAAAGAATCGCATAAGATGTCATATATTTTGTATTTTGAAGGCAAGGATAGGAATTATTCCTTGTACTTATTTTAGAAATCTGCCTCTGGCCATGTCTATTTTAAATAATATTTTAAAAATTAAATTTTGAACAGTAAGCATTCCATACCTTTTCAACTTTCCTCAGGTTCCTAAACTGACTTGCTCCTTCCCTTACTCTTAGCAGATGACTTTGCCTTCTTTTTTAGTAAGATGATCATGGCTATTAAATGAGTTCTCCTTAAGACAAAGTCTTATAGCAGAACTGTAGATTTGGAGTGAGAGGATCTGGTCAGAATCAGACTCTGATAAATGTATGATCTTGGGCAAGTTACTTAGCCAAAATTTCGTCCATCAAATGGGGTTAATAATAGGACCTACCTCTCAGGGTTGTTGTGAGGATCAGATGAGATTGTATTTGTAAAGCACTTAGCACAAAGCCTGACATCTAGTAGGTATTAATATAAATGCTGGCTGTTTTTGATATCTTCATCATTGTCATTGTTACTTACTTCATGAGCAAATTGATAATTTATAAAATGGGGGCAGACATGCCCAGTTCTTTGGGTAGTCACTGGGAAATTATACAATGGCATTGGGAAGTGGTGCTGCAAACACATTTTAATAAAAAGCACATAGGCATGAGAATAGGATGGAGTGGTGAAGGAAGGCAGGCAATGTGTGGAAGGAAGATGGAGAGGGCAGAAAGGCACAGTTACTCACATAACCATGAATTAAAAGTGGAGAGCATTTGACAGCATGGACCCAATGAAATATGGAAGAATGCTTAGGAGTTTGAGGTCTCAGTTTCATAGGGTTTTTTTGGGTGGAGGGAAGCAGACTAATTCTTATCTGGGGTGAACTTATTAGCATTAAATCATTTCAGAATTGCCAGTAAAAAAAACTTTAAAGGTAACATGTCCACATCTTCTCAAGATTATCAGTACCTTTTGGTGTTTCGTGGATGTGCAGAACATGTCTGAGATTTACATGTTATTATCTTGTGTCTTCGGCTGATTAGGCACATATTACCAGGATGTAAAATTAGTTAATATATGATACAGTTCCTTGATCTGCTTTTTCTGTATTTGTCGATGTAAGCAACCAAAGATACCTATCCTAAGTACCGCTTTGGTAACAGTCTCTAAATTGTGGTATGTTGTCTCGTTGTCATTTTCTCTAATGAAACCATCAATTATTTCTATGATTTCTTTTTTGACCCACTTGTTTTTTAGGATTAGATTATTTAGTTTTCAGTTGATTTTTAATCTCTCTCTCTCCATTGTCCATTATTGAATGTAATTTTTATTGCATTGCTGTCTGGAAAATGATGCATTTACTATAGGCTTTTCTGCTTTTGGTTGTGAAATTTTTATATCCTAATACATAGTCAGTTTTTGTGAAAAAGGTATATTCCTTTTTATTCCCATTCAATTTTTCACTTGAATTCTATCATGTCTAACTTTTTCTAAAATTTAATTCACTTCCTTAACTTCTTTCTTGTTTTTTGATCAGATTTATCTAGTTCTGAAAGGGGAAACTTGAGATCCCACACTAGTACAGTTTTATTATCTATATCCTCCAGTAGCTTATTCAACTTATTCAAAAATTTGATGCTGTACCATTTGGTGCATATCTCTTTATTATTACTGCTTCATTGTCTGTGGTACCTTTCAGCATGATCGTTTCCTCCTTTATCTCTCTTTTAATTAGATCAGTTTTTGCTTTTGCTTTATCTGAGATCATGATCCCTACCCCTGCTTTCTTTGCTTCAGTTGAAGCGTAATAGATTCTGCTCTAGCCCTTTACCTTTACCCTATGTGTATCTTTCTGCTTCAGAGGTGTTTCTTGTAAACAGCATATTATAGGATTCTGGTTTTTAATCCATTCTGCTATCAGTTTCCGTTTTATGGGTGAATTCATCCCATTCACATTTGTAGTTATGATCACTATTTTGCTCCATTCTGTTTTTTTGCTTTTTTATCCTCTCTTCTCGCCCACTATCTTTTCTCTCCTCACAAATGTTTTACTTCTGATCACCACCCTCCCTTTTATCAGTCCCCCACTCCCCCAATTATTCCCATCCCTTTTTAATTCCATAGAGGGTAAGGTAGATTTCTGTATCCAACTGACTGTGAATGTTATTCCCTCTTCGAGTTAATTTTGATGAGAGTAAGGTTTAAGCTTTGCTCGCCCCTTTCCCCCCACCCCATCTTCCTCTCTGTTATAATAGCTCTTTCATGTGGGATAATTTACCCCATTCAACCCCTCCTTCCAGTGCAATTTTCTTTCTCATTTTGTTCTCTTGGGTATCATCCCAACAAAGTCATCTTATATTCATGCTTTCTGTCTGCATATACTCCTTCTAAAGGCTATTATAAAGTTGTTAAGAGTTACAAATACTGTCTTGCCATATAGAAATATAAACAATTTAACCTTAATGAATTTCTTAAGTTTTCTCTTGTTTCTTTTTTACCTTTTTTACATTTTCCTTGAGTCTTGTATTTGGAGGTTAAATTTTTTTATTTAGCTCTGGTCTTTTAATTAAGAAATGCTTGAAAGTTATCTATTTTGTTAAATGTCATTTTTTCCCCCTTGAAAGATTATATTCACTTTTGGGGTAGGTGATTTTTGGTTGTAATCCTAACTCCTTTGCCTTCTGGGATATCATATTTTAAGCCCTCTTGTTCTTTAATGTGGAAGCTGCCAAATCCTGTGTAATCCTGGCTGTAGTTCCACAATATTTGAGTTTCTTTTTGGCCACTTGATATACTTTTACCTTATCTGTGAGTTCTGGAATGTGGCTATGATATTCCTTAGTGTTTCCATTTTGGGATCTTTTTAAGGCAGTGATCTTTAAATTTAAATTCTTTAAATTTCTATTTTGCCTTGTGGTTCTAATATATCAGGACAGTTTTCTTTGATAATATCTTGAAAGATGTCCAGGATTTTTTTTAATCATTGTTTTTAGATAGTCCAATAATTCTGAAATTATCTCTTCTGGATTTATTTTCCAGGTCAGTTGTTTTTCCAATGAGAAATTTCCCATTTTCTTTTGTTTTTTTGATTTTGTTTTATCATGTCTTGATATCTCATAGAGTCATTAAGTCTAATTTTTAAGGAATTATTTTACTCAGTGAGCTTTTGTACTTCCTTTTCATTTGGTCAATTTTTTTTTTTGTTATCTTTTCCTATGCTCTTGACATTTTTCATGATTTTCTTTCGTTACTTACATTTCTTTCCCCATTTTTTCTTCTATTTCTCTAATTTGTTTTTTTAAATCTTTTTTAAGCCCTTCCAGGAATTCTTTTTGGGCCTGAGATAAAATTATATTTTTCTTTGAAGCTTCACATGTAGCCATTTTGACACTTATTGTTCTGAAGAAAAGTTTATGCCTTGAAGCTCCCTGTCACCATTGTAACTTTCTGTAGTTAAGCTTTTTTTTTTTGTTTGTTTTTTTGCTCATTTTTCTCCTGCCTTTTTTAGTCACTTTGTTTTCATGGGCTCCGGTCCTGTCCTGTCACAAGCTTTTCGTGCTGGTGCTCTGGGTTTACTGGACTTCAGGGCTTAGCTGCTTGCTTTCTCTGGAGGGTAGGATTCCTTTCTGGCTTGTACTGCTTAGTAATGCTTCCCTGTTGACCTCCCAGCAACAACAGCAACCTCTGGGTGTAGGGTTTAGCAGCTGATCTGCTCTGGGGTGCGACTCTGCTGCTGGGTTGCTATGAAAAGAGGGCCTCTCTGTTCTCCCAGTTCATTATTGGTCAGCAGTGGAGTTAACTGGTGACTTGTGTGCTGGGGGAAGGGTTGCTGGGGTGGGGCCTTACTGCAATGCACCCATTGCTTACTTGCCTGGGGTGCTGCTAGTTTTATAGGAGGGGAGGTCTTGCCCAGTGGATTGCTGCAAAAGTGGAGGCCCCCTGCTGTGAGGCTGGCTGCTGTTGTTCTTGGACCTTGCTCCCTTTCCAGCCTGTTGAGATAGTCCTTTCCTGCTGGACTGGGAAGCTGCAGATAATTCTGAGGAGGTTTTCCCAAGGGAATTTTGGAAAGCTTTAGAGGGGACTCTTCCTCATCCTGCCATCTAGGAAATGGGATTCCCATTGTTTTGATCCTTAAGCCATTTAAAGTTGTTTCTCTGAACACTGTTGTCCTTGTATAAATTGTACTTTGATTCTGTTTAATTTACTTTCTATCCATATTACTTGGGATTCTCTGAAATTATCTCTTTTTGTCATTTCTCATGATATACTATTCTGTTACGTTTATGTACACAACTGCCTAAGAGGTAGGCTAAATCAACACCTCCCCTCCTCTTAGATTATAATTATTTTTGTTTATTCTTGCTTTTAATCACCCTTTGGGGGATCAAGAAGTTTGCTTCTATTGTGATTATTCCCTTCATGGTATTATCCTTCTTATGTCAGATTCAGGTTTGATCTTTTCATCAGAAATGGTTGAAAGTCTTGAGTTGTAAGTTTTTTTTTGTTTTTTTTTTAACCGCAGTAGGATTCTGCTCAGCCCTATAGTGCAAAAAGTTCTCAGTGGCAAGCCTTTACCTTTTGATTTTTTTGGAATATTGTATTCTAAGGTAGTTTCTGGTTTTTAGGAGAAGCTATCAGGTTTTATGTAATCCAATCCCGACTGTAATTCCTCAGGATTTGGAACACCTTTCAGGATCTTTGTTGCATTCTTTGTTCTGGGAGCTCTGGTTTTTGGATATGACAGTTGTGATACCTTTTCTTTGGAATGTGATTGGTAGGTTACCTTCTGGCATCTTGGAGTTTCCTTAGGGGAGTGTTTTTTTGTCCATTTTTATTGCCTCTGGAGGGTGGACTTCCCTTCTGGCTTGTACTGGGAGATGGTGCCTCCCTGTTGACCTGTTGGTCACATTTCTCTGCTCTAAGTAGAATTCAGTCATGCGCTTGTGCTAGTTTTGATGGAGTGTCATAACTGATTTTTTTATTCATTTCTGGAGCTGAAGAAGTCACTTAATGTAGTTTCTCATTGGATTTCTTGGCTAGTATTTAAGGTGGTACATTTTTTAGGGTTTTTTTGGATTAGATATATGAGAGTTAGGAGGCTTATCCATTGTTCAGGTGGCTATTGGCAGGATATCTTGTGTGGTGCTTCAGCACCAAATTTATTGAAAGTAGTTTATATCTTATTTCTGGTTTGGCTCTCCTATCTCATTATTCTGTCCATAATCTCTGTTGTTGAATTGTCTCCTTATTCCATAAATATTGATATTCTTCAGTGTTCATTTTTTCTCCCCCTCTCCATCTTCTTCCTCTCTTCTCCATCCCTTCCACTTCTCCCTTTCTCTCTTCTTCCTTCTCTGTATCTCTTCCCTTCTCTATTTTCTCTTTTGTTAATATTTTCTGTTATGAGTTAGTTACCACCTGAAGACAAAATTTATGTATTACTTTGAGTTTTACAATGTACTTCCCTACAACAGTATTGGTTTACATTCCCAACTCTATTACTATGTGTATTGCCTTGGGCAAATCACTTTCTCTTGGCCTCAGTTTCCTGACCTAAAAAAGACTAGTTTGGATTAGATGTGTTCAACGTTCTCTTCCAGGGAGGTAATGTACAGTAGTACTAGCCCCCATTTTGTAGAAGAGAAAACTATGACCTAGAGGAGATAATTGACTTACCCATGTTTATATAATAAATATGACAGCTTGATTCTGAGCAGTCTTTTCAAGGTCTGCTGATTTTATTATACCATATTGCCTTTTTGCTTATACAGTTGATTCACAAATGTTTGTCTCTAGCCTATCCTTTCTTCAGACCTCCATATCTAACTGCTGGTCATTTCCAGTTGGATGTCTAGCTAGGTCAGATTCAGCATATCCAGAAATCGAGCTCATCTTCCCTCCAAAACCTTTTTTCCTTTTGATTGCTCTATTTCTGTTGGTGAAAAGCACGATTCCAATGGTCTTTTGGGATAGAAACTTAGTTAGCTTCTTCCACATCGAGTCTTGCCCCTTCCTTTCCATTCCCTCTTCCACCTTTCTGATTTGGGCTATATATAACAGTCATCTCTAAGTACTGCTACTTGAATTGGAATCACACTGGATGAGTTATTCCTCAGATACATCCGTATAGATGCTTTGCCTCCCTCCTCCCTTTGCTTTACCTAGAAGCAAATTGTCTTCTTTCTCTGACCTTTCACTGATCTATATTCAGATCTGTCTTAGAACATTTAACAAATTCTGTCTGGATTATAGTTTTACTTAAATGCCTTATTTCTTCTAGTTTGTAAGGTCACTGAGAGATATTTTACCAGGCCTTTAATAAGCTCCTAGTATAGGGCTTGCACATGATAGATATTAGATATACATTGAATGAGTAAGATTAGAAATATTTTGTGAAATAGAGTTTTTATATTTCGCTAATTATCTTCATATAGACGATTTCTTCTCATCCTCAAGATGGTTATGTGAGATAAGCAAGGCAGATAATATCCCTGTTTTGGAGATGACTCTTAAAATCAAAGCGATTGTGACTTTTCTGAGGCCAAGTAGCCAGAGGGTAGCAGAGCTGAGCCTCAGACTCAGGTCATCTAACTTCAAGTCATGTGTTCTTTCCAAAGTGGTAAACATTTTGCCTGTTGTGGTTTGTATGACTCTATATCTATGAGTGTAAAAATTAATCTGTAAATCTGTAACTTAAAATTTATTCCTATGTATGTTATTTTCAAACAGTTATTCATTTTGGACCTGGAGAAAATTCAGAAGATGCAGTCATGATGAACACTCCAGTGATAAAATCTGCTTTGGAAATGGGCTTCAATAGAAATCTAGTAAAACAGATTGTTCAGAGTAAAATCTTAACTACTGGAGAAAATTATAAAACAGTCAATGAGGTTGTATCTGATCTCCTCAACGCAGAAGACGAAAAAAGGAAGGAGGAAAAGGAGAGACAAACTGAAGAAATGGCATCAGGTGTGTATTGGATTTTTATTCACATGCAGTCAAGCTGTAGTTCATAACATTAATGTAGAATTTAATTTCCTAATGTTTAGATTAGTAGTTTTTTTGAGCTTTCTAACATTTCTTTCCCTACTAATACTTGTAAATGCTCTTTTTTGAAAAATTATATTTTAAATAATGAAATGAGGTTATTATTAATTTTATCTCCAATAATATCATCATTGATTTTATTCAGCATAATTCTGTTCCTGTGGTAGTGTTGTTCATTACATTCTGTCACAGTTGTGTTAGAGAAATTTTAATTGGCTTTGGCCCTTGGATTTATTTTTATTTTATAAGCATTTGTGTAGAGCAGGTGGTGTAGGACTCAGTAGAAATGGATACATTTTACAATGTTTGTAACATTGTAATTCGCTACAAATTAACTATGCTTTATTGTATTTTTATTTATTTTGTTAAACATTTCCCAATTACAGTTTAACCTGGTTCTTGTTGCACTTGAGAGGTCACCTCTGGAATAGAATACTGTATTGTATTGTCAGGAATTATAGGATTTACAGCTAGAAGGGACTTTGGAGATGGATAGGTGGTACCTACATACGTTAAGCATTTACTTTGTGCTAGACATTGTGCTAAGTTCCAAAGATACCCCCAAAAGCATGTAAGGTAGTCTTAAGGGGTGCTGAAAAGTGGAGGGAGGAGGAGGAGGAGGACATGACATGGTGTTCAGACTACAGGAAGTGGCCTTGACGTGGAGCTCTAGTTCTTACTAAGGTAAAGGAGGCTTATCGGAGCTAAAGGAATAGTAATGGGGATGATAACAGCTAACACACGTGTGTATGTATACGTGTATATGTATACTGTGTATGTGTACATATGTACATGTATATATGTTTACACACACATGAATGAAAACGACTTACTATGTGCCAGGCACTGTGCTGAGCTCTTTTACAGTTATTATCTCATTTGAGCCTAATGATGACCCTAGGAGGCGGCAGTTGCTATTCACATTTTATGGATGGAACTGAGGCAAACAGGTTAAATGACTTGCTCTGGGTCACATAAGTAGTAAGAGTCTGAGTCTAGATTTGAATTTAGACAAAGAAGTATTAATAATTGGTAAATATTTTCTAATGGGGTGGAGACCATAAACTGGAGGTACTGTGGTTCAGCTTCCCTTATTTTACAGATAAGGAATCCAAGATTTAGAGAGGTTTAATTGACTTACTCAAGGTTACACACTAGTCATAAGTAGCAGAGATCATATTTGAATGAGTCTTCTGAAATGCAGATCTGATCACCCTTTCAGCTGTCACACACTGTTCCTAAAGAAATAAGAGACCATTAAAGACAAGAGCGTACAGCATAGTTGGGAAGAAAAAAAATGTGGTACAAACAAACAAGAACACTACAAAAGAGTGTTAAACAAAATAATATGAGAAATGTTATACAGAGAATTTATAGTGATTAGAATATAGTGAGGGGTTCCTCGTGGAGGGGTGGGGGTCTTTTTAAAGCAACACCTTGAATTATATTTGCTGCATTTTGCTTTTCAAGTTATATTTATATCCTCTCCCTTGATCATCTCATGCTAGTATAGTAATTTAAAAGGATTAGATAGAGTATTTCATAGAGTTGCTAATGGTATTTAGCACTTTTACCCCAGGAAATATTAACTGGAAAAAAGAGTTAACTTCTGCCTTAATTTGAGAGAACCAAAAAACAAAAATCACACCTTAAAGTGACATGGATATATAGTGTTTCCTTTAAAGAAAAATCAAAATTATTTTAACCTTCCCAGAATTGTTTCCTCCTAGAGTGAATCACATATGATCTTGGTTCAAATCTCAGCTTACACTGCTGCCCTGTGTAATGCTTTGTTAGACCTCATTAAGAGGCATCATGTTCCAAGACTAGAGAGGTGATTGTCACATTGTATTTTGACCTTGATCAGACTACATTTGTGATATTGTGTCCAGTTCTGGTAGCTATGTTTCAGGAATGACACTGGTAATCTGGAGAGTGCCCTGAGGATGTGATAGTGGTCTTCCAAGTATTTTAAAGGCTGTCCTGTGGCAAAGAGATGAGACTTGTTTTACTCATCCCCAGAAGACAGAACTAGGAATAATGAAGAAAAGTCAGAGAGATAAATTTATTAGATATTATTAGAAACACTTTATTATAGTTTTAGACTGTGAATTCCTTGGGAGCAGGGACTGTCAGCTTTTCTTTGCATTTTCAACACTTCACAGAATGCCGGAAACATAGTTGGTGCTTAATAAACGTTTATTGACTAACAAAGCAGTTCTTAAGTGACATGGGTTGCCTTGGAAGCGCTAATGTTTTCTTTTTCATTAAGATCTTCAAGCAAAAATGAAATGACCATTTGAGCTTGTTATAGAGAGAATTCTTGTTCAAATATAGGTTAGACAAGATAAGTTCTGAAGTTCCTTCCAACTCTTGACATTTTATGATTTCTTAAAATTTTAATGAACTCTGAGCACCATTTTTCATATGATAATTTCTGTACTATGAAGATGCTTTTTCTTAGGATTTTGATTTTCTCATGATTTTCATTGCTTAAACTTTTTCCAAATATTAGAAAAGAATCTCATTATAAAAATGAGATTGATAAATTGTGCTGATTGGGAAGAGTATGCTTAAGGGAATGGATGCAGTTTGGAAATTGAATATAAGGGAAATACTGGGAAGGTAAGAGTAGAAATTTCAATTAAATATAAATAATAGATTGCTATAATTTCATACCCATACCACACAAAGCAGTGATATTCCAGATGAATGTTTTTTAGTGGCTTTGAGGAATGTGAAAAAGGTTTCCTTTTCCTGTCAAGTTTGATTGAGAAGTAACCTAAAATTTTTTTTTTAAGCAATTGGAGGGAAATACGGAAATAGTAAATGACATATAACATAATATTGTAATAACATCATCAAAATGTAAAATCAGAACATTGATATGTAAGATTTTTTTTAAGTCCCATATTCAATTAACCTTAATTTGTAAAAGTGGTAAAAATGGTAGAGAAATTAAAATAAAATCATAGTATTTTTTTTGGGAGGGGGGAGTGTCTGTTATAGTTATACTTAAATTACAGATGAGTGCTACACTGTATTTGAGAGAGCACAGGTTCTTCCTCATCCCTAAAAAAGGTAAATATAGGGAAACAAAGGCAGTAGAGTAAAGCAGAGCTCAAGGTTCAAATATGCCCCCAAAATAAGTTTTGTGACACTGGACAAGTCATTTAATTTTTTTGTGCTTCAGGTCACAGGTTGTAACTGTTTTAGTGGCAGGAATCCCTGCACTGAAAGTTCTACACTTTGGAATCAGATCATTTGTGTGGTTTTAAGTCTGATGTGATTTTTTTCTCTTTTCAATAAAGATGACCTGACATTAATTCGGAAGAATAGAATGGCTCTGTTTCAGCATTTGACCTGTGTGCTTCCTATCCTGGATAGTCTCTTAACATCGGGTGTGATTAATGAGCAGGAACATGATGTTATTAAACAAAAAACACAGACGTCTCTACAAGCAAGAGAACTGATTGATACCATTTTAGTCAAAGGAAATTCTGCAGCCAATATTTTTAAAAACTGTCTCAAAGAAATTGATTCTGTGTTATATAACAATTTATTTGGTAAGTTTGTAGGAAAACTTCTAGGAACACAGTGGATCAGTTGAGGTATCTTCATTGATCTGTAGCAATTAATACAAATAATGTAAGAAAATATGTCATTCTTTTGCCAAACAATGGACACCTTTGTTGTCATGGCAGTACTCTTGCCTCCTCTGTATTCTTCTGCTAGCTTTCTTGCTATGCACTTGAAACCCCTAATTCTAGTAATAAGTTACCCTTCATCCTCAGTAACCCTTCTTTGCTGTGCTGGTTGCTGCTTTTTCTGTTGTTCCATCTCAACGTGCCTAAAGGTAGAATTAGTATATTCCTTGTTCCACTTACAGATTGTTGTTCTGTCACCATCACACAACCTTTTTCTCCTTTGAAAGTTTTCTAGCTAATGAGCTCATGCTCTTCTGGCTCTTGATTTCCAGAATAATTTTCCACCTTTCTCTATGCCTTTGTTACCTGGCTGGCAGTCTTATTTCCCTTCCCATCCCCCTCTTTCCCAGTCACTATCCTTATAGTCCTCACTGTCCCCGCTAATGATTTACCTAATACCTGTATAAGGCCTTCAATTTCTCAGATTCTAAATCCTTCTACCTAATAGCTTAGACTTCACCATAACCTTGAAACCACCCCATGTCTAAGATCTTAAACTCAGAATTTTTACTATCTGACAACAATCTCTTCGTTTCTGTGTCTGTTTCCTTACTTATTCTATATTTATTGTTTCCTTTCATTATGACCTTTGTTTTGATTTTTTGCTATTCTTGCAATCTATTAATTCGCTTAAGGGGCCTTTTTACTTGTCATTGATTACATTTCCATAAACTCTTCCTTAACTCTCCTGTCTGTTTACTAATCTTCATCCCTTTTCAGTATCCATTTTCCCTTGTTCTCATTCCCAAACAGATGGACACTATTTGAAGAAATTATGAAATTCTACTGATTGGGTCCAACCACAGATTATATTCTTTATCATCATTCATGTCCTCAGTGCTAGATGATAGTCTTCTATTTATCGCCTTAACTAGTGCACTTTCCAGATCTTCCCAAGTCTTCAATTCCATCTTAGTCTTAAGAAATGTCCTCACCCTCTTCATTGAAAAGATTGAATCTATCAAAAGTGCACTCCTTCAATAGCCCTCCTCTCCTCCTCTTTTAAACCTCTTTGCCCATCATTTCTTCCTATTATTAGTATTAGAAGAAATTTTTCTAGTATTAGAAGTATTAGTATTAGAAGAAAAGGCAACTTTGTTCCTTATCTTTTTTAAAAAACAAGTTTTATTGACATATTTTGGGTTTTCTTTTATCTCATCAAAATTTTCTCACCTTCTTCCAGAGTGTGATCCCCTGTAACTAATATTTCTTAAAGATGAAGAAAAAGGAATTGATGCCTTATTAAGGCTAGCTATTGTTGATATATTCTCTAGGACTTTCATCAGTTACCCTCACTTGTTTTATGCATTTCATTCTCTCTCCCTCTATTAGCTTTTTCTTCTCAGACAAAAGACATGTTACGTTTTCCATATCCTAAAATAGAATCTCTCCTTTGAACTTACATTTTAAAAATTATATATTGATACTGCTTATTTTTTCAAGCTTTTCTTCTCCCTTTCATTGCTGAATTTTAATCTACACTCATGATATTTCCTCACTATCTATTCACTTCTCAGACTCCTAAAATTTAGCTGCTGCCTTCTCAATTGAAATGACTTTTTCTGAAGTTAGTAATGACCACCTTATCAAATTAATGTGTGTTATTTTTGTAGTTTTCATCTTCCTTGATCTCTGTGGCCTATTGATTTCTTCACCCCAGTTTTGGTAGCCTTTCTTCTGTTGGTTTGTGATTTTGTTCTCAGTTTTTTGAATGACCTGTCTCCTCATTTTCTTCAAAATGTGACTTTCCAGTTTTCACTTTGGCCCTGTTCTTTTCCTATACTCCCACTGTTCCTCTGTTCCACTCTACCATTCCTCTGGCCGTGCAGAAGACATTTCCAGCTTCCTACAAGATACCTCCAGCTGGGTGACCTCTAGGTATTGAAAACTTAACATTGTCCAAGACCATAGTCTTCATCTTCATCCTTGCCCCTTCTCTCTGATTTTTCTATTTGATGCTCTCACCTGGAGTATTTTGGTAGTTTTAATTTCCCTGCTACTAGAATGTCTCACATCTCTAGTTTGTCCTTCATAAAACTGTGAAAATCATCTGTTTGATGCACAGTTCTGACCAGCCATCACTGTCCCTATTCAGCAACTTTTAGTGTCCCCTTACTGCTTATAGGATAAAATTAAAACTCCTTTGCCCAACATTTAAGGTCCTCTTCATCAACCTGGTTTCAGTCTTATCTTCCCATCCTAATTTTACATTACCACCATTCAGACACTTGGTTCCAGTTAAATTGAATTACTGGCTATTCCCTGAACTTGCCCTATAATCTCTCCTGGGTCTCTGTATTCAGTGGAGTGTCCCTTATGCCTACAATGCCTCCTCCTCCTTAATCTTTACCTTCAAGGGCCTGGCTCAAGTGATGCTACTTCTGTGAGACCTTTCCTGGTTCAGTCTACCCCCAGGTAAAATTTCTTGCTTTCTCCAAAGTTTCTTAGAATATTTTGGCTAAGTCTTTCCTTGGCCCCCTAACACTCTTTACATTTTAGTATATTTGTATATCTGTCATGTCAACTCTTAGTAAAAACATTTTTTAAAGGCAAGGATTGGCTCTTTTTTCTTCCAGTTTTTGTGTCCATAGTACATGGCAGGTAATAGTAGGCTGTTAGTATTTGTTGAATTGTTTTGGATTTCTGTTGATGACTCTGGAGGATCACACCTTTTGATTTGGAAGGGACTTTAGAGGCCGTCAAGTCCAAATGGCTCATTTACAGAATAGAAAACTGAAGCTCAGAGGGATCATCATCACAGTCACCTCAGTTGAATCTCGAATTCTAAATCACAGAATCTCTAGTTTGAAGTCATCTTGGAGCTTATCTAGTCCAATAAGAATCCTACTACTACACACCCAATGAGGGATTATTGGGTTTAGGGGAACTTACTATATCTTCCATGTGACAGTTCTTAAATTTCTGAAGATAGCTACCATGTTTCTGTTTCCCCATTCCTGTCCTCTTCCCCCACTGCCTCTGCCCTGGCCTTTTTTTTCCAGGTTAAATATCCCTAATTGGTTTATCTGCAAACTGTTCATCATTCTGATTGTCCTTTCTCCACATGTTCTTTGGTTTTTCATTGTCTTTTCTGAGCTGTGATAACCAGTACTGAACATGATTATCCAAATTTGCTTTAATCAGTCAGAGTTCAGGACTATATTATCCCTCATTCTAGACATTATACATTTAAGATTTTATTAGTTTTCAAGGCTACAATTTTACACTGTCGATTTATATTGAGTTTGTAATACACTAAAACACTTATCTTTTCCACCTAAGTTCTCCCTCTTGTGAGGTTAATCTAAAAACATCCAGATATAAGACTTAGAATTTATCCCCATTATATGCTACTTTATTAGATTCAGCTCAGTATTCTAGTCTTCCAAGACTGTTTGAATCTCATTTTGAATGCCTTCTACCTTGGGGTGATACACATGTCATTGATAAAAATGTTAAATATTAGCATATGACTTAGCACAGGGTTACTCTTGTATCATTCCACTGAAGATACTTTCCATGTTGGCCTTGAACTATTAATGATTATGGGTTTGGTCATTTAGCCACATCCAAATCCATCTGATTGTACTGTCATCTAGCCATATTTCTCCATTTTCCCCATAAGAATAGTTTCAGAGACTTTGTTAAAGTCTAGATAAAACTATTTCTCATATCTGTACATATGTGTGTATGTATATATGTACATATATGCATGTATATACATCTAGATATAGATATATAAAAAGTGTGTTCATATATACACACGTGTGCACACACATATTCCCCTTTGCCCTATTTATTACTTACTAGTGCTAGCTTTTTGAGATCACTATCTAGATATTCATTAACTGTTCCTTTCAAAATATATTCTAGAATTTTTTTGGAGGGGAATGAGAGTGAGGCTCACCAGCCTTGAGGCTGTAGCATCCATTCACCTTCTTGCCAAATTTTGTTGTACCTTGGCGCTGTTTCCAACTATCCCTGTTCCTGTAGAATGAACTGTTTTAATAGCTGCCTAACTGGTCTTCTTGCATCCATGTTATTGCTTCTTTAACCCATTCTACTTGTCATGTAATCTTTCACTCCTCTATTCCAAAAAGTTTTCATTTACTATCTCTTGGAAGTGTAAAGTCAGCTTATTTTTAATGATGGTTCTCCATAATCTGGTGCCCTATGTCTCCTTCTTATACCTTGCATTCTAGTTGATTTTGACTGTTCTTGTCATCTTGCTCATGCTTTCAGCTGTTTCTGGATAATGGGAAA
This sequence comes from Potorous gilbertii, assembly GCA_028658325.1. NCBI lineage: Eukaryota > Metazoa > Chordata > Mammalia > Diprotodontia > Potoroidae > Potorous > Potorous gilbertii. The sequence continues at coordinate 125,476,059 of CM053771.1, read as the reverse complement.
GAATAACAAAATTCATTCTGTTTCCCATCTTTTAAAACCTTTACTGTCCCTCATCTAAAATTTATCATTGCATTTTGTGCAAATCTCTTCTGTGCATACATAACATTTCCCTTTGTAGCCTAATTATTTTCTAATTAGATGGCAAGCTCCTTGAGACTAGGATTTGTGCCATACCTAAGCCTGTATCCTCCATACCTAGGATAGTTCATTACTTACAGAACATGCTTAAATGATTAAAAAATAATTGAGTTATAACTGATTGTAATGAATATAACATTCCCTCAGAATCTAGTTTATTCCAGTTGTTATATTACTCTGACAAAATATTCTCATTTTGAGGAAAAGACGTTTCGTATGGTGATGCTTGTATATTTTTTTCCAGTGGAAAAGAACATGAAGTATATTCCAACAGAAGATGTTTCAGGTAAAGCTGTTATAGTCAATCAAGTATCTGTTATAATACTTAAAAGGGTCTCTAGGTGCTGTTCATTTACTTTTCTCTACTTTTATTCTTCTTGACTCACCTGTACCAGAAATTAGAATTACATGAAGAGGAAGAGAACTCTAATTAGTTTAAAATTATTTCTTTTCTTTCTAGGTCTTCCCATGGAAGAACAGCTTAGGAGATTACAGGAAGAAAGAACATGTAAAGTTTGTATGGACAAAGAAGTTTCTATTGTATTTATTCCTTGTGGTCATCTGGTAGTATGCAAAGAATGTGCTCCTTCTCTAAGAAAATGCCCTATTTGCAGGGGTATAATCAAAGGTACAGTTCGTACATTTCTTTCATGAAAAGAATCCATACATCCAAGTTCGTATGGAACAGACCTCAAAATGGTCATCTTGAGCCCCTGAAACCTTTTGGAAGAAAGTGTTGTAAGGCTTTTTAGTAGCAAATTAATGTACAGATCTGCCTTGGTATCGGTTACTTGGTTTTCTTAAAGTACGTGGTGTTCTTATACTGTAGTCTGGTGTTCATATACTGTAGTCATAATTCCTTGAAAGTTGGTGTGCATATGTTTGTGCATGTTTTGTGTTGGAAGAACAGGATATGATACTATGCTCAAAAGTACAAGGATAGCGTATAGACATATTGCTATTATGTAGCATTTTTGGATTACTGAACCTGGTTATTTTACTAGAAGCTTTTGAATACTGTGTAAATGTAGTCACAGATGTGGGAATCAGGAGCCCCCAAATTTGTCATAACTATGGTGCCACTTATTTTGGGTGCTTTTTACATACAGTTTTCTTGTAAAATAGATACTGTCTGATTAGCTAAGGTGAAAAATTTCCCTAATAGGAGGAACAAATTAATAGCATAATATTTAAAAGAGAGACTTAATCTAAATGTTTTGACTCAGTTGAATATATATTATATATATTTGGTGTGATGTTTTCTTGTCTTTAAAGAGATTTTAGATAACATCTCATTTTCTCAAAACTTCTATAAAGTAAATATCTGAATTTAGGACAGATAAGATTAGAAAGTAGCTTAATTATGTGATTTCCAAAAGAGTTTCTTTAGTGATCTGTAGCATATGTAAAGTGATTCTATTTTAGGAGCATAACTGTTGTGTGTGTTGTAAAAAAGTGAATAATGCTGATGTGGTAGAATAATGCCACTTTATAAGCTAAATTATAGTTGTTTTGTGAAACTTAATTAATAATGTCCCTTTTTATAATGCGTATCTGTTGTAGTTATTTGTTTTTATGTGTTCTTTATACTGTGTTAATAATTGTAATAAATGTTTGCATATGATGCCACCTAGTGTGAAGATATCTATAACTATCTGGTCGTCATCATTGTGTTTCCTGCAGTGCCTTGCACTTCGTAGTCAGTAAATTTTTGTTAATTAAAGAATAAGCAAATGCAATGAAACGGTGAGTCCTGTGCTTTGATAGTCTGCTTGTGGAGTTGTCAATGTAGAAACCTTACGTGCCTCGTTCTATGGTAGTTCTTTTCATGTTGTAAGAAAATTACAATTAAAAAATATAATTAACCTTGAAACCTTATTGTTGTTTTTTTCTCTCGGGCATGTGTGTTTAGGGCAAGAACTAGGATCCTGAAATATTAAAAAAAATATTATGAACTAAATTCATTACAAAAACATTTTAATTTACAAAGAAACATTGCATAAGAAAAATTCTGTTACAATTTTAGAATGTATATATTTCTAAATATAGAAATATTTAGTGAGTGTACATTCATAATATGTGTATTATTTTTTGGGAGGAGAAGCAAGGACAGGGACTTTATTTTTGTCTTTGTGTTCCCAGCATTTAGCACAATGTGTTACGCATCATAGGTGCTCAATAAGTGCTTGTTGAAAAAATGGAAGAATATATTTATTTTTTACCTACCATAGATTATCAGTGCTAAGGACCAACTAGTTAGTTTTGGAAAAGAGCATATGTGGTAGAGCAAAATAGTTGTTCTGTGTGGTTCCATTTTATTTCCATTTTTCCACGGGGAAAAGGACAGTACTATCTTTGAATCACAGAATAATAGAATTGAGAATTGGAAAGAACTTTACTCAGTTGCCCTGTAGTTCAAATAATACACAAAAGGAATTCTCATTGTAACACATCTGACAAGTGATTGTCTGTTCTTTAATTGAAGACCTCCAAAGGGAGGGAAATGTTGTCCCTCCTGAATTTTGTAGATTTTAGGCATTATCTCCTGTAAATTTGTGAGCTGTAAGTTAGAGGTCTACTCTAATTCTCCTTTTTATTATTTAGTTGTTTCAGTCATATCTAACTCTTCATGACCCATATGAGGTTTTCTTGACAAAGACACTGGAGCGATTTGCTATTTGTGAATTCCCCAGGGTCCCACAGCTATTAAGTGTCTGAGCTCCGATTTGAACTTGGTAAGATGAGTTTTTCTGACTTTCAGGCCTGACACTATCCACTGCACTACACTGAAATTACTTGCTCAAGTTCATACAGGTAGCATCAGTGGTATGATTTGAGTCCTGACCCTACATATAGAAAAGGCCAAAACAGCCTAAGAAACACTTTTGTGATTATCTATAAAGACTTACTGGTGTGTGGTTTCAGGGACTTTTTGCCAAAGATGATACTTGGCCAGTCTCTTTTTCTTTTCAGTTTGTCCTCATTTCTAGGTAAATCTTAATTAGTAGGTAATCTTGAGTGATTTGAAAATGAAGATTTTATAAATCCTCAAATTTGGGGAGTTGGTAATTACCTCAGTGGCTATATAACTTATACATGAAAGGAATTCCTACAATAACATAATACCATGCTTTAGAAAGAACACTGACAGCTGAATGGAGGATGAACTGGAGTGGGGAGAAACTTTGGTCAGGGAGACCATGCAGCAGGCTGCAGTAGTTCAGCATGAGGTGATGATATTATTCCTGCACCAATGTTGGCTATATGAGTGAAGAGAAGACGTATATGAGAGATGTTAAGAAGGTAGAAACAATAGGACTTGGTAACAGATTGGGTAAGTGAAGTAAAGGAGGAGTAGTTGGGTTGCAAGTGAGGTGGCAAGCTTTGGTAACTGGGAGAATAGTGTGCCCTCAGCAGGAATAGGGAAGTTCTGAAGCGGGGGAGGGTTTGAGGAAAAAATAATGAATTTACTTTGGGGTATGATGAGTTTGAAATATGTCTGGAACATCCAGCTGAAGATATCCAATAGCATTTGGTGATGAGAGGCTGAACGTTAGGGCTGGATAAATCTGAAAATCATCTCTATGTAAATAGTAATGGAATCCACAAGAACTCAAAAGTACAAGATACCGTAGAGGGAGAAAAGAGCGAAGGATAAACTCTTGGGGACACTCACTGTTGGTGAGACACGGTGGAAGATCTAGTGAAGAAAAATGAAGAGTAGCCAGACAACTAGAATGAGAACCAGGAAAACATTACCACAAAAACCTAGAGAGAAGAGATCCAAGAGATAAGGGTAACTGATAGTGTTAAAAGTCTGCAGGTCAAAAAAGCAGAGGATCAAGAAGAAACCATTAGAATTGGCAATTACATCACTAGTCATTTGGGAGGGAGGCAGCTTTGAAATTTTCACTTGGAAGGTAAGTTTGGATGTCTTCTCAGTTACTGTTTTTAGCTAGTTTAACATTCTAATGGAGAAGATAACACATGCAGGGTAATGGTGGCCTGGAAAGTTAGTTATGGTGAGTGGGGCTGTAGGGTAATAGCCTGATACACTCCTCCCATGGATAATTACAAAGTAGATTTGATCGTAGTTGTAGAATTAGAAATCAGGAAGTTTTAGCAGATGTGGCCAGGAGATCAGAAAAGGATTAGTAATATATTTAGTATCATGACTAGTTAGTTCATATGATTAGGTGAGAGTTCTAAACCTGGAGTCCGTGAACTTTTAAAAATATATAAACTATTTCATTGTAACTGTCTTCCTTTGTAATCCTTTGAACATTATGAGAAGGGATCTTTGGTTTCTTTAGACTGCCAAAAGGGTCTATGGCACAAAAAAAATAATTATGAACTGCTGGATTTAAGCATTAAGTTTGAGACCTATAGTGCCTGGCACACAGATATTTGATTGATAGACAACCCCATTTTATAGGATATAATTTGTAATACAAGAACAACCATGGTGAGTAATTGAAGTTGGATCAGGAAAGACCCATTTCTAACTTGGAAAAAAATAGCTCAAGATACTATTCATGGGTGTCTTGGATCATAAACGCAGGCACAGTACACGTTAAGTATTTGCTTACATACCTACTAGTATCGTAGGACTAACAATCTTACTATAAATCCAAGATTTACATTAAAAATATAATTCAGTACCAGTTTTAAAGACAGCACTCTAGCAGCTCTTCTCTTTCCTCTGATTAAAACCTATGGCCATTCAGGTATGCTGCTATTAGGTAGGGTGATGATACTTGAACTTAGAACCTTATGATTTGAGCAACTAGGCTCACAATAGAGCTGTGTGTTAAGGTAAGCAGCATATTTGAGTGGAAAAATGTATTCTCTGAAGTTCTGTGAATATAGCTAATATATGATAAATTTTAAAGGGTAATGCCTAATTTAAATGCATACAAATGCCTGGGTACAACATGGCACTTTTAAATATTTTGGAGTGACAGTGTAATCTAATCTGTATTTACCTGGGTCTCAATCAACCTGTATTGAAGTTGTCCAACAGTATGGCCCTGTAATCCTGGGAAAGTCACTTAATTTCCTACTGCCCTAGGCAACTCAGTAAGAATAAGATGCAAAGCAAATGCCGATATGTATTGGTAAAGGGAAGTTTCTGGTGCCAATTAAATCACAGGGTAGTACATAAAAAACAAGTCAGTCATTGCTTAGTTTCATCCAGGTTTTATCAGACCTAAGCAGATCTGATCCCAGTTCAACTTGGAGATAGAAATTGTTCCAGCATTTAGATTTACTTTTATAGTTTTACAAAACGTCAAAAATTCCCAGCTTTTACTAATTGTTTTTTGATACAGAATCCTAGGGTTAGTAGAAAAAAAAAGGTCATTCACTTTTTTCCCTTGTTTCACCTCTCTTCCATGGTTAAGAAGAGAAAGTCAATGGGACCAACTGTTCATTTAGTATCTCTCTTGAATTGTTCTCTCTGTTAGTGGAAGGCTTTTCCCTAACAATTTTTTAGTGAGCTCTCCATACTTTAAAGCAAAAAAAAAAAAAAACCAACAAAAAACCCTATGCAATTTGTTCCAAATGCTTAACTTTATTCATTAGGATCATAAAATTTAGAATTGCAGGGGCAATATGAGGTGGTTGAAAGAATGTGATGTATAAAATCAGACAGTCTGGGTTCAAATCTTTTCTGTTACTTGAAATAGTATGGTATAATGGTAAATCATGGAGTCAAGGTGTCTGTTCAAATTTTGTTTTCTGACACAAGCTATGTGACTATGGGCAAGACAATTAAACATCCTTTTTAGCATCCCTGAGTTTGTTTCTACATATGTGAAATAGGGTTAATATTTGTAGGATTAGCACCGCTGTAGAAATGGTCTGTTTATACTATTATTAATAGCCATTTGAACATAAGCTAGTAACTTCTCTTCTAGGGTCAAGTTCTTTATACTATGACAGAGTTGGATTAGATGACTTTCTTTGTGCCTTCTAGCCCTAAAATTATGATCTTAGGCCTTGACAGAATGTCATCCAAACTCTTTATTTTAGAGTTGAACAAACTGACTTGCTCAGAGGAACAATAAAGCCATGATTTGAACATGATTCTTTTCCTATTATGTATTTCCTTTAGCAGCCCTACAACATCTACACCCTTAAAAAAAAACAACTGACAAAAACTTCTGATATAATCTATTCCAATTAATTTGAAATTACCAAATGCTTTACAAAACATAACTTCAAAAAAATTAATCAACACAAAAATATTTTATCAATAATTATCAAATTGTATAAGAACAATAAGAACTTTAAATCAGTTAAACATTGAGTTCCTCTTATGTAAGGGGTTTTGTGGAGTTGAAAGATAAGTGATAGTCTCTGCCCTGAACGATCCTATCTTATAAAGTACTCCTTCAAAGAGTCAGAGATTTAGTGCTGGAAAGGACATCATCAGAATTCTTCTTAGACTAGCTTTCTCATTTTACAGGTGAAGAAATTGAAGCACAGGAAAGTTAAATGACTTGCCCCAGAACACACAGGTATTGTCATTGTGAAATTTGAATCCAGTGCTCTCAACAGGGGCCCATAGGACCTCCTTTATTCAAATGAATAAAGTAATTAAGCATCTGTAATTATAAAGCTTAGTGGTAGCATGGCACCCTATTGCTGACCCTTACTACATGCCAAACCCTGGACAAGTAATTTAACCTCTGTGTACTTAAGATAACTCTGGAATGTTTTTTCTAAGTTGAAAGACAGTTACTAAGTTGCTAGGAGGAGTTCTCAACTTGAGGTGTTTTTTTTACATTGTAAACCTAACTGCTCTTTCAGGTATTTGAATATGTGGAAGGCCACATAAAAGAGGTCACAAAATCTCAGAGGTGGAAGGAAAGAACTTTGGAGAAAATTTTGTCTAACCCTCACCTGGACAAAAATCACTCTACAAAGTCCCTGTAGTCATCCAACCTTTGCTTGAAGAATATTAGTGAAGAGGAAACCATTATAAGCATTTATTAAGTGCCTCATAATGTGTTGCTAGGCACTATCTCTTAAGGCAGCTTATTCCATTTTTGGACTGGTAGCTCAGTGGATAAAGTGGGCCCAGAATCAGAAGATTAAGCAAGGAACATAGACTTTGGACAACAGTAGTGGTTATAAGGGCATGTCATGCTGTGGTCCATGGGGGTCACGAAGAAGTAGGACGTGACTGAACAACTGAACGACAAAAATTAGGGAATTTTTCCTTACATTAAACTTAGATTTTTCTCTGCACGTTCCACTCGCTGATCCTACTTCTGTCACCTGGGACCATGTACTAACTTAAGTTTCTAGTTCTTTGCTATTACAAAAAAGTGCCACTTTTAATATTGTGGTACATATAGAACTTTTCTGACTTTGACATTCCTGTTGTATATTTATAATAGTGAGCTCTCTGGGTCAAAGAATATGGGCATTTTGTTTTCACTTTTTTAGAAGTATAATTTCAAATTGATTTCTATTATTTGGTTCCTCTACCTAGCTGTCAAAAGAGATCTTCCTAAAGGACAGGTTTGACCATATCATCCCCAGCCCCAAAAGAAATGTTCTTAGAAGCAACTTTTCATTTCCTCTTCTGAAATGAGATCTAACCTTTAATTCCCCACAACCCACTACCATCACCGCCATTGTTTTTGTCCAATTCTTTAAGAAAAGGCTGTTTCTTATGTAATAGATGTAGGTACATTTTCAGCTCCTTTTTGCTTCTTACCTTTCATCTCCCCACTCACGTCTTCCTACTTTGTTCTGTTCCAGGCCCCCCAGATATGGATTTATTCTTGGAGGAAGACAGGATTTAGTCCATTGATTAATTCAAATTGTCTCCTAATTCTTTAAGGTTTCCTTATACTTTTAGTCCCTTAGGAAATTTATGTTCCTTTTGTTTGTGCCTAATTTTAATTTTTTTCTTAATGATAGCTTTTTAGAGACAACAGAATTGTTTTTTATTTTTTCCCCTTCATAACTCTAATATATACTTATCTTTTTTGTATGATTAGTTATCTGGAATGTTTAGAAGTCATATTGTGCTCACTTTTTTTTAAAGCAGTGACTTCATATACCTCTTTTTAGTTGAAAATTCAATTCCCTCCCCCCACCCCAATGATTTATATTTAACTTCTCATAATTATCATTTTGGGTTGAAGACTGAACATTTTTGCTATTTGGAGTATCTTGTTCCATCCTTTCTTTGATTTCCTGTGATTAAAGAGAAATCCTCAGTAATTCAAATCAATGCTCCTTCACAGTTGATGGTATTTCGCCTGGTGCTTCCAAAATTTGTCACTGGAATTGTTACAATTAACCTCCCTATTATGTTGAGTTTTAAGTATCAGTGTGTTTCTTCACTAGTGATATGCTCAGTAATTTTTTGTTGATATTCAGTTTTGGGTAGTTCTTTTACATTTCCTTAAGTAGGATATTCAGGGTTTTTTTTTTTAAGTCATGTTCTTTTGGAAGATTTATAATCCTTAAATTACTTCTATGTGATCTGTCTTCAAGTTCAGTCATTCTGGCCTGTGTAGAATTAATGTATCCTTTAAAGTTATTGCCTTTTGCTTCTCTACTACCAAATTTTGTTCTACTTCTGTATTTCTGTAAATCCATCACTTTCTAAGAGCTCTTAACCACACATTACCTTTATTGATTCTCTATGGTGTTGCTATACTGGCATTCTTAATTTGTATGGTGATGGCACACACATTTGTTCTCTAATTTCTGTGCCTTTGCACTGGCATATTCTTCATGCCTAAAATATGTTCCCTTCCATCTCTTCCTCTTAGAATTCTATTCTCCTTCAAGATTAAGCTTAAATACCATCTTTTACACAAGACCCTTCCTGATCCCCCAGCTTCTAGCATTCCTGAGAGCAGAGATTTTCATTTTTCTCTATTTGTATCCCTGGTGCCTCGCACATAGTAGGCACTTAAAAATGCTCACTGGTAATTCACTTATTGAAGAGCCTCCATCATGAGATCTAGATGCTGTGTCTGATTCTTTGTCTTTAGTTCTTTATTGAGAGCTCTGATTTCAGACCCAATGTCCATCCTAGTATATATTTTTAAGAGTTTTTCCCTTGAACCATTAAAAAATTTCTTGCAGTAGTTTTGATTTCTGGAGAGTCCACAAAAGTCTTTTTTTTCACTGATGATTTTGGTTAATTTTCCTTCATAATATAATGTGTTTTGGCCTTAACTTTTTTAAACTCATTTTTCTTTTCATCTTTCCCACTCTTTGGTGATTTATCATTTACTCACAAACTACGTTTATACTTAGGCTTTCTCTCTGACTTTTAGTTTTTCTTTTATTCCCATTGGCTCTAATCTAAATTCCCTCATGTCTATATTAGGAATGTTCAGCTCCCTTCTCATAGCAAACTGTGGATAAAAAAGGACTGTCTTCAAATAGGTTTCTAGTCCTCTTGCCTCTAGCCAACCTTCTCTACACTGCCTTATTTTCCTCTTCATTTTCTTTGCCTTTCCTTTTTACACTATCTGCTTCTTCTTGAGGAAGGTGTGTTTTGGGGTTTAAACTAAATCACTTCTGTGGGGGGAGGGAGAACTTGGTAAATGATCATAATGAAAACCGGAAGCAGAAATGAAATGGCCTGTACTCCCAGCACCCAGAGATGTCATGAAATGGGGATGGGAAAAGTTGTGTCAAATCTGGTACCTTTACACATTTTCAAGATAAGGCAGTATTTGTAGAGTGGATTTAAAGAACTGGCCTCAGGGTCAGGAAAATTTGTTTTCAAATCTTATCTCTGAAACATTGTGTGAACATGGGCAACTCAATCTTTTAATGATACAAGCAATTTTAAATATTATAAATTACAGAATCACTAATAAACTGCTTTGGGAGAGGAAGTTCCCTACATCATTGAAATCAAAAGTGTGGATAAAAAAATGTTTAATTCTCTTTATTTCAGTCAATTAATACACATTAAACATTGACTGTGCAGGGTGCTGGGCAAAACAAGAATAGAAAAATTACATCCTTGCCCTCAACTAGCTTATATTCTAATGAGCAAAGGGTATCAGGTAGGTGGCTTGTCTTCTCAATATACAGCTATAACAAATTTAGACTGCTTACTCTTCATGGACTCTGTAAAAGGTTGGGAAGATAGTATTTGCTGGACAAAAATCTTAGAAGACAGCATCCTTTCATTCAGGCTGTCTGTGAGCCACATTTTAACCTCTCAAGACTGCACTGTTATAACATCCAGCTGTAGACCACAAGCAGCAGAAACTATTAAAAAAACCCCAACAAAACAAAACCAGACTGAATTATTTATCAAATTACTGCTTAATTCCCCAGGGAATGATATTAGGTGTGATTTTTTTTTTAAATCAGTGAAGATGCTCCATAAATGTTTGCTGAATGAATTATTATGTTTTGCTTCATTTGCAAATTCAGTTTATGAAGGCATTTACAGTTTTGAATTATGAGGTGATCTTTGCTGTCCCTCGTCTGCTCACTCAGAGAAAAACACAGATTTCATGTCAAAATACTTTATAGTGTCTGTAGAGCACCTGACAGCTGCCTCTTTGTTTTTCAGGCTTTTTCTGTTGATTGCCCTGCTACTTAAATAAAATTAAAATAAATCAAAACACTGGGACCATTTGTTGATGAAGTGCAAATTTTCATTTTATTACTTATCTAAAAATAGACCTCAGCAATAACAACAATATACCCAAATGCTGGTTACTATAACAAAAGAAAAGGAAAAAACAAAAAGGAAACAGGAAATTGCTTTAAAAATATTTCTGAAAAGACAAAATTAAAATAGCTTTAATATGCTGCCAACTCTCAGTTACCTATATTTGACTTATACTTTCTGTGTGTTATTGACAGAGTATTTTAAAGCTAGTTTTTGCCCATCACCCAGCTGTGCACCTGGACTATCCTTATCTGTTGTCAAGTCAGCCAAATGCAAACTAATTTTAATAAACGTCTAAGTCACCATAATTAAGAAAATAAATACACAATCAAAAAAAACCCCAGAATATAATCCAAAGTCAAATAAAAATTATTTCATCATCTGTATTAGTTCCCCTAATTTGGGAGGGGGGAGGATAATGAGAATAGACTATCAAGAGCTGGCTTTGTAAATAATGATATTTTCATATTAACAAATTGTATTATGTAAAGAATAGGAGGAAAGCAACATCTAAATTCTTTAGAAGCATAAGACAAAGTAGAACATTTCAAAGCAAATAATTTCAGAATTTCAGGAGCTTGTCATCTTCAAAGTGCGACAGATATTTTAGAAAAACTCAGGAGGCCTGCTCCACACAAGTTCCTGTAGACTTCAAACAACAGGCTCACAGGGTGGGCATGAAATCAACAGAACACAGCCCCGTTCCTGCACCAGGCCCGGGAAGAAGGCAGGCCTTCCTGTTCTCTCTCTCATCTTATTTTATAGAGGAAGAAACAAAAGCAGTGAATGGTTGAATGACCCATGCAGGGTCAGAGAAATCAGTAGCATATAACTCAGAGGCTCCTGTTTGGTCTGTTTGTCCATGTTGTTCCTCAAAGCATGTACATGTGTGCCGTACAAAATCTTTCCTACTCAATGCAGTGTCAGGCGGACTCACACTATACAGTCTTGTCTTTGGGATCAGTGGCTATGGTCTTATATTTATCACCTCTCTTGGCCACACTGTGCACAATAAGAAGGCATAGTACTTTAATGTCCATTTGATACCTAGGATTTGCAAGTACAGGTTAGAAAAATATTCCTTATGCTCCTGTTGACTCCAGGTGCATCTAAGGAAGTCTTCATTTTTGCACCCTAAATAATATGAATTTTATGGTGTTTTACTTTGGTTGCCTGATACCCCAATCATGACTTGCCCTGAGATTCACATGCTGGGCTACCCACTGTCAAACACTTAACTACTCCTAATTATGCCCAACAATACTTGTGTTAATAGAAATATCCCGGGAATGCATGTGCTTTCATTAGTAAAGTATCCCTACTATATACACCATCCTAAAAGAGGCCAAGAATCATGAAAAAAGCAAAGTTGTTTGTTTTAAATGAGGGTGGTAGAGACTTCCTTAAATATTTCTGAGTGTAGCTGAATCAGAAGCATTTTCCACTGGCAATCTATATTTTCACAGTATTAAAAATCTACAGTGTAAGCTCTTTCCTTTCATGCCAATCTGATTTGTTTGTTCCTAACAGCTAGTCCATAATCACACTATGTAAAACATAATTCACTGAAACCATGGCAAAGAAAAGTAAAAATAAGATTGCCTATCAACTACCATTAAAAGCTCAAATGAAGTACTTAAAAAATAAGAATCCAAACTCGCAGCTGGTACCCTTAATGGAACACAGCTCAGGTAAAACTCTGAAGCAAACATTCTGGATTACTCTAAAAGTCTGGGGTTTCTTTGTGGGAGCAGAGAATTTAATAAGCTACACTGAATTCTGTATTGTTAGCATGAACAAGGGCCACATTTTAAGATTAATTATAATCAGAACCCCCAATCTGCTAGCTGGCATGGTAATTTCTGCTTTATCTACACTAACGGCAAACTGGAAGGCTTCTACTTTCTGGGGTATACCAGCAGCTGGAAGTTATGTGCTCAAGCAGTAAGGGCACTTCCAAAGACTGAGAATCACGATCAACCAAGGCAGCAGTGGTCCCTCCCCCATCCCATGTGGATGGATGCCCAGATTATATCCCCTGTGGATGCCTTCCAATTGCTGACTCTTTAGAGCCAATTTCACAGCCCCACGAGTGGCTTTTCCTGTGTGGAAACTCATTTGTTTTTAAGTGTTATTTGTGGGAAGCTTTGTGTTAATTTGTGATCTTGAAACTGTCAAGCGTTTTAATTAAAAAACAAACAAACATGAAAACAAATGCAACAACCCTTTTTTACCTTTAGTGACCATGGAGAAGTTTTACACATTCATAGAGTATATTTTACTTGGTGGGTATGGTCTGTTTATATGCTTTTCAAGAGGGAAACATTTTCTGAAATTAATGATGAGGGTTGTGCCGTCTTCTTTCTTTGCTTTGTTTCGTGGATGGTTTTCTTTAAATGATAGCATCATGTTCATCGCTGTAACAACACGAAATATTGGAATTACTTTCAGTTTTGTAGTGGTACTAAGAATACCTGATTATTCATGTTCATTAGAAAGTTACCTCACAGGAGAGTTTAATTCCTGAAAATCTGGATGTATTTCCTTTGCCCTGCTTCATTTCTTATGTAAAGATAAGGTAAAGATAATTTGATTATAAGAAACAGACAGCTAAAAATACTAGTCAGCATTCTCAAATTTTAGTATTTTTGAAAATTCAAGAAACTATAACTTCTCTACAATACTTCTTGAATGCTTCCTCATGGGGTGAGATATAGTTCTGAATTCTAGGATAGTTCTATGACAGACCTTAATCAAGTTAAAAAGGCATCAAGTAGATGCCTGGTGCCAGACTGTATGTAACCTGAGGAACAGCCTCGCTAAGTTTAGAGAGATTTATCACTGTGTGGATACCATGTGGTGATTTTATTTTGGGGGAGAGCAACTCATGATAAATGTCTCCACTAAGGTACAGATGGGAAGAAATAAATCTCCACTGTGGGGGGAGTACCCATTTGGATGAAATTGTGTATGCTTCAAGTACCAACAAAGACCTATGACTTCAAAATTTTTAAAAACCTCTAATTCTTTGGCTTCGAGAGTGCAGGAACTATATCTTATTTAAAACAAATATATTTACTTTAAGTACTTAGCAAGCAGAGTTTACTACCAAATCAGATTACTAATAGATAGTAATGGCATACATTTTTATAGTGCTTCCTATGTGCTGTGCTAAGCACTTCACAATGATCTCACTTGTTTCTCACAAACACCCTGGGAGGTAGGTGCTATCATTATTCTCATTTTATAGATGAGGAAACTGAGGCAAGCAAAGGTTAAGTGACTTGCCCAGGGTTATATAGCTAGTAGGTGTCTAAGGCCAGATCTTTCTAACTCCAGGCTCAGGCCACTACAATACCCAATTGCAACTAAATTTACAACTAAACCCAATCACTGTTAAATCAATTTACTTTAAAGTCAGAATTTAATGGAAGAAATAAAATTAATTTTTTCTTTATGGATTTTATTTCACTAAACACTGATTATGAAAAACAAGCTTCCTTTGCAGAACAAAAGGTACTTCTGCCGGCAGCGATCCATTGCTCTGGGGGAGATCATGGGTCTCATGGCAGTTCATAAGCAGGTTTTGAGGAAAGATCAACTCTGTAAAAGTTAAAATTACGTATGTACCACTGAAAACAATGGTTTCAAGAAGAAAAGCAGAACTGGGACAAAATTATTGCACTAGTTGCTAACTTTACAAATTCTGATCTCTCAAAATATGAGTGGCATTTAAATATGACAAAGATAAGCAAATCATGACTTTTAGTTCCTGAGATCTGGGAAGGTGGTAGATCACAAAAATTCTGGGCATATTTAAAAAATATTCAAAATTCAAAAGTATTTCTAGACTGACCAAACATTTTCTTGTATCTGTGGATTGGACAAACACAAAAATTTTTTTTAAAAAGTGCATTTCTCCAAATTTACATCTGATTTGATAAAACACCAACTCTCTCTCTATATTTCTTAAAAAACCATACAATGAAATATCAGAAGGTTCTTGGCCTTTTGTGTTGTGGACTCTTGGTTTTCTGGGAAAGCTTATGGACCCCTCCTCAGAATGCTTTAGGGGAATTAAGATAAAACAAGATTACAAGATTAATAAAATTATACAAAAAATACAGAACACAATTACACAGAAAATTAATATTAAAAAAAACAAGCTCATGGACTCTACCTATGTTACTTACATACTTTGAAGGAGAATAAAGAACATGCCATAGCACTTATCGATTCAATTAATTTTTTGAACATTTGTTACTGAGTGATTCTTAATCTTAAAAACCAATATGTCTATTTAAGAATTTGAGAATTACACATATTTATTGTGCTGATGAATTATGAATAACATTTATACACAAACACATTTCTATATAAATACAAACTATTTGGTAAGATTTAATACTTTAAAATTTGGTCTTTGTAAGGTGATAATTGAAACTATAACTACAACTCCTTCCTTTAACCCTTTTATAAATTTATGGAAGATACTGATGTGAAAATTCAGTGATCTATTTTAACGTAACCACACATTACATGACTGCTGAGCAAAAGACAGTAAATGTTCAAACAGGACAGAACAGGTAATCAATTAAATTTACATTTACAATTTATGCTTAAATGTAAATATCTTCTATGTCCTTTGTTTAAAGAACAAATATTACCCTTGTTCAAAAGGTAAAACCAGTATGACCTTGAAAATTCATATCTAGTTACAGTCACCCAATCTCAGGTAATAACGAGAGGTTAATATTTATTTAGTGTTTTAAAGCATGCAAAACATTTTAGTCTCACAGCAGTTTTATGAAGGAAGTACAAGGTGTCCCAAGTCTCAGTACAATTTTAAGCTTTAATAACTTCAGAAGTATAATTCCTACAAATTTACAAAAATATAACTTTAATGATTTAAATCTATTCTACATTTAACTTTGTGAATTGTGAATAATAAATTTTCAAATTTAATTTTAGAAAGATGGGGCACCTTGTCATTATGCATTGCGTATGTAACAGTTACTGGATGTCACTTTTCTAAGACCAGTACACTGACAGAGGAGGTCTTCTTGCTTCGCCACTTCAGTCATCCAATCTGTTTCCATTAGATTTTTTCTTGGGTGCGAGTGGGGTGGGGGTCATTATCAAAACTCTTATGTATACATTAACCCCTCATTCTTCATATGATCTTAAGACTAGAATTACAAGTGCAATCCTTTCAGTCACTGAGAAGGGGCTGAGGAGAGTTTTTATAGAGTTCAGAAATTGACCAGAGCAATATATAGCGCAAGATGGTGGTTATGCTAAATCGTAATAAATATACCAATATTTCAAAATTAAACATCTCAGTCTTTTTTGTAAACTATGTAGCATTTATACTTCTGAAGTTATTAAAACTTAAACTGAACTAAGGCTTTAGAGATGCCTTATAAGAATCTCCACTTGACGGATGAGGAAACAGGCTCAGAGAGGTTTCTGTGACTTGCCCATAATTGTACAACTAAGTGCCAAGTGGGATTCAAACATGGTTTTTCCTGAGTCCAAGTACAATATTCTATCCACTGTACCATGCTGCCTTTCAAGAAGCTAGTTAGTTCAGGGAAGGACAACGAAATTGTTCAAGGTAAGAGATTAATTCTGATATGAAGATACAGTACAATTCAATTCAACACACAAAGTGCCTACTATGTAAATGGCAGTGTACCAAGGTTGTGGAGGTACCAAGATAGCCATATGTAGGCCCTGATCCCAAGAGCTTAGAACACAATAAAGACCAAAAGAAACATATATACACATAACAGAAAACATGACAGTGGCAAGGAGTGAGATCTTGGCTAAGAACTATGACATTTGAGTAAAGTGAAATCACTTCCAGCTATAGAGGATGGGGTAGCTAGTAGTATACCCAAGTGAAGCTAGAACCTGGTCTACAAGCAGCAGAGGGTAGCAAAAGAACTGGTAATCATCTGCAAGATGTCATACAGTTGTATCCATAGCAGTAGCTGAGCTCATCAAGGGTAAGAGTAAAGACAAGGAAAGAAATTTGGGCAACACTAACACTTTAGGAATTGGCGGAGTGGTGCAGGATACAGTGCCAGGAGAGGAAAGAGAAGGCAGAACAGCCTTGGGAGAGGATTGTTTTCTTGGTAGTCAAAGGAGAATATTCAAGAGGGAATAATGTCGAGTGACCAACAGCAATGAAGGTAACGGAGAAGTCAAGAAGAAAAGACAATAAAAAGGCTACTGGATTTTGTGTGCACTGAAGTAGGTTAAAGGAGTCAGTGGGTAGTGAGAAAGACAGCAAGTGTATTATTACTCTTTCTTAGGGTAGCTGGGCTTAAAGCCAAGAAGACTCATCTTCCTGAGTTCAAATCTGACCTCTGACACTTATTAGCTATGTGATTCTGGGCAAATCACTTAACCCTGTTTGCCTCAGTTCTTCCTCTGTAAAATGAGCTAGAGAAGAAAATGGCAGAACACTCCAGTACCTTTACTAATAAATCCAAAAGGGGTCACAAAGAGTCTTAAATGACTAATAACTCTTTCTTAAAATTCAGTAGTGAAGCAGAGAAAGAATAGATAATAGCTTACAAGTATAGCTGAGCCAATATTTTATTTAAAAAAAATAGACTGGTGTATTTGTGGAGGGAGTGATTAATAATATATAAAAGAAATGCAGGAATAATTGGTAGAACAAGGTCCCGAGAAAGACAGGAGAGGATGAGACTGAGGATATAGGTGGAAATAGCAAAACTAACTTTTCCAAACTCAATAATCCTGCCTTCATGAATGACAAGATATTACACCTATGCCTAGAAAATACTTCCTCCTAACCTCCACCTCTTAGAATCCTAACTTCCTTCAAGGCACAACCTCAGCTACCACCTTTTATATGAATCCCTTACATTCCTCGCAAGTTACTAACATCCTTTTGCAACCTAAAAGTACAATATTTAACTTATCCATGTAGAGGTTGTATTTATCCCAAGTAAAATTAAAGTCTGGTGTCATCCACATAGCAATAACTTAAAAAATGTTTATTTCTACTGGATGAAATTGAAAAAGATGAGGAAATATGGTGAAATTCTTGTGAGCCCCTAAATGGTACAGATAAGGTATATACAGATTTTTAGGGTCAAATTTGGAATACTAGAACAAGGGGTACCTTGAACAAGTTAATTTTTGTGCAAATAAAAAGAAGTTATTTATAACCACCACTCGTTGTTAATGGGTCTAAAGGAAAAGAGAACATGGGATACATGTCTAGACCCTGGAAGTCAATGGAGATGATACAAAGAAAAAGTTTTATGTTCTTCCACAGAGCCGAGTTTGATGCCACACTCAAATACAGAATACTGAGCTAGATGGATAGATTCAATGTGGACAAGCCTTCAAAAGGCTTTTACTTTGTTAAAGCCGTCTGCCTTGATCAGGGTGTTAGCAAATGAAAGCATTTGCTGACCCTGGTTTCTCTGTATAAAATGCAAGACTTGTGAAATTCACATGTACTTGTAGAATGTTGACATTCTTTCAACCACTGATAACCATGCTCATAAGAAGACGTCCATAAAAAACTAACTTTAGGAATGGTAGTATAAAGAACAATGTTCCTTTAAGACATTTTTCATATGGAGTATTGATGACAAGGACAGAAATTATTTTTGTAAAGAGAAAGATTTATATTGCTGAATATTGTAAGATTTTCCACTGTTAAAGATGAGCATTTTGATACCTAAAAAGAGCAGGAAATTTTTCTTTCTAGAAATAAAAATCGCTAATATGTGTATATAGTTTTTATATGGGATCAGATGGGATTTTCAGATAGGATTTGAACAATTTTAGGGAAAATAAACTGTTTGAAAGACTCAACTCCTTTTGTGAATGATGTAGAATGATGTCTCACTTAAGCTGGAACAATCTTAAAGATACTATAAAATTTATGAATAAATAGAGAAATATTAATATAAGTAAAAAACAGTTTTAAGGACATTTTGAAGCCTTTGGAGATGCTCAGACTTATGGTAACTCGGCTCATTTGCACAGGCATGTTTTATAACTACAAAGAATAAAACTTGTAAAAATGAGAATTAATATAATTATTTAAATATTGAGGAATGATTTTTTAAAAAAAGGACTGCTAATTTGATGAGAAACTTAAAGAATAGTGACTTCTTGAGTGAAAGGTAAGTCCTTGAGAGTCAGGAGTCTTTTATTTAAGCCACTGAAATGCAAAAGGAACTGCTTTTAGACCCTGGAGATAAAAGAACTTGACATAGGTTCTCTTTCTCTGAGGACTAAAACCAGAACAGGCCAGGTTGGAAAAGCTGTTGGTACTGTAGCAGTTAGAAGCAATCAGCTGACAGCTTCAGCTGAGTGATTCCTGATCTGTGGAAGTGAGATGTGACTTCATAGGCTAAGAGTGACAAGCTACTGGTTTTCAGTACCATCTCAAAGGAGAGGTAAAGTCTTACAGTCTTTTGCTACCTTTGACTGGAGAAGGAAAAAGCAGAGGGGCACTTTGCATGGACTTGGCTAGGTTTGTTGGCCTGGTTTAAAGAGTCAGTTTCTGAGTAGACAACATAGCACTTAAGTGAGTGAATTACTGGCTGAACTGGTCTATATAATCTGGAGATAATGGGTTTGATAAACTTTTGAGTGCTTTGGCTTAAAGAGAATTGGCATTTGTATGAAGAAGTAGCACATTCTAAATGTCCTTTTAAGGTTGATGGTAAATCGAGAGCTTGAATAGTGGTGAGCATGGTGATAGGTGGTGCAGAGAAGCAGCTCCTTATGATTATAGCTTAGCAGAGTGCCTGGAACATAGTAGGGGCTTAATAAATGTTTAGTGACTGATGGATGCTTCTGAATGACTCAAAGATATCAAAACCTGCTGACCACAGTTGTGAATTATTCTGAGCACATAGGTTTTCCCACCTCATATACTTCTCTGCTAGGTTTCCATTCTTCAACACAGACACTAGAGTATATTGGTGACAGAATGTGATCCAAGTTTAGATATGTATACTGTAAAATTTTTTCTTTTTATTTAAGCACTGATTTTAATATTGGTATTTATGTTATAATTTATCTTGCCTTTAAAGAAAGATGTTTTAATCTGTAGATACATTATTTATTTAAATTTGTAGTTCCATTACTTTGACCGATTAATTGTGTAACTATCCTGCACAGTGTGGATGAGTTACTTTGTGTATGCCTGTGTACTTATTGTATGAGAGCTTATGTTAAAGTACTAAGTAGGGAGAGTATTATTTTCCTTCAACAGGTTTACCCATAGGTTGTGTTTGTGTGTAACCATATGGTGTTTGACCCATTGATGGTAGCTCAGAATTGCTAATGTGAGGGCAGGTTGGAATGATTGAGCCAATTCGAAGAAAGAATGGTATGTCAACATATTCTGTGAAAAGGATGACATTTATATATTGGTGAGAGACTTTTCACATCTCATATCACTTAAAATACCATGACCCCTGTTATACTTGGGGGGGCCTGGTGTGGGGTGTTGTTGATACCTCCACTGTATTGACACCATTACCTATGGCATTAACAAAATGTAAATTACAGAGAGTTGTATTCATGGTTTTTCCTTTGTTTTGGATGTTACTAGACAGATTTTGGCATTTAGCCATAAAATATTTAAAAAAGATAGGAAAAGACAAAACAGTTCAATAGGTTCAAACTTACATGGTTCTGTATCGAATGCCTCTTGAATAGTATGTTTTGCATCCAATGTAGAGGATGGATAAAACTCCCAGAGTTAGTACGATGCCTCCAACAAAGCTGCCGATATCAAATTTTGATACTTTTCTTATCTGAGCATTGATGTTGGCTGTGGCTAAAACAAAGTGGGAAACAAAAATAGATTTTATCACTTGGTTTTTCAAACCAAATTATTGTATTAGTCAAAAATCCTTCTGAATTTCAGTGCATGGAGATCTTGTACCATGGCACTGGGATAACATGGGTGACAGAAGTGTTTCCTTGCTGTGATTGCCTGTCTCTCATCTCTTTTACCATTATTTATACCTTCCTTTAACAACTCTAATTGTAAGCAGGCCTGCAGAAAAAGTGCTATTTAGGTTCTGGTCCTGAGAAATCTTGTATCTTGGGATCCATTCTTAAAAGTCTCACATTCTACTAAGAACCAGAAGGCAGGTTATTTGGTTTTCTGTATAGTAATGTACATGTGCACAAAACTAATAACAATAGTTAACATTTATATAGTGTTTAAATATATGCCAGGCACTGTGCTAAGTGCTTTACAATTATTACGTCAGTTGATCCTTGCAAGAATCCTGAGAAATAGGGGATACTTTACAGATGAGGAAGTTGAGGGAGACAGGTTAAGTGACTTGCCTAGAGTGACGTAGCTATTAAGTGTACCAGTCTGGATTTGAATTCAGGTCTTCGTGGTTCTAGACCAGGTGCTCTTTCCACTGTGCTACCTCACTGCCTCAAAAATACATGTGCCTATTTCCCTTCTGATGAGCTCAAGGCTAAACATATTTCAATTGTTCCAAATAGAAAAGTCATCACTTTAGAAGTGGATTTCAAGATTTAGAGCTGGACAAGTCTTTGTTCAGAAGTATCACACAAAAGGGCCAAAACGCAGAATGTAGTCTGAGTTAGATTAAAATGTAACTGGGAAATATGTAACAAAATTAAAAAAAACCCAAATAAATAAAAATACAAAAAAAATTTGTATTATTATGTTAATTTATCCTGCAGATAATGTTGATTTGTGGTTTGTCTAAGTCATTATGTCACCCTTAGTGAGCATTATATACAACTTAGTGGCCCCCATTTCAATTTGAGCTCAATATCCCTGCTCTAGACCAAGCCCTTTATTTTACAGAGGACGATGTAGAGGCTGCCTATTAGGTGTTCAATGACCTGTCAAAAGTCACCTGGGTAGGGGGAGCAAAGCCAGAATTTGAACTTGTATCCCTTGACTTGCTAAATACAGGCCTCTAAATTCTACTACTATAAACATTTCTTTAAAAATTGATTTTTCATGTAATTTGGAAACTTTTTCCCAATTTTGGCACTTAATAGCAATTGTGGCAATAAAATTAACTTCAATTAATTTCATAACATGCTTTAAAGTTTGCCAAGTTTTTTTTTTATAAACAACTTCATGAGGGAGGCTGTATATGTATATATTATATAGATAAGGAAGATGAAGCTCATCTGGAAACAAATTAATTAAGGTGACATTTTTCCAAAACCAATTTAAATAAATCCTTACAGCATAAATGAGAATATCATAGATTCCAGGCTGTTAGGGTCCTGAGACCATCAAGTCCAAACTTTTCATCTTAAAAATGAGGAAACTGAGGTCCAGAGAGGTTTATATCAGTTGCAAAGGGTCAGTCATACAGCTAGTATGCAGGAGAGTCAAGATTTGGACCCAAGTATCCTAAACTCCAAGTCAAATACAGTTTCCATTATCTCATACAACCTCAAATAAGATCAAGAACTTATGGTACTTTAAGAATGTTAGGCAGATGAGTATAGTAGAAACAAACCAAATGAGGCAATCCCTTAAGATTAGAATTTGGTTTTTGTTCTGTTTTTGAGACTGGGGTCTCCCAAGCTTGTCCATAGGGCAGCTAGGTGGTACAGTGCTATGCCTGCAGTCAGGAAGACTCATCTTTCTGAGTTCAAATTTGGCCTCAGACACTTGCTAGCTGTATGACCCTGAGCAAGTCACTTAACCTTGTTTGCCTCAGTTTCCTCATCTGTAAAATGAGCTAGAGGAAAAATAAAGGCAAACCACTTCAGTATCTTTGACAAGAAAACCCCAAATGGGGCCATGGAGAATTGGAAGGAAATGACTGAAAATGACAAAAAACAAAAACCTTGCCCAAGGTTGGATGTGCAGTGGCCGCTTAGGACTCAATTCCACTACTGAGGAGCATGGAAGCTTTCCCTCACCCTTCTTTTCCAATCTTGGCCCTCCTTTCCCCCTCAGACAGCTTTTAGTGCTACTGCAGTTCAGAAGTCATGAGCTCAATACACCCACCTGCCTCAGTCTAGACTAACAGGCCGGGTAAGGCTAGAACTTGTAAAGAAACATATGCCAGTCAGGCTCATACCTGTGGTCAGGGTGGCTGTGGTGGTCACTGTGCTGTTGCTGGTTGGGGCAGCAGATGATTTCGAGGCACTGTGGGCTGCTGTGCTTGGAGGGGTACTTTTTGTTGTAGCCGGAGGCTTCACGGTGGTGCTGTTAGTCCCAGGTGGTGAGGATTTGGTTGTTACCTGAGGTTTGACTGTAGTTTTGCTGGTAGAAGCTGATACTTTAGTGGAAGGTGGAGATGTCACTGGTTTGGTGGTAGAAGACATCAGGTTTGGATGACTTTCTGTGTTGTTGGTTGTAGCATTCAGAGTTTCAGGTGCGGTCTTGTTGGTCTGTGTTGCATCTGTGATTTTAATTAAGAGAAAACAAAAAAAGTCATTCATTTTGGAAACAGGCTGGGGAGGGAGCGGGGAAAATGAGTGCCACTTTCATTTGAAAATTCCATCATTTTCCTATTAAATGATAGTTACAATTGGCATAAATGAGAAAGGGGCATTGAGTAACATGGAATACACTGGATAATTAAATCAGAAAACCTAGAGTCTAGTCCTAACTTTGGATGAGTCACAACCTCTCTGGACCTCACTGTCTTCATATATACAATGATAATATTCATACTACATATGTCCCAAAATTACAAAACTCAAACAAGAACATGAATCTGAAAGTACTTTTGAAAATAACAAAGCAATGTATATATATCTATGAATGTATATGTATGTATATATATATAATCTTATTATCATTATTCTCCACTATTCATATATATATATATGTGTGTGTGTGTGTGTGTGTGTGTGTCCAAACAAACTGAAGCCAATTTAGATGAATCTGATTAGATCTCAGAAAGAACTTCCTATCTCTAAAGAGGGAGTCAGGTGGCACAGTGGACGGAGTGCTGGGCCTGATCTCAGGAACCTTGAGTTCAAAACCTGACTCAGATGCTTACTTAGCTGTGTGACCCTGGGCAAGTCACTCACCTGCTTGTCCCATCTATAAAAGGGGGATAATGATAGCCCCCACCTCCCAGGGTTGTTTTAAGGATCAAATGAAATAATGAGATAATAAAGTGCTTAGCCCCATGCCTGTCACATAGTAAGTGTTGTATAAATGACAGCTATTATTATTGTGGAATACTCCCAAGTCCATCTGCAAAAGAAGCGGTAAAGGTTTCTTTGAACAATAAAGAGGATATAAGATCATTTCCAGATACAGTTCATATGTGACTTCCTATTTTTAAAAAAAATTAAAAGAAGAGAAAAAAAGTCAGAGAAGCAGACTAGCTTTGAAAAAGCTACACAGGTTAATCCTGTCCTGTACTTAAAATGAAAAGCAAACTGTACATTAAAAAAACTGCAGTTTCATGTGTCAACTTTTCATTGTTCCTTGTCTATGCAAATACCCATTTCTATTTCTTTATTAAGTTCAGGATAAAAACAAAAATTAATTTTAAAAAGTTATGTGAACTTGGAAGGGAACTGATGAAAAGTCAGGATTTGTATTACAGTAAAACCATGTGCTGCTAAGCCTTCCCCTGGGCTCCTTGAGCTTGGGGACTGCCTAGACACGTATTTGGCAGTCATGATAGTTTCCTAGCACTCAGTCATTTTGTCCCACCTGTGGCTTCTCTTTGACAGGCTAAACAACCCTATTTCATTTGAATGACCCTTATGTTTCATAGACTTGAGACCCTTCATCATCCTGAGAACCTGCCTCTTAATACGCTTGTGCTAATCAATGTCCTTCCTAAACCGTTATGCTTAGAAGGAAAAACAGTATTTCAGATTAGATCTGGCCAGAATTTCCTCCTTATTCCTGGTCAGAAAGCCGCTTGAAAAAAATCACATCACTTTCCCCAATGGCCAATAATCTCACAGTTGACTCATGTTGAGTTCACGGTCCACTAAAATCTCCTTATCTTTTCAGAAGATATGACTTCATGAACTATGATTTCCCCAACTGTTTTTATCCTAGTAAATGATTCAGTATACTCCAAATTTAAAAACAAATCTAATTATTAATTTAGACAAGTTCTTGTTGATCTTAATGTTGTTGGCTAACCTACACTGATTGCTGAATTAAGAAGCTCTTTCCTTATAACAAAACTCTGAGTTTTCAGGTATTACATGTATCCCCACTTTACAGATAGAGAAACTAGTGAGTGCATGCACATGCCCATGATGTGACATCCCTGGCTACCCTTTTCAGCTCTGGTTGCACTTTCATACACCAACTCAATGGCATGACGGGGGGGGGGGGGTTAGAATGCTCCTTGTTCCTCACTGTGACTTCTAGGCTCTCTCCTTCTACCACTATTATTCAGTAATGTCTTCTCATATTTCTCATCTAATCAAAATGCTGGGACCTTCTTTCTACAGATCTCCAGTTCACTCCTCTTTCTTCCTCGAGGAGTTCAGTACCTGGCTCATGTTCTTCTCTCCACCTCCCTTCCCCCTTATACTGGAAACTCTCCAATTCCTCCACCCTGTTTTTTTCTGAGCTATCACCCTCCCATACTAGCTACACTCTTTCCATCTCTACACCTTTACTGGAGACTCTCCAATTCCTCCACCTTGTTTTTTTCTGAGCTATCACGCTCCCATATAGCTACTCTCTTTCCATCTCTACACCTTTACTGGAGACTCTCCAATTCCTCCACCCTGTTTTATTCTGAGCTATCACCCTCCCATACTAGCTACACTCTTTCCATCTCTACACCTTGGAGAACCGGTTCAAAACTCTCTACTCCCGATTCTCTAGTTCCTTGCCTCAAGGGTGCCCTGCCACGCCCCTGCCTTGGGATCACTGCCATCATCCACTGCCTTTTCTTTATATGCTACTGAATAAAACTAGAAAAAATTGTGGAACCATGATTACTAGAGATCCACTGAAAATTGTGTTATATAACCTCAACTTGGACCTTCACTGTGATGAGGCAATCCTTTTACACCTCTAACTGATTCACTGTTCTACTCATCATAACAGTTTTCCCAAATAATTTTATCTTTCTTCAAGCCTTCCATCACATTCTTACTCCATCTCAGCTGCGAGCATTTCTTCGTTCCCTGGTCCTCATGTCATAAGATGCAGTTTGGTGCCTGGCTTGTAGCTAGGAGGACAAGTGGATAGAGCACTGGGCCCAGAGTCAGGAAGACCCAAGTTAAAATCCAGCCTCAGATACTTGCTAGTTACTGTGTCCCTTAGCAAACAATTAACCTGTCTGGCTCAGTTTCCTCAACGGCAAAATGAAGATAATCACAGCATTTACCTCCAGGGTTTTTGTCAAGATCAAATGAAATTACATTTGTAAAGTGCTTAGCTTCCTTCCTTCCTCCACTGTCTCTGCTTTTAACCTAGTCTCACCTGAAGAGGGGGCCCTTCTTGTCAAGACAAATCTCTCTACAAGCATGTGATCCCATTCTGTTCTGTCTTCTTCAGCAGATTTCTCCTTCTGTCACCCCCTACTCTCTCATGAATCTTTACTCTCTCTGCCTACTGGCTGCTTCCCTGAGGTCTACAAACTGGTCTGTATCTCCCCCATCCTCAAAAAAAACCTTCACTTGATCTGTCCATTCCTACTAACTATCATCCTAGATCTCTTCTCCCTTTGGGGGGCTACACCTTGAGGCACAGTGCCTCTCTCTGCCTACTGGCTGCTTCCCCGAGGTCTACAAACTGGTCTGTCTCCCCCATCCTCAAAAAAAACCTTCACTTGATCTGTCCATCCCTACTAGCTATCATTCTAGATCTCTTCTCCCTTTGGGGGGCTACACCTTGAGGAACAGTGCCTCCCCTTTCTTAACTCTCTGTAGTCTGGTTCCCATCGTCACCATTCAATTGAAACTATTCCCTCCAAAGTTGCCAATGATCTTTGCCTTTTCTTGACCATCATCCTCCCTGACCTCTGTAGGATTTAGTATTTTCAATAACCTTGACATTCTCTTCTCTCTAGATTTCCACAACAGAATTCTATTGTTCTCTTTCTGCCCAGGCAACCACTTTTCACCTCCTTTGATGGATCTTCAATCAGGTCATGCCTGCTATCCTCCTAGCTTCCATCCTGTGCCCTTTTCTATTATCACTTTTTACTGTGGGTGACCTCATCAATTCCCATGGATCCAACTAATATCCCTATACTAATAATACTATCATTTTTATTTGTCCCAACACTGATCTCTGTTTTGCATCTCCAACTTCTGAATTGGATGTCCCATAGACATCTTAAACTCAATATGTCCAAAAGTGAACTCATTATCTT
This sequence comes from Potorous gilbertii, assembly GCA_028658325.1. Taxonomy (NCBI): domain Eukaryota; kingdom Metazoa; phylum Chordata; class Mammalia; order Diprotodontia; family Potoroidae; genus Potorous; species Potorous gilbertii. Next base: position 125,448,897 of record CM053771.1, on the reverse strand, counting down.
TCCCCCAAACCCTCCCCTTTGCCTAACTTCTTTATTACTGTTCAGAGCACCCATCCTTGACGACTCATTCTCTTTCACCTTGTTCCCTCCAATCACCTGCCAAGTCCCATTCATTCTACCTTCAAAACAGCTCTCATATATGGTCTCTTCTCTCCTCTGGCATGGCTACCACCCTAGTGCAGGCCCTCATCGGCTCAAACCTGGACTACTGAAATAGCTTTCTGGTTGGTCTATTTGTCTAAAATCTCTTTTCACTACAGGCTACCCTCCACTTAGCTGTCAAATTCCTAAGGCACAAATCTCACCATGTCGGCCCCTATCCCCAGCACTCCCATTCCAATGACTCCCTATTACCTCCATGATTAAATATAAAATCCTTGTTTGGGCTTTTGCACTCTTCATAACAAGCACTACTTCCTCTTACTTTCCCCATCTTCTTAACATTTCCCCTCCTCTTCCTCTATGACCTAGTGACTCTGGCCTCCTTGCTGTTCCCTGCACTCCATATCCTGCTATGCATTTTCATTGGCTTTCCCCCATCCCTGGAATATTCTTCCTCCTCATCTCTACTATCTGGCTTCCTTTAAGTGTCAGATAAAATCCCATTTTTTGCAAGAGACCCTTCCTAGTTCCCCTTAATCCCAAATCATTCGTTTGCTCTGATATTATCTCCAATTTATCCTACTTATATCATGTTTGTACTTAGTTGTTTCCACACCATCATCCATATTTCACTGAGAGCTCCTTGGGGATAGGGACTAGTTTTATAGTTCTTTAGATAGCACCCACACTCCCGGTGGTCCCTCAATCCCCACCCTGCCAAACGTAGCACAGTGCCTGGCACATAGTAGGTTCATAATAACACTTGTTGACTTGAGTGTTGTTAAAGGCTATTAAGGGGTCCCTGAATTTGTCTTTTTGAGTTGCCATATTTTCCAGAAGCACTGGACCCAGAGAATGCAGGAGGCCCTGAATGTGTCACCCTTGAACTAACGTAATTTACTGTTGCACCCAAGCTGGACTCCTTGTATGTCCTTGGGAGGCAAGACAGGTGTCAACCAATCTGTGTCAGGCTAGGATGGTGCTTGTGCCTCTGGGGTCCTTTGCAGATAAGCAGACCCTCCTATCTTCATAGTCTAGCAATTCCCAAGGGAAAATAATTCAGCCTTTGCCATGGCCTCACTCCTCTCCTTCCGCAGGGGTGCTGAACCTTTCCCCTCCTAGACCATGCTCCTTCCTGTTATCTCCTCCTTCTGTTATAGTCATAAATATGCAAACTTCTGCAAGGACTGTGAACCCTTTGGGCTCCACATGCATTTTCATTTCTCTTATTAATAAAGCTGGCTTTCACATAAGTCTCGTGACATTGTTATTGACCATGGACAGTGTATAGTGTTGTTGTGCAGTTGGATACAACTGTCTGTGACCCTATTTGGGGAAAATTTCTTGGCAGAGATATTAGAGTGGTTTGCCATTTCCTTCTCCAGCTCACTTTACAGATGAGGAAACTGAAGCAAACAGGGTGAAGTGACTTGGCCAAGGTCACACAACTAGTTAAGTGTCTGAGTCACATTTGCATTCAAGCTGGCACTGTAGTCACAGATCCACCAATAATACCTGTTCTTTCCTATAGGAGCCCAGTACCTTCCCTCATTAAAAATTTGCTATTCCCAAAGGATCTGTTATCAGTTACTTTATATAGAGAGGGGGTGAAAATACAGGTGCTTGTGTGTCCTCTCTTATGAGTGTTTGCACCGCAAGCTTTCTTTCTCATAGATTTTATGGCCTGTGAAAGGAATTTCAGCTAGAAGTGAGCAGGTAAGTTTGGTATTTCTTTTGGCTGGGGGTTGTTTTTTCCAAATGTTCCTGAAATGCAGTCTTGCATGGAGAGAGAAGTAGAAGAGTAGAAAAAAACAAATGGACAACAGTTAGAAGAGCTAGTGCTCTTGTCCTGCTCCTACTAAATACCTATGAAATCTGGTCAAGTCACATCCACCTGTTCAGGTCTCATTTTCTTTACCTGTAAAATGAGTAGGGTGGTGAGGTTTGAGTAAATGATCTTCAAAGTTCCTTTCAGCTCTGATACTCAATATAATGAAAAAGAATTTTAACATCAGAGAGAGATGTTGGGTAATTATATTATTGATCTCATTCTTTCTCTCTCCTTTTAACTTGTGATGATTTTACAGCAAGGACAGCCCTTTGCTGAAAATAGGTGTGGCAGGTATGGGCACCGTTGTTAACGATCATTCACATTCACAAAGCATTTTATTGGCTTTACAAAAAGATTTCCTCTATAAGGCTCATTTAAAACTATAAGGCACTTTGGTAACTGACTCTAGGCAAGGACACAACATTCTCTGTTACCCATTCCAATCCTTATCATAACATCAGGTTCACCAAATCAAGATGTGGCATACTTTTTTTCCTTCTCAATGTTACAGCCATAGTCCTCTGGACTACATCATATATTTGAATACACTCCTTATACATCTTGGAAAGAAGATCTTCATCAGGGAAATTTGCTATAAATTTTTTTTAGCTACATTTGTGCAGAAAATTTCAATTTTATGTAACTGAAGTTGCGCATGTTATCTTCTGTGATCCTCCCTATCTGTTGTTTGGGGATGAAAATTTCCCCTATTTATAGACTGAAAAGACATCTCTCTTCCTTCCTCCTCTAATTTGTTTAACTCTCACTGGTGGCTCCAAGAAGCTGTAACGTGCAGCAACCACAGCCTGGTAAAACTGTCTCATAAGACAGACTAAACCAGATTGAGGGTAACCAGTGGGCCTCAAACTTATCAGTGTTAGGGAGATGTCTATCCCAAGCACATGAAGATTTCCCCCAGTGGAATGGGCACATGAGAACAATTTGTTCCAATGAGAGAGGGATCAGACATCCTGGCCATTACCAGGCATCTTGACTTTTATCTTGCACGACTTCAATGACTCTGGAAGAGAGAGCAAGGCTGATAATTCTGTACAACTCTGCCTCACTTAAAACCAGTTCATGTGTGAGTTGAGGTATCACCTTGTGATGGTCATGGGTACTCTGTTTATGATGTCACCCTTTCTGTCAAAGTCATGTATCCATTTGGAGCTTGACTCAGTCTGTGTCATAAAATGGCCTATATCTAAATTCTGCCAAAGTGCTTTCTAGTTTTCCTGACATTCTTTTTTACTTTTTTTGACGAAATAATGACTTCTTGACCCAACAGCTGAGATCTATGGGTTTTTCAAACACTAGACTGTTGTGCCTGTTTGCTTCTGCATACTATGTACTTAACCTATTCCACTGATCACCTTCTCTATCTTAACCAGTATCAAACTGCTTTGATGATCATTCCTTTGTAGTAGAATTTGAGATCTAGTGCTGCGAGGTTCTCTTCCCATTTTTTCCCATGTTATTGTTGATTCTCTTTTCTTCCAGATGAGTTTTGTTATTTTTTTCCATCTCAATAAAGTAAGCCTTTGGTAGTATGATTGGCATTGAATAACTAAATTAATTTGGGTTGTTTTGTCATTTTTACTATATTGGTTTGACCTACACATGAACAACTGACATTTCTCCAATCATTTAGATCTGTCTTTATTTGTATAAAGAATGTTTCGCTACTGTATGTCTATGTTTTGGCAAGTAGACTCTCAAGTATTTTACATAGTCTGTAGTTAATTTAAATGGAATTTCTCTTTTTAATCTCTTGCTGTTGGATTTAGTTGGTAATACACAGAAATGCTGACAATTTATGTGCGTTTATTTTATATTCTGCAACTTTGTTGAAGTTGTTAATTATTATGATTAGTTTTTTAGGTGACTTTCATCAGGTATCTCTAAAGTGAGATTCTCGATATCTGAGCCATTTTATCACATGCAAAAAGAAAACCCTTTGTTTCCTCTTTGCTTATGCTTATTTCCTTAATTTCTTTTCCTTGTCTTATTGCTATAGCTAGTATTGGGACATTATATTGAATAATGATGATGGACATCCTTGCTTTACTCTTGAGCTTTCCGAAAAGCTGCTAGTGTTATCTCCATTTCAAATAGTGTTGGCTCTTGGTTTTTTATGGACAGGACTCATATTAAGGAAAGATATATTTATTCTTTCAATTTTGTGTATTTTTTAAAAAACATGTATTGAATGTTATAATACTTTGAAAAGTTTTTCCTGAATCTATTGCTATATTAATGATTTCTGTTCTTAGTATTAATATAGTCTATTGTTTACACTTTCCCTCATATTGAATTCTATATTTCTGGTATAAATAAAAACTGGTCATAGTACATAATTTTTGTGATACAGCAGTCTCCTTGCTAATCTTAAAATTTGTGCATTAATATTCATTGGGGATGGACCAGTTTTCTTTCTCTGCTCTGAGACCATAATTGTATCATAAAAGGAATGTGGTATGACTCTTTTTCTATTTTTTTTCCAAACAGTTTATGTCATGTTAGAATTAACTGCTTATAAATTCATCTGGTCCTGTTTTGTTTTTCCCTTTTGGTTTCTGTTATAACTTGTTTGATATCTTTTTTCCCATGAGATTGGGTTAAGTCCTCTATTTCTAGTTGGTGTTAATCTGCATGTTTATTTTTATTTTTGTAGATTATATATATACATAAAATTCATGTCAGTTTTATTGGCATGTAATGGGACAAATTGGTTCCTAACATTTTAAAAAATTTCTTCATTGCTTGTTAATTCATGTTTTTCTTTTTCTGATCTAGTTTTCTTCTTTAAAAAAAAATCAAGTTAGCTAATGGTTTATTTTATTTTTCAAAAAAAACTCAGCTCTTATATCACTCTCCCCACATTTACAGCAGCACCTTTTCTCTTTAGTAGCAACAAAATGTAAACAAACCAGATGTCCATTGCATAGGGAATGGCGAATCAAACTATGGTGTGTCACAGCAATGGAACATTAATATGCTGAAAGAAAAAAGAATGTGAATGGCATGGGAAGACTTACGTAAACTGATTGATACAAAGCAATGTAAGCAGAATCAGGAAAATGACACAAAATGTGCATGTAAAGAACTATAAGAAAATAATCAAAACAATTATGTGAAATTATAAACGGCCAAGCTCAGCTCCAAAGAGGAGATGTGAGACTGTCTCTCATTCCTCGTTGTAGAAGTAGGAGACCATGGGTATGGAACATTGTATAATGTCAGAGTTGGTCCCTGTGTTGGTTCCTGTGTTGGAACCCTGTTGGTTCCTTCTACTAATGGTCTTATTTTTACATTTCTTTTACTTCCCAATGTGTTCCTTGTTTTTGTACATTCCTTTCACTTCCCAATCTGCTCCTTCCTTAGCAAACACTGCATAGGACATTCCCTTATCACAAAGATTTTGATGTGGGGGAGGAAGGTGGAGAAGAGAAGGAGAATGAGGGGGAGAGAAAAAAGTAAGGGGGAAGAGAACAGTTCCTCCTAGGAAATTGTAAGCTTTTGAGTTCAAGGATCATATTGTTTTTCTACTTTTATCCCTAGCACCTAAATATACACGTAATTAATATTTGTTGAAATACATCAAATTATTGAATTGAACATAAAAGTTGAAAGCACAGACAGCTATGCTACTTCCTTATGGCCTTCGGGGACAAAGACTGTGGAGATTATTTGTATTTTCCACGTGAACCCTGATTCTCTGGATGCAGGTTACTGCAATATCTGAATGGCTAGCCAAAAAACTACAGGCACTCAAATCTATTTCATACCAAAATACAAAGGTTTCCAAATAAAGTCTTACTTCTCAAGGCTGTTCTTAATGCATTGATTTTTCCTAACAATGGAAGAATGAATACTCTTATCACTCCCTCTAGGATCATTGATATTAGAATAATTTACATACACTTTAGGAATCTCAGATTATTACAAATCATCAGGGTTTTAAAATGCCACACATCCCTCTAAACAACCTGGGGTAATGGGGGCAAACAAGATAAAATTAGTCATCTGTCTCTGGCATGATGGTTGGCAGAACATATGTGTAGGTGTATAAATAGAAAGATTATTTTTATAGATTTCACCCACATCCTGATATCTTAGGAAGTGAAATACTTTGTCAACAAGCAGCTCTATGGGGATTTCACAACATACTACTTTCCACATTGGAGGGTTTTTACTTGTACAATCCCCCTTGACTATAACAGGCTGCAAAATTTCCCAAATCAGAAATTCTCCATCTGGAAGAATGGTTGTGATTTTTTTTTGTAACGAACAATCAATGTCTAGGGAAATCACCATTTTTAAACTTACAAAACATTTGGAGGATAATCTAGTTCACTCTTCTCATTTTAGAGATGAGGCAACCAAGGACAAGACAGTTCAAACAGGTTAAAAAAACAGCAGAATTTGAACTTAGGGCTTCTAACTCCCAAACCTGAGCATTTTCCACTCTTATAGCACTGACCCTTTGCTGCTCCTATTTGGAGGAAAATAGTTCTCTTTCTGATGAAAGATAGGCTACTTAACAAAGCAAACACTTCAGGGGTATTACAATGAAGCTGCTTATACAGCTTTGTGCAGTGGATAGAGCATCAGTGCAGGAGTCAGGAGGACCTGAGTTCAAATCTCACCTCAGACACTTGACACTCACTAGCTCTGTGACCTTGGGCAAGTCACTTAACCCCAATTGCCTCATCCTGAGTCATCTCCAGTCATCCTGATGAACATCTGGTCACTGGATTCAGATGGCTCTGGAGGAGAAGTGAGGCTGGTGACCTGCACAGCCCTCTCTCCCTCAAAACAAAGTCAAGTGCAAGTCATGTCATTATTTCTCTGATGGCATGGTCTTCTTTGGCAACGAAGGACTAATACACAGCTAGAGGCAGAGGAGAGGGGAGGGTAGTAATTCACTTGGCACTATATGGGGCAGGATTTTCAGGAACTGAGCATTTTTCTTTTCTTTCCCTATTCACAGAATTGCTTTCTGCAGAAAGTATCTGTCACTCAAAAGTTGTCTGAAACTTTTCACATGTCTATTTTATGTGTGTTCCTATATTATTATTTAGTTCTCTATGAATGGGGGATTTACAAATAGGTTTACTTTTTCCCTGGGTATACTTTGGAGCAATATTAATGCCTTTATACTACTTGTACCATATAGCTGCCAGACCCTCAAAAAGACTTTCATTTGTAAGGTTAATCCCTCCCTGGTTACTTTGAACTTTATTCACCTCACACTAGGCATTATTTCCACATCTACTTTTAATTAAATTGAATTATACAGGATTTTAAGAGGTAGATTTCACCTTCAAATCAGTTTTCCCCATCTTAAAAAACAAACCATGAATCTGTCAGTGCTTTTAACACCTTGTTCCATTTCCTCTCCATTCAGAAAAACTTTAGTATAAATAGAGGGCTAAAACATTTCTTTTGTCACTTAAGGAAAGAGACTAATATTTGATTATTATTCAAGCTGCTAATACCAAGTGATGTAACCATGTAATCGTATTTGTTCAGCTATCAACGTGGGAAAGTTCTGAGAGTTAAAAAGTATAAATAATCAACTTCCTGAGAGTTAAAAAGTGTAAATAATCAACTTCAGCACTCCAATTGTAGCATAATAAATGACAACAATGAGAAGTCACAATTGTTTGTATCTTATCCCAAGTTCAGGAAGTTCTTGGTGGATTAAGAGGGAGTTTAATACTACTTTTTAGCATTCTCAGAGCATTGCAAGCTCACTTGAAAGAAAAAAAAATTCCTTCTGAGATGTTATACAAATTTACATGACAAAAATGGGGAATTATAATAGGCTAATATTAGGTGATGCAAATGAAAATGATCAAAATATATCTTAATTAGGGCAATTAAAATAACCAAATGGATTGGTAGACAGATGATTGTAAAGATGATAGGAGAAACTAACTACCCTGATGGTAAACTCTTACTGGTTCCCCAGATTAGAGCTACAGAGCTATCATCTCCCACCACAAAATGGTAGGAAATCTGGAATTAACTGCCTTTTCCCGCTCCTCTCCCCCCAGCCTCGGCAGCTTGGCAGGCCCAGTGGGGCTCCCCCAAGCACACAGCAATTGCTAGGTGATCCACAGAAAGGGAAAGGAGTTAGAAGAAAGGGGGTGAAAGGGTGGAGAGAGAGAGACAGACAGGAAGAGAGACAGGAAGACAGATAGACAGACAATGAGCACCAGAGCCACAGAGGGCACACAGAATGTTAGGAAAGTGAAATCTGGTTTGATGGGTTTCAGTGACCTAGTCAGGGGTGCAGATTATTAAGCCACAGAGTTGCAAGCATCCTCAGAGGTCACCTCCATCAACTGGTACCTGCACAAAACATCTACTGCAGCAACTGACAGGTAGTGATCCAGCTCCTGCTTTACAACTTTTAGTAAGAGATCATTCATTACCTGAGGAGATGGCCAATTACCCTTTGGAAAAGCTCAAATTGTGAAGAAAGTTTTCATTATGTGGAACCAAAATCTACCTCTCTGAAATTTTCACTGTTCCTAGGTTATGCTCTCTGGGTTCAAGCAAAGCAAAGTGAGTCCATCCTGCCATCTGATAGCCCTTCAAATACTCGAAGACAGATAGTAGGTTTTCTCCCTGCCTCCCTCTCCTCAATCTTTTCTCCGCTAAACATTCCCAGTTCCATCAACCAATCATTGTGTGGTAGCTAGTCTTCAAGTTCTGAAAATTCTCTGTCTTACTGATGGATTCCACTTCAGAATGAGGTATACATTCTCAGACATGGTCACCGCTTAACTGTATTTATGTGCTACATGGGAAGGTTTTTTGGGGGGACACATTTTTGGTAAGGAGGGATAAGGCTTGGAAAATGTGATATAAGAACAAAAAGCATTAATAATTTTTTTAAAAAGGCCAAATCATTTAAATAATGCATCCTAGAATTTTAGCAGGAATTGAAGCTGAAGGCTCTCCCTTTTAAAAAGTGATATATCTGTAATCGCTATTCAGCCTTGCTTCACTTTCCTGTTCGTTAAGATTTTTTGGGGGGAAAAATCAATCACAGCAGCTCAGTCATCAAATCTGCATGTTCTGTCATTATCCTGGGATATAAAAAAACCCAGGTCTGGTAAAAGGCACTCATTGAGAACAGCTAAGTTCTCTGACCAGTGAAAATGAAATGAATCAAGAATGAAAGGAAAAAGGCTGAATATGGCCAAGTGCTTGAGAGTACATGGGGAAATAAGGCTGCCATTCACTGGTGCTTTTAATGGCAAGTGGCACAAGCTGGTCATGCTCCCTTTTGACAAATTGTCAGAGATTCAGGACTTCAACACTCACTAAATGACACATACCTCTTTGCAGCAGCCAATTGTGCCATTATACTGCCCAAACTGGGGTAATCCTGCTCACTCATCCATTCATATCTACTTTGAAATGGACTGCATCAACACAAGGTGTCAAAAGCATTCAAATCATGGCCTACATGTTGGCAGTAGCTTCATGGCTATGGCAGTCAATGGGCACAGTGGTCATTAAATTGGGACAGTAGGCAATTTCTGGCGAGCAATGGAAGCCCACTGGCCAGGAAAATGAGGATAGTACAGAAAACTCTTGGCAACAGATGATCTGTGACAACTGACTCAGAGCAAGTGGTTAAGTTAGAATGGGAGGTGGGGGGAAGGTGTGTGGTGGATATCTGTATCTACTTTTGGATTTCACTTTCATTGTCCATACAAAACATCTATCTGTAACTATATAAGCAATGCTAATGGTATGTGTTGGCCATATGGCTCTTCGAAGTACAGTCTTTAAGAAAGATAAATCTACAGATGTCTGATAAAAACACCTTTTTATGGATGCATTTTGAATAGAATTTGAGATCCTTTTATACTTCATAATAGGATGTGTGCTTCTTGAGGGCAGGGAATGCTTCAGTTTTTATTTTTGTAGCCCATAGGACCTAAGAAATGACTGTTAATGGGTTCAATTCTTCCAGAATTTGTGATTTCATTAGTAATTCTTTCCTCTGATATAGATCATAACTTTTCAATGACTTAATCCGATTCAAAAGTTGACCTAGCTAGAGTAAAGTCATCATTCCCTGGGGACATCCTGATGACAAACTAGGTTGGTTCTTGGAAGGCAAATCTATCATCAGACACTAGGTTGTTTATACATAGCACTCAAAATAATTAAGATTTTTTTAGTCTTATTTCATCAGTTGCTAATTCAAAATATGCTTATTAGTACTAAAGAGACTGAAGTCTGTATAATGATGTAAGTATTTCAGATAGAAACATATTTTGCCTTCAGAGTGATCCGTTAGGTCTACTTTGACTACATACTTACCTTATGACAATTATAGTGGAAGCATTTATAAAATATATCAAGTCCATGTGGATATTTGAGATATTAGGCACTGACATACAGAGTGGCATCATGAGTTGATGGTTAAAGAGTTGGCCTCAGAGACAGAAAGACCTAGATTCATGTCCTGCCTCTGACAGTGACTTTGTAATATTAGGTAACCCCATGCCCAAGCAATTTTCTAAGTTACAGAGAAATTGCTGGTCTGCATTAGCAAAGATACATTTCTATAACAGCAATTCTCTGCATCTTATGAAATCACAGTCACAGGACCCCCTTCCCTCTTTTCACTAAAGTACTTCTGTGATCTCTTCATTATGTGTCCAGGTGATCCTGAGCTCCCAAAGGCTGTCAGCAAAGGACAAACTCTAGAAAGTCCTACCAAATAATAAAGTCTTTGAAAATAGTCCCAAAGATGAACTAGGTATCTTTCTTCCAAGGACCAAAATTAATAAGTGGGGGCAGGTTAATCATCAGGTAACTGGCCACAAATAGGGATTTTTTTTTTGGTAATAGCAACTCATTTAGCCATATACTAAGGTGTGGAAGGGTTGTAGAGTCTATATCAGTGAAGGGACTACCCACAAGAATTTTTCTTGCTGCTATTAAAATTAGTCAGCTTTAAAAGAACTTCCCTAGTTAAGATGATCACTATCACTCTTCACAGAAAGAAAGAAAAGGAAGGAAGAGAGAAAGAAAGAATAACAGAATCTTGGTGTACAGAAATAATCAGGACAGTCTGGTCAGGCCACAATAACACGCCTGAATTTTCCTAAGTCTCTTCTCTTCTGCTAGGTGGTACAGTGGATAGAGTGCTGGACTTGGGAGTTAGGAAGTCTCATTTACATTGTGTTCAAATCTGGCCTCAGTATCTTACCAGCTGTGTTATTTAACCATGTTTGCTTCAGTTTGGAAATGGCAAACCTCTCCATTATCTCTGCTAAGAAAACCCCAAATGGGGTCACACAATGATTCAGACATGACTGAAACAACTGGACAATAAGTTTAAAGGAACAAAGATATTTCTTCCACTTGCACTGTTATTATGAATGACATATAAACAAAATCATTCTGAAGGATCACAGTCAGAAAACCAAGATACCATGATTTATGGGGGTCACTGCCTCCTATATGCATAGTTGAACAGTCAAACGTAGATATAACTGTTTTGTGTATGTCTTGTATAAACTTGTATGTGAGCATTTTGCCTCAGTGAATGCAAATTCCTTGGAGGTAGGGATTGTTTCATTTTCCTTTGTACCTTTCATGGCTAGCAGAGTGCCTGGCACATAGTAGGTGATTAATAAATGTTTGTTCAATCAATAAACACTTATTAATCACCTACTAGGTGCCAGGCACGATGCAAAGTACTGGGGATACAAAAAGAGACAAAAGACGGTACTTGTTCTCAAGGAGCTTACAATTTAAGGGGAAAGACAATATGCAAACAAAACAAACTATAAGATTAAATAGAAAATAATTAACTGAGGGAAAGCTTTCTTCATTGTGTGTATTTCCTCTAATATCATCTATCACACAAAGCCCATCCATACTTGTTTTTCCTATCTGATTCTTGATCATGTACATTCATACTCATATGTTCTGGGGGCTTTCCTGGTTTGTTTGTTTTTGGGTTTTTTTTGAGATCACAAGGATACCAAAAAAAATCACATGGGCTATCTATCAGCTGTCCCTTACTTTTACTATTTCATAGTCAGTTCATCTCAGGAATCAATGTTGCTCTGTTAAAAAAATAACTTTTTTCTATGAGCAGAGAATTCTAATTCTAAAAATATCCTAAAATATGACAGGGCTTTCCCCACCCCCTCACTTTCATCTATGTAGGGCTGTAGTCATTTTATTGGCACCATTCTGGAATCCAAAGAAAGCAAACATCAGCTACAACAGAGCCACACTCACTTGATCTGACTGTTCCCACCGGCTATTGTTCTATGTCTCTTTGAGGTTAAATTTCTTGAGAAAGCCATCTGTAACTGGTGCCTCCACTTCTTTTCCTTCCATTTTCTTCTTTAACTCTATAGTCTGCCTCATTATTAGACTCAAGCTGCTCTCTCCAAAGTCACCAATGACATGAAATGCCAAATCTAATCTTTTTCGTAATTCTTATCCTTTTTTGACACTGTCAATCATCCTAAACAGATTTGACCATGCCACTCCCCTATTCAATAAATTCCAATGGCTCCCTATTATTTCCAGGATCAAATATAAAATCCTCTATTTGGCTTTCAAAGCCTTTCATAACTTGGTCCCTTCCTACCTTTTCAGGATTCTTACACCTTACTCCCTTCCATATGCTCCATTATGATCCAGTGACACTTTATCTCTCCTTGTACAATGTCAGTTCATCTCCTGACATTTCCAATGGCTATTCCCCAAGCATGGAGTGCTCTTCCTCCTTATTTTTTTTTCTCCTGGCTTCCTCAAGTCAAAGCTAAAACCTTACCCTCTGCATGAGGCATTTCCCAGTCTGTCTAATGATTAGCATGAATCCTTCTAAGATTATCTCCAATTTATCCCATGCAGAAGAGTGCCTACCAATCCTTCTCAAATAGCTTATATGCTATCTGAGGATAGTACATAGAAGCATGGAGAAAGAGACAATAAGTACAAGGTAGTGAGGGAAGGCATTAGTAGTTTTAGGGAGAAGGAAATACTTCATGGAAAGTGATTGGAAGATGATGCTTAAGCTACAGCTAGAAGGAAGTGAGGATGCAATGAGATAGGCATGAGGAAGGAGTGTATTCCACATTACATAGTTGTTTCATGTTGTCTCCCCCATTAGACTGTGAGCTCCTCGAGGGCAGAGACTGTCTTTTGCCTCTCTTTGTATACCCAGCACTTATAATAGTGCCTAGCACACAATAGGCATTTAATACTTATTGACTTGAAAAGTAAGTATGGAGTTATTTTAATGGAGTATCTCATTATTTTCTTCTTTCAAGATTTTGTTTGTGATATATCAGAATCCATTTATGTGGATTTATATCTTGCTACTTTGCTAAAATTATTAATTGATCAAAATGAATACATGACTTAGATATAAAGACAGATAGTATAAGAAAATTTGAAGAACATGGAACATATTATAATAGGTATAAAATGTAACATAAATAAAGTTAGAGATCGGTGTGATGTGTAAAACATTAAATTTAAAAGGTTTTGTACAAATAAAACAAATCAAGACCAGAAGGAAAGCAGAAAATTGGGGAAGGGGGGACATTTTATAGACAGATTTTCAGATATATATATTCTCTCCAATACGTAAGGAACTTTGTCTGACCTAGAAGAATACGAGTCATTTCCCAATTGATAAAATGGTCAATGGATATTTCTTCTGATGAAATCAAAATAAATTATAGTATTATCAAAAAAATGCTCTAAGTCATTATTAATTAGGGAAATGCAAATTAAAACAACCTTGAGATATCATTTTATACTTATCAGATTGGCTAATATGATTGAATGGGAAAGTGAGAAATGTTGGAGGGGATGTGGAAAAATTGGGACATTAAATTCACCATTGGTGGAACTGTGAACTGCTCCAATCATTTTGGAGAGCAATCTGGAGTTATGCCCAAGGACTGCCTGTATCATTTGATCTAGCAATGCCATTACTAGGTCTGTTTCCCAAGATGATTAAGGAACAGAACCTATAATGTTCTACAATACTCACAGCAGCTCTTTTTGTACTGGCAAAAAACTATAAATTGCAAGGATGCCAGTCAACTGTGGAATGGCTGAATGAGTTGTGGTATATGACTGTGACGGAATACTACTGTGCTCCAAGAAATGATGAGCTCAACCTGGACAGACTTGCATGAAATAAAGAAGAGCAAAAAGAACAGATCCAAGAGAACATGGTATACAGTAACAGAATTATTACTGTAACTAAGTAATTTTAGATATTATAAATATCCAAATTACATATGAAGGAAGATACTATCTGCATCCAGAGAAAGAACTGATACATAGATGTACACAATATACAGAAAATACATCTGTGTTTGTGTGTGTGTGTATATATGTGTGTGTGTATGTGTACGTACATTTGTCTAATGGTAGCCTTCTCTAGAGTGGGGGGAGAGAAAAAAAGGAAAAAAGGTTACATGATAATTTTATCCTATATTTAAAAGGAACAGGAAGTTGTACATAATAGATTTACAGTTTTATGTACAATCATCTTTTTGATGTTCTATTTTTGATGATCTATTATGTGACAGAAATGCTTATTTCATTTCTTAAGTTAAGAATAAAATAGATACAATTTAAAAATTAAGTCTGGCCTACTGGGGAAGATATTGCTCCTACAATATTCTCTTTCCTGCCCTTTAAAATCTGACCAATCTGGTCTTCTCTCCATACATCAAACTCAGCACTTTGCCTAACTCTGTTTGCATGCACTATCTTCTGTACCTGAAATGCACTGCTTCCCCATCTCTCCTCATTGCATCCTCACCTCCTTCTAGGTGTAGCTTAAGCATCACTTTCCAATCACCTTCCATAAATTAGTTCTTGCTCCCTCCAACTACTAATGCCTTCCCTCACTACTTTGTATATATTCTCTTTCCATCCACACACATACCTCTATGTACTATCCTCAGAGAGCATATAAACTATCTGAAAAGGATTGGTAGGCACTTAATAAATGCTTGTTGATTTATATAAATACAGATTTGTGACATTTAGGGTTAGATTATACAAACTAGTTTATCAGATACAAGTTTTTACCTAAAGTGCTGAGTTACACAGGCTTTCTCTTTTCCTCTTCATCTTTGCCTCTTTGCTGGGTTGAAGCTTCTTAGTTCTTTAAACTTAGGGTTTAAGGCCTTAAAAAGGGGCCTCAGGGAATAGTCCAGGGCTGGAGAAACCAAAAGTTGGAAAGTAATCATGCCTCTAACTCTCATTGAAAACACATGACTTTGCCAGATATGGTGAAAATGGTTTGTGATGAAACTATTTTACATCAAACTTTCACGCTCTCTGGGCTCTTAGAAGTTTGGGCTGCTTAGAAGTTTCATCATCCCATCTTCTCTACTTCTTGGCAAGAAGCTCCTACTACAGTTATCCCCTCACTCCTCTCTGCTGATATGCCCACATGACCTTAGGTCAAGTTTGTAAGTGCAATGGGGTTTTAGGGTGCTGATTTATAATCTAATTCCATCCTCTTTGCAGGGAAGCAAGTGTGCATCTGTATCTTTAGAAGTATTGGTAAAAGATTCTACTTTCAATTGACAGCAGTACAAGTTTAAGGGGCACTGAATTTGGAGTTGGTGAACCAAAATTCAAATCCTAGATGTCATTTCTATTTTGTGGGATGTTAGACAAGTCACTTAAACTTCCTGAGCCTGGGTTTCCTTGTATGTAAAATGAGGATTCGGATTAGTTTGTTTCTAAAGTCCCTTCCAGATGCAAATCTGATTTTATGAACTCTCCTCCTGGTCAGTGGGAGAGAACCCATCCACCTCTCAGCTATAAGTTACTAACAGGGGCTTCCCTGGTTCAGAGGAAGGGCTCCTGCAAGGGCATATGTGGAGGAGAGGAGATGAGACCAGGCAAGGTAGGTGACACAGACACAGGGCTTGAAGGCTTACAAAATGCCTTACATCCATTTTTTCAATGGATCCTCACAATAATTCTGGGAGGTGCAGAGTAAGAGTATGCTATAATCACAAGGGTTGGAAGAGACCTCAGATTCTGAGTCATAAGAACAGACTTCAGAGGGAAAAAGCACACGTGAATCCTCATCGCCGAACAGCAACAGTGGCCGTGAACTGGAAAATGGTGATATAACGAAGAGCAATTAAGTTAGCACAAAAATGCCCCCAAATAACCGGATTCTCAAGTTCAGTACAAAAGAAATCCTGAAAGAGGAAGGGATAGAGTTTTATAAGAAAAAAAAGTCACTACCACAAAATCCTTACTGAAATAAATTTACTTCACTATATGATAGCACAAGAAACCTTAAGGATCTAGTAACAAATACATAAAAAAAGACCTTGGAAGTTACTAAAAACAATATCTTTCACTAACCAAATATTTTTTAAAGATGGGGGCCTCATAAATCAAATCAAGATGAAAGCAGTTTGTATAGTCAGAAACAGCTGTTATCCTTCTACTTTGCTTATTGCAAACTCCTGAAAATTCACCTATGTTCTCTGTAGCAGAACATGGTAAACATAACCACTATCCTGCTTGATCTGTTTCACTCGACTAAAAAGGATATTAACAAGATAGAGGAATTTCCAAGTTTAAGACTGATTATGATGTCAAACAAAAGTCTCTGATATTTTATGTTTCCACAAGTTTGTTTTATGCAAATTTGCTATTATTAGTGTCTCAAAATTTTGTGTATGCTCTAGCTCAGGAAAGTAATTCTTTTTTAACTTTTGTTTTAAGTCACTTTCTAGTCAAACTTCAACGATAGGAGAACACCTGAAAACTGGGAATTGAGCAAAACAGGTCTCTGGAACATGTGAAACCCAGCCTAAAAATGTTCATGTACTAAAGGTCACAGACTTTACTTATAGGTGAGCTACTCAGACCCTCCTTCAAAAGCCTTTCGACTCTTGCTTCAGGCACAATTCTGATGTTGGGTAGTTTTATTTTTCTGGCCAGAATCAGTAAACTGGATAGAAGGGGGTTGATTATAGAGCTGTCAGTAATGTAATTTGACAGTCCTCAAAAGAAGGAAGAGCTAAGAGCCTGGGAAACTATAAAATGTAGCCACAATAATTCAAAATTCACAGTAGCCTAGGCTATTTAGTACAGGAACAAGCAAATAGCTTCTGAGGGCATGCTAATTTTTTTTTAATATAAATTTATTTATTTAACTTTTTACATTCATTTTCACAAAATTTTGGGTTCCAAATTTTCTCCCCATTCGTCCCCTCTCCCCACCCCAAAACACCAAGCATTCTAATTTCCCCTATCACCAATCTGCCCTCTCTTCTATCATCCCTCCATTCTCTTGTCCCCATCTTCTCGTTTGTCCTGTAGGGCCAGATAACTTTCTTTTCCCCATTATTTCTTATTTCCTAGTAGCAAGAACAATACTCAACAGTTGTTCCTAAAACTTTGAGTTCCAACTTCCCCCCATCCCTCCCTCCCCACCCATTCCCTTTTGGGAAGGCAGGCAATTCAATATAGGCTCTATCTGTGTAGTTTTGCAAATGACTTCCATAATAGTCGTGTTGTGTAAGACTAACTATATTTCCCTCCATCCTATCCTGCCCCCCATTGTTTCTATTC